>JAIXMQ010000072.1:0-128330 GCA_025716855.1 Pilaira anomala
AAGTGCGCCTTGGTGATTGGCGGGTTCAAAAAATCGACCAATTACTCGGCAATAGAATCAGATAGAGTAAAGTTTGGCAAGCAAATACGAATAACTTACCATGATCTTGTTTTCCATCGAGTTCAAAATCACGCTGTTTGTGGCATCATCTGTCAAGAAGATTATATACTCACCTACTATATGGATACGAAATCTCCTAAGCTATATCGGATGGTCAAGGTCTCAAAGGTGAAATTGTTCAGAAATGTGGAAAAACTATATTTCCTCCCGCACATCATTTCCAGTATCGTGCAATTAAAAGTAAGAATGGATTTAATAATAATCAAACAGTGCATCTTGAGCTAACTAAATTTTCTGTGTTATTTAAACAGAACATTGCCTTTGAAACCAGTACGAAAGCAGAATTGTCTATAATTAAAACTGCAGAAAACAATCACCGAAATACACCAATCCCGTCAACAACATGACTTTCTTCTGAAAGCTATTGTCTTTCTCGAAAAAGAAAAAGTACCATCGAATGAACAGTCATAAGTTTACATAGTATAGTAACTCTCCTTCTTCTATTACAATAAAAAACTATATCTGATGTTCAATTTAAGTTGTAGAGGGACTTTATTTGAGCAGTTTTCGAAAAGATTTTTAGAGTGTTCAGTAATGTTTACAAGTTGAGATAGAGGGACTTGGTTACATGCTTCAGTTATTCTTTGTGCGAGCGTTTCAAACTTCATAAGTTTATTATGCTTAACAATAGCCCAGAATTGCTCAATTGGATTCATTTCTGGATATTATGGAGGGATATGCACGCATTTATAGTCTTTGTTTCTATTCTCTACCATCTAACTTACTTCACTCGATGAATGAATTGGGGCATTATCTATGATAATATAAAGATCTTTCATTTCAGGATATCTGTTCGTCCAAGATGTCGAAAAAATTAAAGAGATGAACAATAATGTTCAATGTTCCATTTTATTTTCGAGAAATGTACGATTTGAGAGTGAAGGCACTGTACTGTATTTCCACCGTCAGTTGGTCAACCTTATTTTTTTTTTTTTTTTTTTTTTTTTTTGCTATAACAGCATGTTATAGCAAATAGGAGTACGAAAATAGCTATAACATGCTATAGCAGGGATTGTTTTTGATTGGCTAGTTTATAGCTGTTCAGTTTGATATTTTAAGAACTATAACCAGTTGTTATAGATACTTTTTTTTCATATATTTGCGTGTTATACTGTTGTTATAGCTAAAAAATTTATGGCAGACGACATCAAATTGTTTAAATGATTTCCTTTTAATGCTACAACAATGCCTCTCTACGCAATTTATACGCTCAACTATTAAACGATCCTTTGTTGGTTCTTAATGCTTAGAATAAATTTTTTTTCTATTTTTTTTTATTAACTATGATAAGGGGAACATATAAATAACCTAATGTCAAAAATTCAATTTAAGATGATGGCTGTCTTGTCCCGGGAGGTGATGATGATGATGATGATGGTGAAGGCGCTACGACAGGTGTATCCTGTTGGTGTTCAGTTTGTGTAGATTGCTTTTGCTTTTCCTTAGAGCGGTGATAAGCACTTTGAGCACTTTTGTACGACTTATACTGTTCAAATCGGCCTAGTATTTTCCACTGTTGGAATTGAGCTTTCCATGGTATGTATCCATTTTTATCTGCAAATTCGAAACCGGATAATGAATTCTCTAGATGTCGCTTTTGTGCTATTTCATCAACATACGCAATGACATTATTCAGAATATTTACAGCTGCTTCAATACGTGCGTCAGCAGGTTGGTCTTGATCTTCAAGGGTTACCTTTGCTTTAGAGCATTCTTATTTTGATTGGGCACATACACTTTTTAATAGATGAATAGAGCTTTCGTTATCATGGATATGATCACCAAGTATACTTTTCATTTTGGCATAGAGACAAATTAAGGTTGGGTCATTGCAAAGTTAATAAGCGATGCCTCTTGTTCAATAAAACAGTGGATAAGTGCAAGTAATGGGTTTAGCGGTGTTTCATTGAGATAAGGTGCAATAGTCTCTGTACTGAAAAACAAACATTAACTGGCTCAGCCAATACTCGATAGATGCTTTGCGAAAGAGATATTAGAGCCAGGTATTTCAGTTTCAAGTAGATCTCTGGTTGTCGAATTAATTACAATTGCCACAACAATGGGAACTTAGACGTTTATGTTGTCTAACAACCGAGCGCGAGTAATCTATTAGTCGTTGGTAAAAAGTCATATCTGCCTTATTTTGAATCTCAATTAGAATGCGAGGTAGATCATTAGAGGAGTTAACTGGCTCGTACACGCGACATCAGACCGCGTAAAATCAATCCATTCAGTTGGAATGGCGACGTATTGATCTTTGGCATTTGGTCCTACACAAACGAAAAGAATTAGTATCATGCTAACAGAAATTTTAAGATCATACCAATAACATCTTCATCAACTAACAACAGCTTGCTCATTAAATCAGTTCCAGATAAATAATTTCTTGGAAGAGGAAAAGTCTTGAGATTAATGCCGCCTGCCATAAATTTTTTAGTTATAACAACAGTATAACACGCAAATATATGAAAAAAAAGTATCTATAACAACTGGTTATAGTTCTTAAAATATCAAACTGAACAGCTATAAACTAGCCAATCAAAAACAATCCCTGCTATAGCATGTTATAGCTATTTTCGTACTCTTATTTGCTAAACAACATGTTACAGTAAAAAAAAAAAAAAAAAAAAAAATAAGGTTGACCAATTGACGGCGGAAATACAGTACTTTAAAAACGTTTCTTTTTGCTGATATAGTTTGGAGACTAGTGTAACTTTATTTACAAAGAGGTAGCTCTAAGAATTAATTGCGATATGGGGAAGCCAAGGGTTTGGTTCGCATCCAGTGTCATCAGTTTTTACATATATGCATGCGTTTTTATATCTCTTTTAAAAAAACCCCCAAGTAAGACTGATCTATTCCCACTCACTCTGTTTCCAGATTGACTATCATCTAATTTCATAAGATTAGTAACAATAATAAAATAAGTTTGCGAACATTTAGTACCATCTAATTGAGTATAAATATCTACTATTAGTATAAGGAATAGTAAAATATAGCTTTTGTGACCAAAGTATCAAATAGTTTTATAAACTTATTCAAGATATAATTTCAAAAAACAAATAATAAAAATTGCATTTATTTCATTTAATTATTATAAAAGACAACATCACCTTCGTCCTCAACAAAGCGACAATATTTCATATTTTTCCATAAAGCAAGAATTGTAGGCGTATCATCACTCAAATAATACTTTCCAAGTGTTTTCTTCAAATGAACAGTAGCTTCTTCACAGTTATAATGAGGCATCCTTGAGAAAAAGTGATGAGCTACATAAAGAAAAGGTAATGATAGATTTATGAGCTTCAGGTTAATATTATTATTTATTGAAAAAAAAAAGATTAAAATATCCAATCAAACCGATGTGAGCTAAACTTCGAGCACACTAGTTACAAGTTTAGACAGATTTCGACAGGTAATATCAAGGCGGAAATAATATTGATAAGGCTCATAATTATTATAATTATTTTTACTTATTATTAACATACCTGCCTTATTACCTTCATAAAAGCTCGCTCCTTTGTCTGTATCCAGTCTAATAAAGGCTTTAAAATTGCTGTTCTCAGCAGATGGAGGATAATTTGTTGATATTAATAAATAGAGCCAGGTGTTCGGCATAAAAACAGTTTCCGTACGATAAAACATTCTATCACTGTAGAATAATGAAAGCTTTCTAATATTTGGAGCGTGCAATGACATATATTTGAGAAAATGAATAGAGTTTGGTGTATCTCGAATGTTAAAAACTTTCAATTTTTTTAATCCCTTATGTCGAAACACAAGATTGCTTGACTGAATTCCATAAGCAGAGACAGCCACTGTAAGCTTCTTCAATGAGGGACATAATTGAAGCATTCCAAAAACCCAATCTATACCAATAAGTTCAGTGAAAAAAACAGAATCTGCATCAGCCATAGATCTAATATCTGCAACATCCCGTAATTTAAGGGATCGAATCATACTTCCTGCATCAGAGAAAAAATCAATATAGGGCAATTCAACCATTTCGTCATATAACCAAAATTGTAATATTGACAGAGTATCGTCCGCTGTGTCGCAACGTTGATCATCATCAATTAATTCAATAGTTACATCTCTACGTATATCATCCATATTTATAAATTCAATCCAAATCACAGCTAAATCTTGTGTTGCTATTGATATTTCTATATCATAGTCTGGTATTGTATTTACATAACGCAAAAATTCTATTATAGCATTGGAAGGACAGTTTGCTGTTATAATTGTACCATCATTTTCATCAAATCCAGACAATATACCAAAGCTTTGAAGATTGGGAAACTTTTGCATAAAATACTTTAATTGGATTTCATCGTCTATCAGTTTCCAGTCATATGAATATCTAGATGAGGATTAATTTTTGCAACTGGTTTTGTCATGATTATTAGTTCCTTCTTCGTAGATTGTAAGTAAAAACATATGCTTTTTGAATGCAGACAAGATCCTATTGTTGCGTCATAATCACTCAAGCGTTTAGTGGCTTTTTCAAGATAGATACGGAGGCTATGTAAATTTTTAAATTCGCTTATTTGGCTGATTAGCGTTTTGTATGCTTCTGAGTAAGCATAGTCACCCGCATCATCTAAAACCATTAAATTTTTCAAAGTTGATTTAAAAACAAGGCGAGACAGATATAACTTTCCATACTCTCACTGCCTTCGGCTATTGGCAGAATTCGTAAGCGAGATAGTTGACCTTGAGCCAAAACGATAAATTTAGAACGTAACTTTTTATTTCCAATATATTTGGGCAAAGTCGTATATGTACACTTATCAATTTATGATCACCCCTAAACTGTTTGTTCCTTTTACTCAGAAAGATACCTGGTATCGATAACTTCGAGGAAGCTGTCTAATCGTAAGGAATTCGATATTGTCTGACCAAATTGACGGTATTTATTTTTACTTTGGAATATAAATGCTTTAACGAAGCTTCATGCCATTCTTTACTTGTAAGTTGACATTGCAGCAAGCCTTTTCTTTCTAAATAGTTGAAGGTAAGTGTTAGGACTTCTAAAGGTAATGATAACATTCTGTTGAAATAGCATCTTCGTTTATATGTTTTTTTTAAAAAAAAACATTAGTAGAGTAATGAGTGAAACTGACTATAGATGTTTGACTTTTTTTTAGGCCAATTAAGGGTGCTCATAAACCTCCGTTCTATCACTGGGTGACTTTTTTTGTTTTTCATTAATATCTAAACTAGCCAGGTATCTAACTTGCAAGATTTGAAAGAAAAAAAAATCTTTTACTGGATATGCTCGCAAGTCTTATTGTTCTTGATTTCATTGATTTTTTTGAGAAGCCGGTGAAAAAGATACTTTGGCGGGTGAAGGGATCATGGCCAATTCTTTCCTTTGGTACCAATATGGAATCTATTTCTGATAAAACATGACAAACTTTAAGGTCACCAAATCTCTCTATTTTTTTTTGTCTTGCTTTCTCGACATTCTTAGACCATAGCTACTATTACATTGTATACTTGATTCCACAACTCTTAAAATTTAAAAACTAAGTTAAGATCTGATTTCAAGTCAATTGTTCCCTGAAAATCCAATAAGATTGGAAATATGTATTGACGAAATGTTTATATTTCTAAACGCGTACAAAGGAAAATTTACTTATATAGTAAAAAAACTTCTTTATAAAACACGTATCACTTTATTTTTGGGGGGTGGAACGGAATTTGTATAAATAGGACGCGCTTTTTTGGTTTTACAAAATAGAAAAAAAAAATATTTTTTGTAATTCATTGTGCTCAAAAAACATATGTTGTGTTGTATTTGTTGGATGACGACAACCTTTTAAGAGCAGAAACAGAGGGAAAAAAAAAAAAAGATAATTTCCTTTTCATACAGATAAAATTATTACCACATATTATGGCCGAAAATATCTTACCTAGCTATAGCAAAAAACTGCAACCACCACCTTTTAAATTGAGAATGGAAAGACAACATGAAGTTGGTAGACGTGAACATGCGCCAGCAATACCTAAAAATAAAAGAGATCAAGATGTAAAGAAGAAAGGTAGGGCGTACGATGAATTAGCCGACCCAAACGACTTGGCAGGTTATCAAAAAATCAGTAAAATTGGCGAAGGAACATACGGTGTAGTCTATAAGGCACGCCAAAAAGAAACGAATAAGTTGGTTGCTTTAAAAAAGATACGCTTAAATTTACAGGAAGGTCTTCATACTACGACAATTAGAGAGATAGCAATTTTAAAGGAGGCCAACCATGAGAACATTGTCAAGTAAGAGAGAGAGAGAGAAAGAGAGAGAGAGAGAGAGAGAGAGATTTATATATGTTGTATCTTTATATATAACACTTCAAATTGAAACTTGATAGACTTATTGATATGATTCAAGGACATGAAATGATTTACTTGGTTTTTGATTTTTTCGAACTTGATTTAAGAAGATATATGGATAATGTAAAGCGACCTGGATTAACTGCTGGACATATCAAAGTAAAAATCAAAATAATTTTTTTTTTCAACACGCATTTTATTTCCTTTGTATATAAATGTAACTCACTCTATACAAAAAAAAATATTAGAGTTTCATGCATCAATTATTAAGAGGCTTACATTATTGCCATTCACATCGCATTCTTCATAGAGATTTAAAACCACAGAATCTACTAATTGATCGACACGGTAGACTTACAATTGCAGATTTAGGTTTATCTCGAGCATTTGGTGTGCCTATGAGAGTCTACACACATAATGTTATGACATTATGGTATCGAGCACCTGAAATTCTATTAGGCAGTTATCATTATTCTACTGCAGTTGATATGTGGAGTGTAGGATGTATTATGGCTGAAATGATGACATTTTCGCCAGTGTTACCTGGTAAATGATTTTATTTATATTTTTATTAATATAATATTTAAACATTATTCTTGTAGGTGATTCTGAAATCGATCAATTATTTCGTATATTCAGAGCTTTCGGTACTCCTAATGAAGAGATGTGGCCTGGTGTATCTCATTTACGCGACTACAATCCTAATTTTCCATGTACGTCTAATATTCATTGTTCAACTACATTTTATTTACTTTATTTTCATTGTTATAGCCTGGAAGCCAAGAGATTTGAGAGAGATGTTCCAGACAAAATACCAAAAAAGATATATAGACCTTCCAGAATCTGCCTATGATTTATTAAGAGTAAGAACATATGCACACATATATTTGACATACTTAATTTTACCTAATTCGTTCATCTTCTATTAGGAACTACTCAGATACAATCCAGTAACTCGTATATCCGCTGTGCGAGCAGAAGAACATCCGTACTTCTATGACGATATCTCCATGCTACAATTATAGACATTACACATACAACAACAACAACAACAACAATCATACTCATGTTATTTACCTTCAATATACACGCATCCATTTTTTTTTCTTTTTTTAAAAATAAAATTATAGATTTTCTTGTGAATAGTACAAAGAAAAAAAAAGAAGGTGATTTATTGTTTTGATTATTATTATTATATATTTATATGGACATATTGAAAAAAAAAAAAGATAAAACTATTAAACTTCAGTGACAGGATGATAATCAGATGCTTGAATAACAACAAGACTGGCTAAAGTACCAGCTGATAAAATCTGATAAGCGGTATTACCTAAGGCAGACTTGAATCCTCTACTATAAGCAGGTACGGTCTCTAAAGGAGTAGGTGTGGTATAAGCAGGCACTTGATCATTTGAAATAACAATGGATCTGCCCAGAACTACTAAATCATGTTTTCCTAATGGTTTTTCAAGTGAATCAAGTACATTTGTAAATTCAGTTTGTCGTTGTGTTTGATAGACTGAACGAAGAACAACGTGACTAGGGGATTCATTTGAAGAGAATAGTGTTTTCAAGAGTTCTTCGTATGTACATTGTTGTATATCAAACTTGTTTAGAACATTTTGAACAGATTCTGAAGAAGCGTATAATAATGAATCACTGGATGATTCTTGTTGACCTATCGTACCGGGCTTAAGAACTAAAACCTCTGCTTGACGATAGATTTGAAGCCGAAGTGCAAATACGAGTGCAGCACGATCATCTGATCCACCGTTTGTAAATGGTACGATAATTTGAAAGTGACTCTGTTGTTTAGGGTTTCCATCAATAACATGACCAAATCCTTTGTCAATAAATAGACCAACTGTAGTGCGTCTAATGGAAAAAGCACTGGTAGCAAAATCAGCATCTGAAACTTGATAAGGGGATAGATCGCCATTCAATTGATCCATTGGATTAATTTCTTGTAATTGTTGTTGCTGTTGTGTAACTATAGCTTGATTACTGATCCAAGGTAATAAAATCATATCAGCAGATACACTTTCACCATAATCAGCAACAGTAGAAATGAAGTCAGATGGAGCTCTAAAATCGAGACGTGTCTGTAATGATTCGATACCAATTAAACTTGTAAAAGTTCTCAAAACGTTCAAAACTGGGTCTTGTTTTTGTGTTTCACGGAGATCTTGAATTCGCATCACATCAGAAGACCGTTGCGTTAATTCCAATAATCGAAGTGCATGAATATCAAGTCGATTCTTACTAAATTTAACGGTTAATGACCCGGAGTCTTCCTTTAACAATCGAATCAATGCCATCATTGAAGGAACATGGTCAATTCTATTCAACATGGTAACAAGACTAAAGTAATTCTCTGGTTCAGCAAGTCGAGATACATTCATTATACTTGGATCTGTCTTTTCTGCTCCTAATTCATTGTTATACAATTCATTTGCAGCATAAGCCTCTGCTGTTTGTTTTTGGTACCATTCTGGATAAAGCCAGACAACAACAGGCGTTGTCATGAACGTTGTTACTAATGCCATGACTACCATAATTACAAACACTAATAAAAAGTCATTATATAAGTTATTAGCTCTTTAAATTGTTTGTTCTTCTTACCTTGATCATTTAGTACTCCTGCATCATAACCAATATTCAATACAATTAATTCTACTAATCTAGATATTACAAAAAAAAAAAAAAAGGGTTGCATAATGCGTTATTAAGAAAGCGTGTAACATAAAAGTCATTGGACCAAAATAAAGTTGAAAAATCAACTTTATTTGGATAGCACAATGGTGACACATACCCTTTACAACTCATCAATACGCCAACTGTAAATGATTCACGTGTAGTCATACCAGTAAGTTTGGCTGCTCCCGTACAACCAACTATTTTACCAAAGCACGCAATAAAGATAACAAGGATCACGTATCCCCACACAGTACCAGAGTTTAATAATCCAATTTGTGTCTTTAGCCCAGACAATGTAAAATACTAAAAAAACAACATAATAATAAGTTTCATATAATTAATTAAACACACACATAAAACTTACCAAGGGTAAAAATATAATGTTTATAATATCCTCAATCTTTTCAGTTATCTTGATAGACAGGTCATGTTCATGAGGAATAATTAACCCCGCAATAAACCCACCAAAAATAGCATGAATACCCACTATAAAAAAATTAAACAATGAAAAACGATTAATTGCCTATTCTAGAATTTAAACTTTTTTTTTGGCTTTTACTCACGTATACTAGTAACAAACGAACAAACTAAGACTAGCATTAAGGTAACAAGCATTAAAACAGGTGAAGGACCATCCACAAAAGAGTTTGTTCGAACACATAACTTATAATACAAAGGACCAATAAAAAATATCACAAAAAATGCAAATCCCATACCAGATAAAAATACATATAATGCTTCAATTCCACCCGTTGAATTTAATAATGCAACTACAAGTGCAAGTAAAACCCTAAAAGAAATGAATAGTGGTTATATAAATAAAAGTTTTTTTTTTTCATTCATGTTGTACGACTATACCATGCTACACAATCATTCAATAGACCCGCTGACATGGTGATCACTCCAACTCTTGTACGTAGTAATTTAAGTTCAGCCAAGATACGCGCCAATACAGGAAAAGCCTAAAATAATATGAATTTCATAATTATAAATATAACGTAACCATGAGTATTATCATAATAACTTACAGTGATAGCCATAGCTACGCCTAAAAACAAAACAAAACTAGTAAAGGAAACACTACTGTCATTCTGAATCTTATAAAGTCCAACACTCACACCAGCGCCAAGACCAAACGGTAAAGCCATACCAGCCACAGCAATTGACACACTTTGTTTCCAATCTCGCTTCACAATTCTTAAATCAACTTCTAGTCCAACTTGAAACAAAAAGAAGATTAAACCCAATGTAGCAACCAAGTTTAAGAAGGGCAATGAAGCTTTAGGAAAAATTGTTTGTTGAAAACCAGGGATACGTCCCATTACTGTAGGGCCCAGAATAATACCAGCAATTACTATAAAGTAATTTAGTATATTTTTTTGTTTTTCCCTCCTCTAGCTATAATAAACTTACCTTCTGCAATCACACGAGGTTGGCGAAGGTACCCTAATGGAACAGCTAATAATCTGCAGAATGTCAAGATAATAACTACCTAAAAAAGTTACAGTTTTTTTTTAGTTAATATTCATACATTACATGTAAAACATGTAAGAAGTAAGCTAGCGTAAATGTTTATATATACCTGAATGATAAACAATACAACTGGATCAGCCGGATTTACTAACGTTGGGTTTAATCCAGAGAACACACCTGCTTGAGGTGCTGCCTTATCAGTACTATTATCCATAGGTAAAAAAAATAAAATAAAAAAAGAATAATAAAGAAAAAAGACTTATCGAGATCCAAAATTACGATTTATATACTTAATGATTTTGTGATACATACAAATCTAGCGTAACAAATATATCTTTTTATTTATTTATTTTATTAATGACCAGTAAAATAAATGTCATTAGGTACGAATCATATGGTTTTAAAAAACGAATTCATATTTTGAAAAGGAATACAAAGAAAAAGGTCTAGGTATCTCAATCTTCTAATTCAGTCAAATACCTTTCGGCATCCAATGCCGCCATACAACCTGTGCCAGCAGATGTAACTGCTTGACGGTAATGTTTATCTTGTACATCACCCGCTGCAAACACGCCTTTTACTGAAGTATGCGTTGTACCAGGCACTGTTTTTATATATCCAGCTTCATCTAACTCGATCTGTCCCTTTAATAATGCGGTTGCTGGTGTATGGCCAATCGCATAAAATAATCCATTCGCTTCAATCACGCCTTCTTCTCCAGTTTTTGTATTTCGTGTAGATACTCTGTCTAATAAATTTCCATCCCCTAAACACTCTACAGGTACCGTATTAAAATGAACTGTCACTTTAGGATGATTCAACAATCGATTTGCCATTACTTTAGAAGCACGAAGTACATCACGACGAACCAAGACATGAACATGAGATCCATACTTTGTCAAATACGTTGCTTCTTCTGCTGCAGAGTCGCCACCACCAATAACCACCAACGGCTTATTTCGAAAGATTGGTACAGCTCCATCACATACCGCACATGCAGAGATACCATTTTGCCAATAAATATCTTCTCCAGGTAAATGCATACGCTTAGCAGATGCTCCTGTTGCAAAGACAATAGCAGTGCTTGTATCGGTAGGTTCAGGCTGTTCTTCAGTTCCTTCTCGCCATATTTTAAATGGACGTGTAGTTATATCAATTTTTGTAATAGTCTCAGTTTCAATGACCGTGCCACAGTGTACGGATTGCTCACGCATACGCTCCATAAGCTCACCGCCTTGAATACCATTTGGGAAACCAGGGAAGTTCTCAACGTCTGTTGTGGTTGTGAGCTGTCCCCCAGGAGCAAATCCGTTTGCCATCATACCTTCAAACATGATGGGCTCCATTTGTGCACGGGCCAAGTAAATAGCGGCAGTATGACCTTTACATATTTATTTAGTATATCTTTTCTTTTAACTAAATGTCAAAAAAAATTACCAGCTGGTCCAGATCCAATAATCGTAACACGGTTATATATAGGAGGCATATTATATATATATATATATATTTTATTTATAGAAAAAAAAAAGGTTTTTTATAAAAAAAAATTCAATAGCGATTTATAAGAAACCCAAGATAAAAAAAAAATAATTTCTCTTTTGACATGTTTAGTAAAAATCTGATAACAAATCCCCTGGCAACCAATTTTATGAATATAATCAAATCCATTGATTCGATTTTACATGTCTCAAAAAAAAAAGCATTTCTACCTTGTGATTCACTTGGCTTTTTAAACATGATTCACTTTCTTTTTTTTTTTTAAATGTGTCTAAAACCTTACCCACAATTGACGAAAACTTTCTAAAATAATGGTACGCTTCTCTAATACTAACACTACCTTCTTTTTAAACTCTTAAATACATTCGCAAAAATGAATTAGCATATAAATTCTGAAATAGTCATAAATCAATAAAATATACTCGCTAGAGAAAAATTATTAAGTACATTTCCTTTCTAAATGATGCTTTAAGATGTAAGTATATGATATGTAGGTAAATTGCCAAATTGTATGAATGTATCTATGTCTTGAAAGTTTATCTCCAGTTAATAGATGCATAATAAAAAAAAAATTGTATTATTATAATTGATATATATGGCTATTATTTAGCCAAGTAGTCAATGGCTATGGCCACAACAGATATAGCCTCACGATAGACCACATGGTACGACTTGGTCATGTTTAGTCTATTTATATTCTCATTTTGCGAAATCTGCAAGTATTAGAGGATATCCTCTTTTTCTCGAAAATATTTAACCATAAGATTGTTTGAGAAGTGAACGAATAAATCTCTTTCTTTTTCATTGGGTCCAAATATGTAGAGATAAGGAAATGCTATACTTGTCGTATTTAAGGAACCGTGTAACACAAAGAACACCTTACATTATTATGTATGCATTTTACAAACAGCAAGTTAAAGCTACAATCAGCATTTGATGAAAACATCTTGAGTGTATTCTAAGTTCGTATGCTGCACAAGCGAATTTCGTTAATGTAATTTTCGAATACGGAATATAACTTGACTAAAAATAAAAAAAAGAGTAGTTATAAATTTATGAATATACTTGTAATAAAAGATAATTCTTGTCAATTCAAGTATGCACATTTATCAATGAAGTCTGAAATAACGGACCCTAGGCTCGTGCCAACCATGAAAATATAATTACAAGGTACTCTTTAGTCAGAAAACTAGTAGTTCATCTATATTCTATTCCTGAAAAAGATGTCTAAACTAGCTTTTTATCATCTCCCTTTGTCTTTTTTCTCTTATTTTTAAAGACATCTTGTTATTTTTGCGATGGCAACGGCAACGTTATAGCCCTCATATCATATTGCGCTGGAATTACAGTCCTCGAACTATCTGTGCATTGACGAAACGCCAAATCTGATATAAAGCTCCTTCTCAAATTATTTGTTGGTACGATGTTTTTGATTATCTGCGAACACTTACTTAACTCTTTCAGGGGAAAAAGACGAATAATACTATTACATACGAGACAAGTTATTATGGCTTGATTTGCAACACCTACCGTTACACAGCCGATATTAAATTTTGGTTAATCCCAAGAATGAAATAAGTAACAAAAGTCTTGATTTGTCTAAAATGGTCTGTTTATGACTGAACACTTCAGACCGTTCTTCAAATATCATTTTGAACAGTAGGATGCGTCATATCGACTATGACGCCAATATTAGCTTTTATAACCCAATTTTTGTTTGAGCAGTAATTCACAGCACTATTAGCTCCCTCAGAATTCGTGTTTTTTTTTGCCCAAACTTGTAAATTTAATTATGTAGTTTACTTTCATATTAAAATTAGATTATTTATAAAAAAAAAGGAGGAAAAAAAACTTTATTTATACTTCTTTCTTCTACTCTAACAAAAATGCCAGATATATTAAAAGTTTTATAGCCATTTCAATTACTTTCCTATTATATGGTTTTATATACCAAAAAATAAAAATAAAAAATGGGAGGGAGAAGGCCTATTGTTCTAAATTAATCACGTCGTGCTTAATACGCATTAAACATCTATCGCATGAATAGGTGAAACATCACCTTCAATTGACTATAATGCTTCTCATAAATAGATTTATTCGTTGATTATCTACTAAGTGTTACATTTGGCTGCTGTGCCTGGTAGTTATATTAAAAGGAGCTTTATGGATTGTAATTACGATGATGTGACGTACTTACATAAAGAGTCAATTAGGTAATCAAAGTTTATAAGTTAGTGTATGGAAAAGTACAGAGAAGTTAGGATACGTGTCATTCACATGAACGAAAGTATAATAGACAATGTTTATAAATATTTCTTGTAGTTGGTTGGTTAGCAGAAATAGACTCACATAAAAAGTCATATATAAAAAAAAAAAAATAGCAAGTGAGAATACTTGCAAGAATTCCAAAGAAGAGGGTAAAACAAAAAATACAATTTATGGAGGATAATTTACGTAGGAGGATTTCAACTATTACATCAAGAAATTATAGTAGCATGAAAATAAGGCGTATAATTCAAATGAAAGAGGAAACCTTCCGTGTGACGTCAAAATAAGTTTGAAAAAGAGGTTTCGTGGTTTGAATGCCAAATTTCATAATAAACAAGCTTTTTTTTTTTGTGTGTGTCGTTTCCTTTTTCCTTTTTTTTTTTTTCTTCTTCTTCTTCTCTCTCCTCTCTTACCCACCTCCTCCTTTTTGTATTACGAAAGGACGTGTGAGTAACAAACAAAGTACATGTGAGCCTCTTTTTATTATTATTATTTTTTTCTATTTCTCTAACACACACACACCTACTTCGAAACATATACGATTAGTTTTATATTTCGCCATTGAGAAACGAAAGATATAAGTGTGTGTTTTTTTTTAAAAAAAAAAAGAAAGACAAAAACGAGCGAGAGTTTTATATTTATATATATATATTTAAGTCAGTCGATTAATATATAATATGGTAAAATAATAATAATAAAAATCAATTGTGCTACAAGTCGACATATTACTTATATACACTTTAAAATAGAATGAATATACACAAGATATTAAGATTATCTGTCAAAATCATATAATGAAAGGTACTTTAAAAGCATCCGAAGGACATCCTTGGCGAACATGGAAGATCAAAGTAGTTGCAGTAGATCATAATCGAGAAAGAAAAGGCAAATTATCCTATTTATTGGATCATGTTGAATATATCTTGCATCCAACATTTGAAAATCCTAGAAGAGGTAAGAAAGGGAGAATGATTGAATTATATTTATTCACACTGTCTAGTATTTATGAAGGAACCTTACTTATTACAAGAAAAAGGTTGGGGAGAATTTGATATGCGTGTAGTCTTGTTTTTCGCAAATAATTTAGCAGAACCAGAAAATATCTTTTTTGATTTACATTTTCGAGAATCAACTTATACCATTTTGCATAAAATTCATTTCAAAAATCCATCACCGGAATTCATAAAATTACTAAATATCGAATTAGCACCAAGTGATCATCATTTTTTACAACAAAATGATCATCATATTAAAAAGAGACGTACAAGTCCTTCTGCAAGTACAAATACGAATAGTAAAAAAATAAAAACTCCTCCATCCATCTCTTCACCAGCGGATGGTCCTTTAACACCCACTTCTTATTATAAATACCCATTACCTCCTACTTCTCCTGCCATTTTACATCAACAACAACAAAGAGATGGTCAAGAACTGTTTTCAAATATGATGGCAACTGATGATTTATTTAGAGCAATTCATGGGTTTAGACAAAATATAGATGAAGATATCATTATTGATGATGTATATCAAGAAAAAGATTTAGACACTGTGAATCCAATACATGGTAAATTAATAGAAGAAAATGTACGAGTTGCTTGGGGCTTACCAGAGGTAGTGTAAATGCACATAATTTAAATATATGTAGGTATTCATGTTATTTTATAATAACTACAGGGCTTGGATATGCTGGAATTAGCAAAAAGACTTAGTTTACGAACACCAGAACAAACAGAGGAGATAGAAGCATTAATTAAAAATCATAAACGAGATGGTATTTATGTAGAAGAAAATGATGGTAATAAAGATATATATGTATATATATTTAAACTAGGAATCTAACTTGCTTATTATTAGATGAATTCATTGTAGACCTTTATTCATTAGGCCCAGAATTACTAAACCAATTATGGGATTATACCGAAAGAAAGAAAATGTATTCACGCACAGTTTTGTCCCCATTCTCGCTTGTACAAGCGAATACAATCATGATCGAAGACGATTAAATAAAATAAAAAAATTATTTATTTATAAACCTACACGGAATAAAACTTGCTTTCCTTTCTTTCCTTTCTTTTTTCTGTTACTGGTTGAAGTATCTGAATCTTCAGTTTCTGTTGTATTTGTAGAGTAATTATCTCCTGCCCATGCGTTTGAATTAGATTTTTTTAGGTATGCATTGATATCTGCTCTACGACTGGATCCAGAGGAAGATGGTAAGGCAGGAAACAAGTGTTCAGATTCAACTGATTGTTGATGACTACTTGTTGATCCACTCCATGGTGTTGAGGACTGGATAGGTAGTGAAGGTGGTGGTGATCGAATGGCACCTGCATCTACTGCAGCAGAAGCTACTTTATCCCAAACACCTGCCTTTTTCTTTGGTGCAGTTGTTCTTCTTGATCCATTAGGAGCATTCACAACCAACACACGAGGTGATTCCTCTCTCTATGTATATATCTGTAAGTCAAGATTACACACACACACATATATATATATTTATTCAACTTACAGGGTTTTTTAATTGATTCCAAGTACGCACCATGTCTGATTTCAATGTTCGATTATCCACTAAATCCTTTGCACTCATTAATATTTTCGCAGTAAAATCTGCATCTTTTCCACATAATTCGTAAATTGAATTCACATAGGTCTCTGCGTTTATACTTAAACTTGTAAAGGCGGTCGTGAGTTGACGAAATTTAACTACTTTTTCAAAATTTTTAAACATGTCTGCAATACCATCTAATGCAGCAGCGTGACGTGAGACTATGCCTGTGTCAGATTCGTTGGAGGGAGAGGAAGAAGAAGGTTCTTCTCCAAGTGTTGGCCAGTGATCTTGTTCGGTTAGTTGAAGTGAATTGACCCTAGTGTTTAATGAGCTGGTTGAACCATTCATGTCAGGAAAATCTTCAGGGGTTAATCGAATTGGTTGACGTTGACCTTGTTGTAATTGTTGTCTTCGTGGTTGTCCATAATTCAAATTGACGTCAACACGACGTGCTTCTGTTTGCTTACGACGAGATAATCCATTTCCATGCACATTTACCTTTTTTGAATGAATATATCAGCATACAAAGAAAGAAAAAAAAAATCTCCCCACAATGATTTATATGTTTTACTTTACCTCATGTGCCTTTAAATCAATATCAGAGTCAAATACAACAAACTTATTATCCAAACACTCCTTATACATGCACAAATAGTGATCTTGTTTAAAATGTTTTTCCAAACTATCGTAATTTGCGTAATACTGACGTTGAATTCCTTTTTTCAAACACAAGTGACATTGTTCATGTTTATCACGACAATGTTCAAACAATTCATCCGCGCCATAAAATCTCGATTGACAAAATACACATTCTGGGTGACCTGAAAACCCCGTTTCATCCTCTTTATTAAACGTACTATCACCTTCCAAATTATGTTTCTGTAATTGTTCTTTGGTATATAAGGTATGTTCATGAGCAAAAATTTTCTTGTTTCGGATGCACAAGTCACAAAAGAGTCGATGATGGACTTGCTTGACATGTCGTTTTAACTCGTGCCAGTTCTCAAACGCTTCCTCACACTCGGGTTCGGGACAATTGTGTTGTAAAAGGATCATGGTATCCTTGTACATACTCTCGGTTTCGAAACGAATACCGTATTTTGGGTCGTAAAATGGTGTATCGTCTCGTTTATAATCATCGTAAAGCTTCTCGCTATCCGTTGTAAATACAACTCGTTTTGCCTCAGCCTTTTTTTTTTTTAAAAAAAAAAAAAAAAAAAAAGGTGTCTGTGAATAAATATACTAAATAGCGCCCATTATTTATCTTACCTTGCAGTAAGCACAATTTTTTGTCTTGTAAAGTACTCTTAAACGTAAGGTACATAAATGACACGTACGATGGTTACAAGGACCTAATGCATAGTACTCTATAGGTCTTGTACAAATAAAACAACCTTCTGCATCTTGATCTCCTTCTTCCTCCTCTTCAACAACCTTTTTCTTGAAACCTTTTAAAGGTGCTTTCGTAATAGCCGCCTTTTTAGTGTCTTTATCTTTAGTCACCTTCTTTTTATCAGCTGCAGTAGAGGACGACGCGTCTACTGTAGAATTTTCTTCTGTTGCCTTCTTTTTATTGGATCGGTTACGATAGTTTCTTTTCTTTTTGGAGGCGGTTTCAGAAGAAGAAGAGGATTGGTTTACAGCTTGATTAGGTTCCATTAAAAAATAACTTTTAAGACAAAAAAAAATATATACATGTATTTAGGTTAAAAAAAAAATCATTAAATGACAACTCAGTTGAACCGCAGTATTACAAGCTACCAATAGAATGGTTTGTTGTTTAAACAGATGCACAAAATAAAATATTATAAATATGAGGTACTGATTCACATGTTTTTTATGTTAAAAAAGTGTTCTGACTTTCTATGAAGATATAGATGATTTGTAAGCTGCTCTTAGTGATCGTGTATTTTATTAAATTAAGTCATCACCTCAAGGCAGTTTAACTTTTAAGAAAATTAAATAAAACATCCAATTCTTTCTCCCATGACTACAAGTGTCTCCAAGGACTTTTCTGAATTTGTTAGCAAGTCTTTATCCCATTGAACTGTGTCTTTGGGAAATACGACAATTACTGTTGAGCCTCCGTATTGAAAGTATCCCATCTCTTGTCCCTTTTTCATTTCTTTTTCTTGTTTTGCTTCTGTCATCACTATTGATCCTACTAACAATGCTCCAATTGACACGTAGGCATAGTTGAACCCTTTATGACTTTTGATCTTTGTAATACTACGATGGTTTTCTGTGAATACATCGAGTGTTTCATTCACTGTACATGGATTCACTACAATAATAAAGTAAGATATCTTGTTTGATTACTTATTTCTTAATGATAGTTTACCTGTATAATAACTGCCTTCAATTGATTGCATACTTTCGATGGTTCCCTTTGCAGGTATATGGAACCGATGATAGTCTTGTGGTGCTAAACGAAAGATAGCCAAAGATCCACCTTCTAATTCATCAGCAAATGCCTGATCTTTTAAAAGATTGGATAAATTAAAGTTTTTTCCTTTAATCCTTTTTTGTTTAATAAAATGTAAGAATTAATATTTATACATATGTATGCAGTTATAAATACCAAAAATTCGTTGCCGTATCCACAGAGTTGAACACGTTTAATCTACAATCTGCAGCAGAAACAATCACATCCTATTGATTATTGTTTAGTCTTTCATCTTTTCTTGAAGCAATAAATCTCTTACATCATCTTCTAATTGAGCAATAGGTCTCTTTTCTGGTAGAATAGCTCTTGTAAAGAACTCATTAAAATTCTGATACTGAGAGATATCGGAGATCACAAAATCGTCCATTTCAATCATATAATGTTGTACAAAACTTGGAATTTGTTTCACGGATTCTGGTAAAGTAAAATAAAGCCCTTGACGTAAAGTTTCTTTTAAAAATAAAGTTTGCATCATACTACTACCCACGACTTTTTTTTTTTAAAAAAAAATTAGTTTTTTATTTCTATTCTCTTGGTTATAATATATACCTTTTCCTCTGTAATAACCACCAAATAATAAATGCATACCAATACGTGTATAAATTGGCATTTCTTCATAATGATACTCTCCTGTCTAATATAATGCATTTTGTAAGAATGACGATTGTTTGACTTTTTTTTTTTTTTTTTTTTTTTTTTTTTTTTTTTTTTTTTTTTTTTTTTTTTTTTTTTTTTTTTTTTTTTTTTTAGTATCATTTACCGATCGAATAATCACAAAGTTACCATATCTTTTCTCAACAGCACTTCGAAAACCTTCAGGAACAAGGTATCGATGAATCCAGCCACTTACTTTACGACGATACCAGCGTTGAGGAACTTGAGATGAAGGTGAATAAATACCAGTTTCTGCTTATAAAAAGGTATTAAGTGGTGTGGTACCAACATGCAAGATATTCTACATATTTACCTTCAAGAGATGTTTCTTCTGGATTTGTACTCATGTCAACAATCTTACTAAAAGACTAAATATCATCTTTAACGACCCTGCGTATTATTATTTTTTCTACAAGAAAAAAAGAAAAGCTTACTCTCATTAAGGCAGCTTGGTCCTTATTTTGAATATATTCCTCTACTTCTTCCTGAGCAGGATTAAATTCCTCAGAAATAAGTGGATTTTCGTCTATAACAACTTCTTCATCAATAGCCATTTTAAACAAAAATAATAAAAGTATTGAAAAGGGGAAGAAGTAAAAAAAAAAAAAAAAGTTTAAAACACAAATAATTTATAGTAGTACCATAAATAACGGAACTGATTTAAATTGTCCAATTATAGAAAAATTTACAAAAAAAAGTAAATTACCGCATTGTTGGTGATTATCAATTACATCATGCTAAAGTTTGTTTATTATTATTTTATTATTTGTTTAAATATCCTTTTTGTTTTCATTTTCTAGTTGAACGGGTTCAAGTTTAGTTACATTGGCCTCAATAGGAGCAGTATCAACTTTTCTACTGGCATCACGAACAAGAGGGTCCTTAGATGTCTATAATATAAGGTGTTAATATCCTACACATATATCTATACTAAAAAAAAAAGCTACTTACAACTCCTTCAAGTTGAATAAGTTCATCTTCCAATCTGATATATTCAAGAGACATGTTCTTAATCTTGTTTAAAATACTATATACAAAAAAAAAAAAAAAATTAATCACTTATAAGTTACTTTTTTTTTATTAAACTTACAGTAAGAGCAACATGGTGAATCCAGTAAGATATAAATTTCTTTGAGCATAAAACTTCTTTGCAGCTTGACCAACTTGAGCTCTGAAATCAGTAGACCCTAATGCTGCGGCTGGGTTCTCTTCTTCTTTGTTAACGACTTCATAGAATGCTTTCAAGGTATTAACGGCATCTAAAAAAAAAAATATTCGTTCATCAGCATGAAATAAAACCCTCTCCCGGGAAAATTAAACTTACCCAAGAAAAGTACGAAAATGAAACTACATGAATTAAAATTAGTTTAAGCTGTTTCAATTTCTCTCCATCTAATGTATATATCACTTACGCAAACACCACCTTCATAATATATTGTGCATGGGCGACCTATAAGATATAAAAAAACTTAAAAACAGGTTTTTTTTTTTATAGTATTATCCTTTACTTACTGCAGGTGAAGTCATTAACCAGCGAAATACAGGTTTTTGCCAGCGTGTAGGAATAGGTAGCTATAGAAACGCGTTAGTTTTATGAAAACTTGTTTGAACTAGAGATAAATACCAAGAATAAGAAGAATGTGATGACCTATTATAAAGCTTTTTTTATGAATATCCAATTATTTATACATGTATTTAATAAAAACTTACCTCGAGGGTCAAAATACCGAATACGATACCGTAATAAAGTGCCATTGTAGTTTTTTATATTTTATAAAATCAAGTTGAAAAAGCGTTATTAAACAAATTAAAAAAAGTTGATCCATATATATTGCAAAAAAAAAAAAAAAAAATTACTCTACGTCATGTTGAGACCATCAAGAACCAAATCGGGCTGATTTTAGTGTCGGCTTTTTAACGCAAAATACGTGTAAAAGCAGTTTTTTTTTTTACAATTTTTAATATTACACATGCAGAATGTATTCGTCTAACTTGATCTGCTTTGTACTCCATCTTTCAAAAATTTCAGAAAAAAAAAACACCCACAAAAACGCTAAGCTACTCAGAAATCTTTTTCTGTAATTGTTTGACAATAAAATTTTAATTTAAAAGTTGAGATTAAATCCTTTTTAGCAGAAAGTTTAGTAAATTATACATCTGTGTGGGGAAAAAAAAATGATTGTATCAGTCACTCTCAATTCATTCAGAATAGTATTTTAAATCCTACTAGGAGATTAGTATTCTGTCAAGCTTTTAAACTAGAATCACAACGGGGGTCATATATTTTATATACTCATCTTCACAATGCATTAAAAAAGATCTAAAAGATAAATCATACAGCATGTATTGGATTTGTTTCATTTTCATTTATCTTTTTCATCATCAGCGTGAAAATTATTTTTTCAAGTTCGAAAAACCGCATCTTTAGATCATGCTTTGTTCTTTCTTCATAATTACCTAAATTTCTAGCTCTTTCCATCTTTTTATTCCTCAATAAAACAAGAAAAATCATCTACTGAGACAATAACATCAGGTATATACACGATACAGTGTTTTTTTTAGTAGGTGGTCCAAAACGGTTCATCTTTTTATCTCTTTCACGTTAGACACCAGTATATGTACATATAACAACAACATTTGAGGGACAAAGTGCTTTTTTCTTTTCCTAGCTACTCATTCTCCAAATTGAACTGAGTATCTGGTTCTCGAGATTTATCGTAAGAGAAAAAAAAAACGAGGGATATGTGTTGAATGTTGTGAGATATAGTTCTGGTAATTCAGAGAATTCCGACTCTTCACTCTTTTTGACAAACTCTTTAAGGTAGCTTGCTTAGTATCTTCGTTCTTTCTCAGATTTAATCAATTTCTTCTATTTCCAGCAGCTTTCATCTTCTTTTAACTTCTACTTCTAGCCACTTTCAACTTCTTTGATCATTTGCTTCCGTTTGTGGTTAACTGCATTGCTACATAGTCTTTATCCGTCAGTCCAACTCTAATATCATTTCATTAAGGGCAGAAGCATTTTTCTTCTGCTACTTGCCGTACAAGCAGGAGCTCTTCTTATAATTTGGCAGAAAGAGACATGTTTGTAAATCGTTGACAGAGTTTGACGAGTAGGTATTCACCATTTATTTCGTGCATTTAAGTCAGCAATTTGATAAATTGACGAACTCTTTAATCTTTTTTTACAGCGGCCTCAGCTTGTTGATAAATATGTCTTTGTTTTGCATCACTTTCAATAATTTCTCTCGACTATACTTCTTGATTTATTTCACACGGCAGGGCGTCTGAAGGCTATCAAATAAGCCAACCATGCTTTGTCTCAATTGATTGACCTTATGTTTATGGTTCCTACTATTCCCAACTTTGAAAGGTCCTTAAAAAAAACCCAGAGAATCGAAGCACATATTGAAGGGCATGGTAGAATGTACTGATTCAGAGATGGATTATAGCAGGTACTTTATGAAATCAATAGGCTCCTAGACCCTTTATAGCATGCTTTTCTGCTACCGGTTGGCATGGTAAGTGATTTTTGAAGCTTTATTGTTACAATGAATGATGTTAAGTTTCAGATTTGAGAGTTATGAACCGTGACTTTCTTTCAAGATTATGTTTGGAAAGTCAAGTTTGGGAGGTTCTTGATTTTTTTTTTTTTTTTTTTTTTTTTAATTATAAAAAAAAAACAATGTCGTTCTCGTTGTATGGAGCACTTCCTCCATCCAAGTCAGGAAAAGATTCAGAAAAAGCCGAGAACAATACCACAACTACAACTTCAAATAGTATTAGTAGTCTTTATTCCTCTTTACCAGCACCTGAATCAAGCTCATTCCAAAAAGATGTTCTCAAGGACTCATCGACTCCTTCAATAGAAACACCTTCACCAGCTACAACTTTACCTACACCAATAACAACTCAACCAACTGGTTAGATATTTTACCTAGGCCCCCTTATTTATTTTTTTTTGTGTATTGAAAATATATTTAAAAAAATCACTTTTTTTGTAGGTTGGTCCGCTTTCAATAAATTTAGACCTGCTTTACGTCGACCTACAATTCAAGCCAAACCTAAATTAAATAAACCGTTTATTCCTGCAGGTGCAACAGTTGTTTCCACAAAAACTATCACAAAAGAAGAAAGAGAAAATGAACAGTCTAGTTCAGTACATATCACTACATCCAATACTCCAAAATCTATCTCTGAACAACAACCTAAAGATAATATTGATCTTGGTGCAATTCCGTATTTAACAACTGCAGATGATGTGAATGGGTTCCGAGCTAATCAAAAATCAAAGGTAGAGCCTCCTCCCCTCCTCCCCTCCTCCCCCTTATACATTATATAAACATATATGAAAATAAATACTAACTATTATACAGAAAAAAGGAAAAAAAGGAAAAGTCAATGCGAATAATCCTCAACCTTTACCTACTGTATTTAATATGTTGGAGGATTATGATCCCCATAGACCAAATGATTATGAACAATATAAAGAAGAACGTAAAGAACTTCGTGGGCAACAAAGAAAAAAACGAGAATGGGAAAGACGTCGACAAATGTCTAGATCAAGGTCGAGATCGAGATCCAGATCCAGATCCAGATCCAGGTCTAGATCCAGATCTCGTTCGCGTTCGCGTTCACGTTCACGTTTGCGTTCACGTTCACGCTCACGTTCACCTTATTCTTCCCATTATTCTCGTTCTCAAAGTCCTGAACGTAAGTTAAGATGAATATATAAAAGTAAAACTGAATATATAAATTCTTTACATTTGTGTAGCTGTTTATGTACCTCCACCTGTTAGAAATGAACCACCTAAAATTAATGTAAGGGAATCTGCAGAGGAAGCTTATAATCGTAGAATGATGATGAGTCAACAAAAATCAATGGAGCCACCTAGACCAAAGTAAATTCATTGGACACAAAGTTGATTTATTTACTGGCTATTAACGTATAAATATATGTTTGTAGAATGGATGGTATTAATCCAGCACAAGAAATTGCACAAAAAATCCTTGCAAAATACAATTGGCAAGATGAGTCGGCACAAAAAAATAATATAGAGGTGCCGGAAAAGATATCACCTGTTATTTTGTTAACAAATATGGTTGGACCTGGAGAAGTAGATGATATGTTACAAGAAGAAACTGCAGACGAATGTTCAAAGTATGGCAAAGTAGAGAGATGTCTGATATTTGAGGTACCTAATGGAAAGATTGATGACGATAAAGCAGTTCGTATCTTTGTCAAGTTTTCAAGTATTGAATCGGCTAGAAGAGCAATTAATGACTTGAATGGTAGATTCTTTGGTGGTAGAGTTGTAACTGCCTCCTTCTTTGATAATGATAGATTTGATAGATTGGATTTAGCTCCATCACCACAAGAATTTGTTCGTTTTTAAAAAAAAAAAAAAACTTAGCTCCGTTTGAAAATAAAATTCTTAAAAATGATTTTCCAGAATGAACACGTAAAAACGTCACTACCAAACACAACAATAGCCTCTTTTTTTATCCTTTTTCTTCCTCTTTTCTCTCTCTTTCTCTCGTTTTTTTTTCTTTGTCTTTTTTCATTTGTATAGATACTATTCTAAATTAAATTATGAATAGGTAAATACATATATAACTTGAAACTTGTATCAGAATAGATTTTAAAAAAAAGAATTATTGTGGTAATAGACTCGACTACGACCTACACTCTCGTATTCTTGTTAGTTTAGCCGGAGTGTTAGCAGACACACGAGCGAAAACAACCGACGTTGAAATTGAAAGGCTTGTTTCGAAATGTCCTGATGTCACTCTCTTACCTATTGACGACATGACTATTTTAACTCCTTTTCAAGTTATTAAAGGACGCATGGTAAGTGAAACTCGAATAGTGTTACACAACCCTTTTTTTTTATTTATTTATAATTTTAAAAATAGACAAATCGCTACCAACAAACTCTTGATGCACTCGTAAAATATGCTGTCAAGACAAATGAAGTGAGTCAGATTGAACTTTTGCCTCGAATTCTTAGTTATTTAAAGCATTTGCCTGCGTATGGATGGGACGATATTATTTTGACAAAGGGTAAAGTAGTGTGGTTTTCGAAAAAAAAAAATTGAACTAACACATGTGAAAAAGGTACTACAACTCCAGATAACGTTACTTATAATTTGGTGTATGGATTATTAAATATTGCTCATCAAAGGCCAGAACATGCAGAGCTTATTTATGAAACATTATGGAGTTATGGAAGATGTATTATTGATTTAATAGATACATATAATAATAGTAAGTTATACTCTACATACTTCATATACTATTTACTTTTTTTTACTGACCAAAAAAAAAAAAAAAAGGTGATTTTACGGTATCTTTTATTTTACCATCATTAGCTGGACTTGCAAGAGCTTTACAATTATCGCCTTATCTATATAAACCAGAACAGCTTCAAGCGATATACCTCAACATGCAACCACTTCTTGTTGATAGAACATTAACTAATATCAACTTGGCAACTGATACATGTCTTTCCGAATGCGATAAAGAAGCCTACAGCAGACGTGTATTATCTAGTTATTGGGAGGCCGGTATGCCATTAAGTTCTAACCGTGTCATTCATGATTTTCTCATTACCTTAAGAAATGTCACCGCACGCATGATTGCATCGTCTTCTCCAGTGCATGAAACTGTGACGCCGAAAGAGTTCAGGAAACTACATTTGACTACAAATATCGAAAGTGCTTGGTCCGAATTAATGAAAAAGACTGCAGAGGGTATTCGACCCGAGGATAGGCAATGGACCGATTTGGACAGAACGCTAGATAAGAATCTGAGGAGTATTTATGTTTTTAGTTTAGGATATTTTGATGATATTAGAAAGTATGCTGAAAGAAGAGAAACTGAAGGTAAAACCTGGTCTCCCAGATCTTATATGAAAGAAATTATGGGTACCAGTTTGGTAAGTATATATATATATATATATATTCATTCAGATATAATTTCTGATTCTATTATTTATAGCAAGTAGCAGGTTTAGCATCGGTTTATCTGCATGAAGTGGATGATAACTTGATAAATTATATTTATGAATGCTTATTTGAAAATCCACACTATAATGATTCCTGGATTCATGTCGCTTCTCTTGATACGGCCGTTTTGTTGGCAGTCAAGTAAGAATAACTTTGTTTCTTTTTTTTAAAAAAAAAACATAATACTAACCATTTATTAGTTTTCGAAATTTAAACAGTAAAATGACCAATATGATCTGTCGGTTCTTGGCTACACCGTCCCCAGTATTTGAGCTTAAAGTAGAACAAGAGAAAGAAGACATTACTATGCAGAAGTTTGCCATTATTCGATTAGCACAATGCGTTCAAGTAAATATATATATATATATATATATATATACATTTTTAAAAGAAAAATATATTAACTCATTATTTAGACGAAACCCGTAACACAGATGCGCCAGGCAGCTGTTTCCACACTCTATGCACTTTTAAATGAAATTACTCGATACTCTGATGAAGAAGTTCTTGACCAGAAAACTCCTTTTGACGGCTCAAATGATACTACAGATATACCCGACGCTGAATCATTGACAGAGTCTCAAAAGCAACAAGTGTGTGTAAATGCACTTTCTGCTATCGTAAACGTAGCTGTTTATCTCGCCGATGAACCTGTAAGTTGATTATTTCTACCAAAAGGAAAAAAAAAAAAAAAACTCAGTATTGATTTTCTTTACATAGATTATAATCCAAGCTTACTCCATGTTATCTTTACGTCGAAAAAGCTTTTCAATTTCAGGAATTACAACATTAACCAGGAATCTAGTCGACTTAGCTCTGGTCAGCCCATTATCTGTCTTTAGAGATATCATCAACTTATTTGCAGTATTAAGTCGTGAATCACTCATGGTAGAGAACAAACAATTAACAGTTGCCATTTTAGATGCACAAACTTCACTTGCACAAAAATTGTCTTCTCGACCTGAATATTATGATGATTACTTGACGAATTTACTTACTTTATTTGTGGATAATGGAAATACTATACAGCGTATGATATCAAAAAATAAGAAGGAATCTGAGATTCCGTGGGTATCCAAGTTGGGAAAATTGTTACCAGTGATTCGTACACTTTTAGAGCATGATGATTTTAATCCTCACTTAACGCCAAGTGAGGATACAGTCTCTTTATTTCGAAATACATGGTTTCATTGCACATTATTTGGGTACATGACAGAATCAATTTGGATACGTGAATGGCAAGATTCTTTATTATTAATTGCAAAAAAGACGCCTGTGCTCGTCATTGAAAGTGCAACTAACTACTTGGAAAGTGATTTAGAATATAATTCAGTGCTACGTGGTGGAAACTCTATGGACCGTGATGTTGTAGCTATGAGACAAAAGTTAATCACTTTTTTACCAAGTCTTTCATATGATGCCAAAAGCTTCTCGTTTGCTCAGATTGTGTTTGCACTAAGTGTATACCATATTGAAATGAAGAGAAGTAGAGCCGGTGATTGTAGTTATGTATTAAGATACTTTATGAATGATGGTGTGAATAACAGTAATATGTTGACTTGTCTTGAGACTATTTCAGATTGTGTAGTGACCTCCTATATCAAGGATGCTTCTTACAAGGCTGCATCTCAAAACTTGGATAGTGAATTAAGAACTCAAATGACGGATTTACTCAAGTTATGTTGCCATAGACTTCGTAAAGTACATTCTTTAGCTATTAGAGTTACTGAACGTATTGTCACTGCGTTTCCTCAAGTATTTGCAGATAAATCCTTACTTACACTTTTATTGGAATTGGTTCAGTTACTTTGGTTGAGTTGTGAAGCAGAATACCGTGAAGAATACTATCCAACATTTACATTTTATTCACCTCGTGTGGATGTCACAATTGAACTTGGAGATTCTATCGCGTACCGTAAAGAAATTTGCTCACACATGTACGAAAATAGTAAAAAATGGCTTCAAATATCTATGGATAGAGCACCTATGGAAATCGATGGTCTTTTACAAGATTACCTTGCAGAATACAAACGATTTGAAACAGGTGTACCTATTGATGTAGCTCATCTTGGTAGATCCTTGGCTTTGGATGTAGGTAAAGCCGCTGCCAAGAATGAAATGACAGTCGATTTTGTCCCTCGTATTCATGGTATTCAGTTAGATGATTCTTCTGCTTTCGTAGATGGATTTACCTCAAGAAGATATTATATTGGTGAGGTGAGTGGAATTGAATTTTTAGCAGGAATGAGACACGGTGCAGACAAATTACCAAGTAGTCATACCGGTGCTGGTCTAAGTGATCAAATACCTATTGTAATAACAACATTGCATACATTGTTGGATGATGTTAAACAAAATAGAATTGTTGCTGTGGATCGATTAAGACGTACAATGTTACAGGCTGCTAGTTTTATTGTTTCCTTGCCCAACATTCATCCTGACCTAGTCACTCTTATTGTACGAATCCCAGTTCATATATTTTCACCAGAGTCTTTGGAAATTGGTACAGATGTCTGGAATTGGGTGCTTGTTGAACGTCCAGATATTGAAAAGCGTTTAATGGTAGAAATTCTAAATATGTGGAACTGGGCTCAACGTTATCGAAAAGGACTATTCTCACCTAAAATGAATTCGAAGCATCCATTCGTAAGTCGAATGACTTATGCACCTTCAGATAGATCCATCATTGATAAAAAGAACAAGAGTATGACTCGTTTATTTACACCCCATATGACATGGATTAAATTCTTAATCAGTCGTTTTTATGCTATTCGTCATCGCAACAAACATTTGATCAACATGTTGGTTCGATTATTACAAGATACCTTTAAAAACTCACATTTAATGAGTACTCATCCTTTTGCTCGTCTCCCTCGATTCCAACTTTTGTTCTTGGGTATGAAGATTCTTCATTATGCACAAATGGAAGCACTTGCTGAATACAAATTTCGTTCACTTGTTTTTGAATCTGCTTTTAATTGGTTTGCGTTACCTCCCCAATGGCATTATGGGTCTCGAAAGAGTTATGCATTAATGGAACAGAAAATCTTGACAGCCTTGTATAATGTAGTTGAAAAAGATGAACCCCGTTTAACAGACTTGATCACTAGCTCTTCCTTGCGTAACTCAAATTCCAAGGTTGCTTCAGGGCTTTATATGTTCTTGAGTGACAAGACCAAGGACGACATCAAGCGTGAACAAATATTAACAAAGCGTTTATTATTGCTATTAATGGATAGTGAATTATCACGTTTATCAGTCTGGGATAATCCTTTAAATGCGTTGGGACCAGGTTATCCTGTCAATTATATTGGAAATACGGAGAAATCATTTACTACAGACGAACATTGGAAAGAAATGATTCGCTTTGCTTGGGAGACATCACCTAAAGTAGCAGTACAAATGGCATCACGATTTGTTCAACCAGCAGTACAAAGAGAACTTCATACATTAATTGCAAACAATACATTAGATGTAGTAGACGTTCCTGAAGCATTAGAAATTTTATTAGGTGACAAAGTACAACCAAACGCTCGATTGGATTTAAGGTATTTAAAGTATTGGGCACCTGTACCTGCTATTACCGCTGCCAATTATTTTATGCCAGAGTACAGCAATCATCCATTGATTCTTCAATATGCTATGCGAAGTTTAGAATATTATCCAGTTGATACCGTCTTTTTTTATGTACCACAAATTGTTCAAGCACTTCGCTATGATGAATACGGGTATGTGGAAAGATATATCATGGAAGCTGGACAAGTGTCTCAATTATTTGCTCATCAAATTATTTGGAATATGAGTGCTAATTTCTATGTGGATGCAGATAAAGAATGTATCAAGCCAGATCCATTGAAGCCTACATTGGAAAAAATTATTAATAACTTGGTGTCTTCCTTTACGGGTGCTGATCGTGATTTCTATGAACGTGAGTTTAAGTTTTTTGGTGATGTTACCGCTATTTCTGGATATTTGAAAGAATATATCAAGTATGGTCAAAATGAAAAGAAGCCGATGCAAAAGGTTTGTTATAAACATGTTATACTTAATCATAGAATTGTTATTTATTAAATTCTATTTATACATAGAAACGTTTGGATGAAGAACTTTCTAAAATTAAAGTAGATGTAGGAGTTTACCTTCCGAGTAATCCAGATGGTTATGTTGTAGATATTAATCGTACCTCAGGTAGACCTCTTCAAAGTCACGCAAAAGCGCCCTTCATGGCTACTTTCAAGATTGAAAAAGAAGTCGAAGAAGATGAAAATATTGAAGAAAACATTATTCAAAAACCCGAAGAGGATCATTCTGTCATTACATTATGGCAAAGTGCTATTTTCAAAGTAGGGGATGATTGCAGGCAAGATGTGCTTGCATTACAATTAATTGCTGTTTTCAAAAATATTTTCACAAGTATTGGATTGGATTTGTACGTGTATCCCTACCGTGTTGTAGCTACTGCTCCAGGTCGAGGTGTGATTGATGTCATTCCTCGGTCCATCTCTCGCGATCAATTAGGCCGTGAAAAAGTGAATAGCATGTATGATTATTTTGTAGCCAAGTATGGTAGTCCCAACTCAATCAACTTTCAAAGGGCAAGAACAAACTTTGTACAAAGTGTAGCAGCTTATTCCCTCATCTCTTACTTGTTACAATTTAAAGATAGACATAATGGAAATATTATGCTGGATGATGACGGTCATATTATTCATATCGATTTTGGGTTTATCTTTGATATTGCACCGGGTGGTGGTATTCTCGAGAGCTCGCCCTTCAAATTGACAACAGAAATGGTACAAGTGATGGGTGGTAACTCAGAAGAACAGGCCTTCAGACAGTTCTCAGAACTAGTGGTGAAAGGCTATTTGGCATGTCGTCCTTATGCTGAATTGATTATGCAATTAGTCACATTGATGCTTCAATCTGGTTTGCCTTGTTTTAGAGGGGATACCATTAGACGAATGCGTACTCGATTTCAAACAGATAAATCTGATAGAATTGCGGCTGATTTTATGATACAACGAGTCAAAGAATCCTTTGAAAATCAAAGAACTGTCCTTTATGATTACTTTCAAAAGGTTACTAACGGTATTCCGTATTAAGAGCTCTTTTTATATTTAATAACTTTAATAAACCACCACTTTAATTAAGTCCATATTTTCAGAGCATAATATTTACTTATTTATTAAATCTGGGCTTACCATCAATAACAAGATTCATATTCATCTCTTATTAGTTATCTTATTTTCTTAGTTCCAATAAACATTCGCAATTGTTTGTTCTACATACAAGTTTTTTCCTAATTATAATATAACAGGGAATAAAATTCAACCAGCTGTCAAGCATTTAAAAGATTTAGGACGCGATAGTTTTTAAACCGTTATAATATATATATATAGTAAGTGGAGGTGTACATATATGCCTCTTTTCGAAAATACAGCTTCTTGAAAGCCTTTGAGCAATTATATGTGTATTATCTGTTTGAAGCATAAGATGTATCACATTTTTATTATTTATGTGAGACTTCCTCTATCATTTTATCACAAATTATTTAAAACCCATTTGATTAACTAAAGGATGAGACCATTTAAATGTTTGATGTAGTAGTAACATTTAATTACTAGGTCTTAACCAATCAATGGACATATGTAAAACAATAAACCTGAATCCTTTACATATCTTTCTTGCTTATTTCTATTGGCTTTCTTCAATTAAAAGTGCGAGCAAATATTTTTTTTTTTCTCTCTTTTGACCCATCTACATAAACAAAAAAAAAACAATTCTTATATTTTCTTCTTTCAAACTCAAAAAAGAAAAATGAATTTGACGTTGTACAAGCAAAGAAGGTTTCGGCAAAAACCACATATCTTGACTATTGAACAATCCCGAGAACTAGGTCAATTGACAGGAAAAAAAGTATTAAAGCATATCACAGACCAAGGCCTGGTTCGTAAAAATATAAAGCAATATGCAAATATACATATGTTGACATTCATAAAACCTTAGATCCCGATCAACTTGTTTAGACTTCGAAAAAAGAAACTTGAAATGATTTACAAGTACTTATTTGATCATCATTTAATTCATGATAAGCAACCTGTATTAGAGTCTTTACAGACACATCAATTGGCCGAATATTTATTAAACATAATTTATCCTGGTTATCCTGCTTGTAAAGCTAAAAATCAAGCCTTTATAGAGTATCGATTGTGGTACAGTACACATATTTAAACTTTTTTTTTTTTTTTTTTTTTCAGTCATTTATTCTTTCTAAATCTTTAGTCGGGAAAAAGATTCTGGTCCAATCCCGCTTGCTTATGATTATGTACCTACAACAGAAGTATACGAAAGGTTGGATGAATTATATCGTATGAATGTTGATTTAAAAGAAAAAACAACTTTTGATATATCAACAAGTACTCTGAAAAGAGCAATAGAACGAATACGAGCTGCTAATTTCACAAAATCTTTTGAACATATTCAATATCATTTGTATTTTTGGAATTCGACTCGTACTTTGTTAAAACCACAATGTACATCACTTTGTATAAATAATCATGAAATATGGACTGAAAAGAAGGAGGTAACGTATTATTTCGTTCTTTATTACTCTCTTCTTAAATCAGTGCATATAAAATAGAAAATAGTAGATGAAGGGTTTATGCATATTGATATTACTGAACAAGTGAAACGGTCTATTGATTCTAAATCCAAAAAGATCAAATTCGATATTAAACTTGTAAATAATGATGAATACAATATAAACCATATTTCGATATCAGCTGTCATTAAAAGACCTACAGAAGATGTAAAGTACAACAAAAAGTTTTTTTTTTTTTTTTTTTATAAAAAAAATAGAACAAATAATTTATAACAAATATATATATTTATAGTTGGTTTGTGATTTATATCTTCAAACGACAACAGAATGCATTGCAAGATCAATCCAAAGTAGTTCATTTCCACTGGATACGCAACAAATTGCTATTCATCTCTTAAAACAGTATCACGAATCCAAAGATAAATTGAAGTCAGCCGAGAACTTATTCTTGACCTTTCTAAGTAATACATCCAACAAGAACTTGTCTTCAAGTGAAGAAGACGAAGAAGAAATAAAAGAATTTCAAGATAATGATGAAGAAAGTATTGTGTCGCTTATTGATCCTATTTCGGGCACGCGAATACAACACCCTGTCAGAAGTTTACATTGCAAACATCGCTCCTGCTTTGATGCTGCCGTATTTTTTGATCGCAATGCTGACATTAAACTTTGGCATTGTCCAATTTGTCTTGTGCATATCAAAAACACCGAGGTATCTATTAAATAACAAAATAATAATATTTTCCTTTTTACTTCTGCTTCTTACCTTTACTTTAGGAATTACGAATAGATTATGTAAATAAAGTGGCACTCATTCAATATCCTCAAGAAGAAAAATTGTTTGTACTTCAAAAAGATACCTTGTTATCGGAAGCCGAAATGTTTGATGAAGAAGAAGAAGATGAAACCATCTTGATAGATTTCAAGCGTTCACTCCATAAAGAGGAAAAACAAGAACCTGTTCAAAAGAGATTACGTACTATGACACATGTCATGTAAAGAAGAAGAAAAAAAAACTTACATAAATAAATATTATTTTTCCATGTAATTTTTTTTTTTTTTTTTACGGCCGAGTGCTCGGTTGACTTTGGTATATTTGTAACACCTTCAATTTCCCACTAAAAAAAAAAAAAAAAATAGATAAAATAAAATACATTTCCCACCATAATTTTTACTTCTTTTTTCCCTATCTTTTTATCGTTATGGGTTCTATTCGTCTTGAAGATAACACCGAAACTACTGGTTGTTTATCTAGTATTTTCTCTAGCTGTTCTCGTCCTCAACAACAACAAAAACAACAATACAATGAAAAATTTGTATATTCAGCTATTGAACCCATGGAGCAACTACCTGCCTATCAAGATATCACCAAAGTAAGGACAAAAATGATTCGCCATCGATATATCTTTGTTACTAAATACTTTCTATTAGGGTATGAAGAAGCTTGACCTCAAGGTAGATAATGAGATTGAACAAACTGTCGATCGTGCCATTAACGAAATTAGTGAAGAACTTAGAGCTATCAGCCTTGACGTAAAGCAAAAGAGAAAGAAAGAAAGAAAGAAAGAAAAAAACTTATGAAAACTTTTTTATTATAGCTTCATGAAAATATGGAGACCGGTATGAAGGAAGTCCATGCCCACGCTGTCTTGACTGATTTTCTCGAAAAGAAGGGTTTTAAAGTCACTCGTCATGCTTTTGGTATGAAGACTGCATTTACTGCTGAATATAGCCGTGGTTCTGGTAGAAGAGTAGGTGTCTGCTCCGAATATGATGGTCTCCCAGGGTAAATATTTACATATGTTAATGTAATTCAAATTTACTAAAAAAAATCCCTTTTTTTTTTTTTTACTAGTCTTGGTCAAGGTTGTGGTCATAACTTGATTGCAATCAGTGGTCTTGCTACTGCTATTGGTATCAAGGCTGCGCTTGAAAGTGGTAAAGCTTCAGGTAAGGTTGTCCTTTTCGGTACACCTGCCGAAGAATTATCCATTGGTAAGATTGTGCTTGTTGAGAAGCGCGCTTTCCAAGATAATGTAGATGTTTGTTTAATGTTACATCCTGCGTAAGTATTACAATACAATTTTTTTTTTATTTAATATTCACTGTATTATTAGTGCTTATGATCATCAATATGCTGCACTTATCGCAATTCACGATGTCAAAGTTGAATTCTTTGGTAAGCCTAGTCACGCCTCTGCAGCACCTTGGGAAGGTGTAAATGCATTAGATGCTCTCGTTCAAGTCTGGAACGGTATCAGTATGATGCGTCAACAACTTTTACCTACTGATCGAGTTCATGGTATTGTGACAGATGGAGGTCTTGCACCCAACATCATTCCAGCTCATACCTCTGCCTTCTTCTTCATTCGTACTACTAAGGCACATCAAGCTGGTCGTCTTCAAAAGAAGATTGAAGCTTGTTTTGAAGCAGCTGCTTTAGCTACTGGCTGTGAAGTGAAATATACCTGGAGAGAGATTGGTATCACTAAGGATGTAGTTCAAAATCAAGTGATGGCAGATACTTATGCTGCTCATATGGAAAAGTTTGGTATTCAATTCCCACCTGAAGATGTACAAATGCGGGCTGGTGGTGGTTCCACTGATATGGGTAATGTCAGTTATGAAATGCCTTGTATTCATCCCATGTATGGTATTCATACGACTGCTTCGAATCATACCGTCGAGTTCACTGCGGCTGCAAAGACCGTGGCTGCTCATAAAGATACCATTCAAGCTTCTAAATGTCTTGCTGCTACTGGTATCGAGGTTTTGCTTAATGAATCTTACTATAATAATGTACAAAAGAATTTCAAAGATAATCTTCAACAATCCAATGTTTAAATAATAAACCAATTTGTAAATTTCTCTACTACTATTTTTTTTTTTTTAAAAAAATATTTTGTGTCTGATACAATATATGATGATCAGGAGTAATCTGTTGATTAGTTTATTTAACCTCTCTTTTTTTTTTTCCGAATTGTCATCACTAGAAAATGTCCCTTTTATGTAGTAGACTAAATTAAAACTAAGCTGTTAAATGCGTGATGATTGTATCATACTTAAACAGTTCATATTCTTATTTCAACTCTTTTTTTTTTTTTAAATCGTAATAAAGATGAATAGTATTTAATGTAAACTATCTATATGATGCGATTGATTATAGGCGGCTATATGATAGAAAACGATGTTGCTTAACAACCCTGCATCCTTTATGTATTGATTGACATTATAGGCAGTGTGTTTTAAGAGTATTTAATTTAACGCCTCTCTTTTTTATTTGTTTCCTCTCTGGAAAAAAAAAAAAAATAGCAGTCTTTATATATGGATGAGTCTGTGTATATTGTGTAATTGTTTGATCAAATTATCTTTTTATCACTTTTTTTTATACCATTTATATGTCTAATCCAAACCATCACGATCATCATCAAACTGTCGGATATTTCGGCATGGAAAACTGGAGAAAGGTTTTAAACATCAATTCTAAAAAAGTACTCAATTGTTCTTGTCGAGGAAATAAATCGGATTATAAAAAGACACAAAGTTTATTATATCACTTTGAGAAAAATCATCCAGAACATTATGATGAGATAAAACGTGAACTTCGTCAAAAAAGAACATTAAGGTAAAAATTAAAAAAAAGTATCTATCATTCAAAATTAACTCCTTGTAATAATGTGAGTCATATATAGTCATGAAACAAGACAAAGTTCAACAATACCTCAAGATGTGCTTGCTGCTACTACTAGTTCCTCACATGAAAAGGATCGTTCAAGTACGTCTGAAATAAGATTTATTTATGAACATCCAGGTAGTTCTTTTTCAAATGTTGAAGCAGTAGATGAAAGAGACAACACAGAACGAAAATAATCAGTACACTCATCTTTTTTTTTTTTTTTTTTTTTCCTGGCTGATTAAGTATCTCCTCTATAATGAAATTCTGTCAAAACACGAATATATACCCTCAATTGTCAAATTAAAATAATAAAGTTAAAGAGATGCATCAAACAATAAAGACTGAGTGTCATGATACTCGTCGTTATTTTGACATTTTTATAATCATAAATAAACCTTTCTTTAAACTACATGTATGTTAAATGATCTTCTTTTTCTTTTTCACATGGTTTAAAAGAAAAAAGTCCGAGATTTGTAATAAGGCTGTGAATGGACATGTATCCCGGTGTATAACATCATATATAATTTTGAATCATAAATACGAAAAAGTAATGATATATATCATGATTTGATAGAATAATTACCTGGTCATTCACATATATACCACATGATAACTTATCAACTTTGTTGTTTTATTGATAGGTAGAATACCTATTAACATTTAAAAAATAAAAGAAGGAGGTCGTCGATAAAAAAAACAATGTTTACTCAATTATACAAAGAGATATGTAATAAATCGAGTATTTTATATAGTACAGTCGATATTTATTATAGGTAGCATAATTTCATGTGACAAAACTTGGCACTAAAATAAAAAAAAAAAGTGTATATGCGGGCGGCCATTGATAAATTATTGACCAATAAAGAAGCTAAAATATGCAAAATAAAAGGGGGCTAAACCAGTTTTACTGGACTAGTTGGATCGATTAAAAAAAAAATAAGCATTTTTAGTGTGGTGTGTCTCCGTTCAAAGACTAAATGAAATAGGACGAAAGAGATGAATGAAACTAAAGTTAAACTTTTTATTGGTTCGGAAAAACTCTAGGCACTTTTTTTTTTTTTTTTTTTTACTATATATACAGGGGAAAAGAAGAGGAAAGAAAAAAAAATTTTTTAATCAAGAACTTCTTTTTTTTTTCCACACACACACACACTCTATCTCTTACTTTTATCAAATAAACAAAAAAAAAAATGAAATTCTTCAAGTCTGTTCATACTTTTGATTATGAGTGGAACTTAGTTTCAGCAGCTCAATGGCAAAAGTACCCAAACGATCATTGTCCTCATGTTCAACATGTTGATGTATTAGATAGAAGAGTGGACCCAAATACAGGTATCCTAACAACCGAAAGATTAATTACAGTCAAACAAAATATGCCTAGACTCTTATTAAAGGTAAAGTAAACATAGAAAAAATTTAATGATGTAATATGGACTGATCTTTTTGTTTACTTTTTTTTTTTTTTTTAGATTATGGGTGCGGATGAAACACAATATGTTAGAGAAGTTTCCACAATTGACCCAAAACAAAAGACATTTACTTTAACAAGTCAAAACCTTTCTTTATGTAATATCATGAAATGTAATGAAGAAATTTCATACATTGTATCACCCGAAAATCCAGAAAAGTGAGTAAAAAGAAAATTGAAAATAACAAAATATATTTTCTAACTTGTTAAAAAAAAAAAAAAAAAAAATAGGACACAATTTACTCAACAAGCTACATTATCTGTTGGTAGTTTCTTATCACGATGGGAAAGTACGATTGAAGACTTTTCAATTAAACGATTTCAGCAGAATGCTCAAGTCGGACGAGAAGGATTTCTGAAGGTGTTGGAAAAATTCGTTGTCATGGCAGAATCCTCAACACCATCACCAACTTCTGCATAATATATTACCCGGACCCAAAAGCCGGGAAAGAACTAAAAAAAACAAATTTATATGCATTTTTCTCTCTCATTCATTATCATCAGCTGGAACTGTAGTACAAGTTTTAACATAATAAACGCCTCCTCTTTTTTTTTTTAAAAAAAAAAAATAAAAATCTTTTTCTTCTTTTACATATATTTCTTAAAACGTCTTTTTGTTTTTTTGTTTTTTTTTAAAAAAAAAAAAAATGGGTACAAAAGCAACACAAAATAATAGTAAACCGTCTTGGTTAATAAATTGGTTTTCACAAATTACAACACCAAAGACAAATAATACGAGACATAGTAGTAATAGTAGTGGTAGTAGTAGTAGTAGTTCAAATAAGACAACAAAAGAACCAGTGAATAATAGTAATCTGATATTACCGTGGAAAAAAGAAGTGACGAAGGCATCTCCTACTTCATCTGTAGTTACAGAAGCATGTGAATGTGGATCCAGATATAGTAATAGCATAAAGAAAAAGAAGAGTAATCAACATCTGCATCGACCCAGTATAACCATCTCACACTCACCATCGACCGATAGAAGAAATTCACAACAAACAACACATAGTTCAATCAATACATCAGATGATCAAAATTCATATTGTAGACGTGATAGTAGTAGTGATAAAAGTATTTTAGCTGATTTATGGACCAAAGCAAAACAAAGGCATCCACACTATCCAAGATTTCATTGGCCACATCATCATAAAAAGGATGAAACAACAACTCAACCACAACAACAACAACAACAACAACAATATCAGCTGAGACCTGCTAGTATCGATTATTATGATGCCTCATTACCTTCTTCTTTACGACAAGCACATTTCTTTCCAAAACATTTAAAAAGGTATTCTGTTTCTTCTTCTATTTTACAACAAGAACAAACTACACCTTGTGCTTCAAGACCAAATTCAATCATTTATACCTCTCAGCCTGCTTCGCCTAATTTTGCTGCTTATATGTTGAATACAGAAGTAGATCCTTACTGGTTAAATGAAAGTCCACCTAAATTAAAATGGCAAATTAAGCATGAATTAACAAAGTTGGCGATTGAAGGGTAAAAAAAAAAAAAAAAAAATACAAAGTGTTTAAAAATAGATTAACATAGACTAATAAAAATAAATATAGATTATTTTCTATTCCAGAATTAGTTACACAATCACATCAACAAGGATCTTCATCATCATCAAGTATTGAAAAGCAGGTATTACAAATTGGCTGTGGAGAAGATGCAACATGGGCAATTGAAGTGGCTTCAAGGAATTCGAAATGGATTGTGATTGGATTAGATGAGATAGATAGTTATCCATCCAATGCACCCAAGAATTTTAAATTGATGAAATGTCGAGATATCTTGCAAGCTTTGAAAATGTTTTCAAATGCTACCTTTGATTTTATCGCTCCTCGATTTTTAAATATGAACTTTAGTTTTCTTCAGTATCAACAAGTCGTGACGGAATGTATAAGGATAACGAAACCAGGTGGTTTGATTGAAGTACTTGAGATGGATTTAAGAATTTATTATGATCGATTATTATCATCTTCCGTTACTCAGTTATTAAACACAGAAGGTATTTAAAATATATGTATATGTATATATATATACATATATATGTATGTGATATGTAGAAAAAAAAAAAAAAAAAAAAAAAAACTCTAAAAAAAAAAATTCTCTGCAGTGATTAAAGTGGTGGAATCAAAAGGTTTCGATCCAAGATTAGCGCGTCATTTACAAGACTTGATATTAGATTTAGACGTTCAAAGTGAAATCAGGTACATTTCATTACCTTTAGGTGTTTGGGGAGGTAAAATAGGTGTCATGTTTCGTGATGATGTTCATAATTTAATCGAATTATTTCAATCCGATATTGCAGAAAATAATGGAAAATCGTGTCGTACAGAAGGTGAATTAGAGTATAAAACAGATGTTATGGATATTGAATTAGATTCAAATCGTGCATTTATGAATTTACACATCATGGTAATTCATGTCAAATAAAAACATTTTTTTTTTTTTTTTTTTTTTACTCTAAAGAGCGTGACTGTTTTTTTCTTTTTTTCTTTCAACCCTTGTGCGAAAAAAATACCTACTAAGTTTTTTTTTTTTTTTTTTTTTTTGTTCATTTAAAACTTTATACATATATAAATTAAGAAAATGTCATTCTTTGGTGGAAATATGCAAACACAGCAACAAGCTATTAACCCTCAAAATATTGCTTTAGCTGAACAAGAACTTGAGATGGTAACTGATTTATTCAACAGGTAAAAAAAAAAAAAAAAAAAAAAAAAGGTGTTGTTGTCAAAAACGAAATGTTTTGACATGTTTTTTTTTTTTTTAGAATTACCGAGTCTTGTCACCAAAAATGTATTTCCAAAGAATATACTACAGGTGACTTAAATCAAGGTGAAGCAGTCTGTATCGATCGTTGTGTTGCCAAGTTCCTTGACGTCAATTCAAAGGTTGGAGAAAAGATGCAACAAATGGGTGGTGGAGCTGCTTAATCGCATCATTTTTTGAAACTCGATTTAAATATATAAATAAAAAAGTATCTTATTTGATAAACACACACACACAAAAAAAAAAAAAAAAGAAAAAGAGGAGTGAAGAATTTGAGATCGATCACAGAAAAAATATAGGTATAGATTTACAAGTGACTGCTTCGATAAAAAAGAACAAACTAGACTTTTTTTTTTGTTGTTGTTGTTGTTGTGTAATTGTAAACAGAAGAAACAGTTTTATATATTCTTTTGGTTCAAGATGTTATGTATGTGTGTGTGTGTGTGTGTGTGAAAACGGAGATAGCAAGAATAAAGGAAATAGATTATCTAAAATGTGTGGTATGTTGATTTGTATTTATGTACCTGCACATTTGCAGCGGGAATACCTTTAAATGGCCTGTCAAAAGAAGTGGTAGAGAATCCCAAGGAGTCAAAGTGTTAACCCGAGTCTTGTTATCTCGAAAATTAAACTCCTTGGGAAGCAAATTAAGGAAATTAAGAACCTAAAAAGAATATTTATTTTTACCGTCATTGTATGACGCATAAAAAAATACGTTGTTTAGTAGCTTCAGAAGGTCAGAATTAATTGGTTACTTCCCCCCTCGAACCATTTAAAAGCTCCGTGTGTAGTAAAATAAATTACCTAAAAGAAACCAAACTGGGAGGATCGAGTAAAATTGATTTTACCTTGGAAAAAAAAAAATGTCAAAAGAGGAAGGATCCGAAAATCAATTGAATGACTGGTTTATATACTATTTGTTCTTTTTTAATCTTTTTTTTCTAGCCTCGAACAAGTTTTGATAAGGGGAAAGTTAAAACCAGTTGATTAAATCGGTTTTATTATTAAAGGACAAGAATGTTCTTTAATATTCTTCTGATCCAGAAAGAAATTGATTTTTTTGTTTTGTTCTTTTATGTTCTTTTCAAACCTCCCTCTTTTTTATATAAAAGAATAAAAATGTGAATAAAAAAAAGATTCCGACAATTATTATATTTTCTTTTTTCTTCCCTCGCTTTTTTTCTTTTTCAATAAAAAAAAAAAATAAAAAAAAAAATAAAAAAAGAACCATGAATATTGCCACATTAGTTTTGCCTTCATTTTTTTCACCCATGTCTACATCCACATTATCAAATAGTGATCGTAACTTGATCGAGTTTACACGTTGTTTATACAAGTTAAAGTCAGTTGTGAACGAACTACAAGTGTTTGAAAAGGCAGTGAAACCATCATTTGCTAAAGGAGATTATGATTATTTTCAACAAGTCAATTTATATCTAGAACAATCATTTCAAAAATTCAACCATTTGTGTAAAGTGTTACTAATCGTCTTAACCAAATTGGAATCAAATCATCCTGTGCGACAAGAACGAATTAACTCTTACCGTCAAGAGCTCATCATTGAATGGAAAAAGGCGATAAAAGTCAGACAAGAACTAGTGATATTTATTGAAAAAAGTGAATCTCAATTTCCAAGTATAAGTGATGAAGATTCAGATACCACAATAGAACCATTTACTTCTTCAGATTCCTCCTCTTCATAATTATAATATAGCATTTACATTTTTTTTTTTAAAAAAATAATAATAATAAACAAAAAACAGTAAAAAATAAAAATACAAAAAATTATATATATATATATATAAGAAAAAAAAAAAAAAAAAAAAAAAAAAAGGATATCTTTTTTTTTTTTTTTCTTCTTCTTCTTTTATAAGGGTTTAAGTTATTCTTATTCTTGAGGTGATTTACAGACAGCACGATGTCCAAGCTTCCAATGTTCCTTTTGACATTCACGAGAACAATAAGAAACTCTTTGACATCTACCACAACGTTTAAAGCTTCCTGGTTCTTGTTCTTTCTTTTCACAATTCATATTTGCGCACTGACGATGAGTAGCACTATCTGGAGTAGCATCTTTTGCAAGTTGACGGATCAATTTTTCCTTATCAGCCTGACTCAACTTTTCAAAATTCTCTAAATTTTCTTTTTCAAGTGCAACACGAGCTGCCATCTTGGCTCTCAAGATACGTACAAGGTAATTATAGGCTTCAAGATCTCCTCGAACAAGTGCTAATTCCATATAATTTTGTGCTTTATCCATATCATAGAGTCCATAATCTTTACTTCCAAAAATTAATCCAAGCATCATCATTGCATCTGCATCTCCATTGTTGGCAGCATCTTCCATTAATTCAATACCCGTCACAATATAATCTTCGGGTTCACTACCTGGGTTGCCTGCTTCTTTTGCTAATTCATCATTTTTACTCATTAATAAATACATTCTACCGACTGTATATATGATCAGTTAGTGATAGGCTCAAAAAAAAAAATTTTTTTTTTCTATTGTTTACTCACGTGCATTGCATGATGCAGAATATCCCCATTGTTTTGCACGTTCGAAATATTCGATGGCCTTCTTAATATCTCTAAATCTGGCAGTATCTTCAGCATAGCCTTGATAGATGAGACCTAAATTATGAGCAGAATCAGGATAGCCTAAATAAATAATTTTTTTTTTTTTTTTTTAGTATGTAAATATTTAAATCTTTTTTTTTTTTTTTTTTTTTTTTTACCTTGTTCATAAGCCTTTTGATAATATTCAATGGCTCTTTTAATATCTTTTTTACATCCAATTCCATTTTCAAAAAAGAAACCCAACTTATGACATGCCATCTTTACACATATAAATATATTAAAAAAAAAAAAAATAAGGTTAGAATAGTCTAGAAAATTCTAGTGATTTGACATACAGGGTTAGAAGTATCGGCAGCTTTTTTATACCATTCATACGCAAGGACTTTAGGATCTTGACCTTTCAAATTAGCACCAGCAGCTAATTTCTCTTCTTGCATATAAAAAGAACCGATTTGAACAGCGGCCATTGTATATCCCTTTTCAAGCGCACGTTCTAATAAACGTTTAGCACCTTCAAAATTAGGACTGGCTACAGGTGACATGGAAGCACGATCATCAGGTCCAGAAGGTTCACGACGAATACCTCCATATAATAAACTACCCAAGACTAAATCATGAATACTACCATCTTCTGTTTCTTCTAAAACTAATCCTTCAGCTGCTTTATCAATGTTCATGTCAGTTGTAGATAATTTCTCTACTGCTTCATGTTGAACGTCGTCAAATAATTTATATTCTTCTGCCCACTTGACATTAGCACGTTCCAACTAAAAATAATAAAATGAGGCTGTTAATTTTTATTTTTCTTTCTTTGTTGTTTTTCTCTCGCATTACCTTCTTTCCAACACTGTTTCTCTTTTCGTATTCGTTAGATAATTGTTGTGCTGCAACTGGTAATGCAGTTGGCATATTCTTTGCAAACTCGGGATCGGTTTCGTTATATAACGCAACTAATAACCGACTTTGTTGTTCAGTCATACCCAAGAAGGCTGGAATTTCTAAAGGTTCTCCTCCTCCAACAACTCCTTCATGCATATGCTCTGACACGGACTCCATTTTTTTATGAATACAAAAAAGTGTTAACAAAAAGATTTTTAATGTTGTAAAGAAAAAAAAAAAAAATTTGTGTGGCTTGTTAAAGTTTTTGAATTAATGCAAAAAAGTGGCTTATGTCTTCATATACGATTTTTTTTGTTTTTTTTTTGTATAAATTAGGGTTGAACGTGTTGCTTCTATAAAACTGTGAATACCAGTTTTTTTTTTTCTTTTGGAAATATAACAAGATAAAAGTATCATCCTGTTTTATGCATCTGTAATTTTTCATACTGTGTAGGTCCTGCTTATATCCCAAAAAAAAAAAAAAAAAGGGACAGAATTTGTTAATTTTTGATCGCCGCTGATTTTAATCACGAAGGTAGTAGCCCAAGGAAAAAAAAAAAAATGTCTGATTTTTCTGTAAAAGATGGTTTATATTAAACAAACCTGTTTATATCTTTATAAATAAAAATAAAAACTCGTTATATATATATAAGATATCAAAGAATCATCCTTTTATGGAATTTTCCGTTTCTCTCTCTTTCCCTGTGAGCACAGAAGTTGCATGTGTATGTATGTACATATGAGTTATGGAAAACTGGCATGTGCTTTGCATCTGGCGTAAAAAAACCCTATTTACATTCCGCTTTTTACACCATTCAAATCTAGTTTTTTTGCATTTAATGATTTTTGTTCTTCTCTCTTCTACACATTTACTACGAATTTTAAAAATACTGGTTTTTTTAAATTATCATCATGACGTAAAAATAATAATAATCGGTTCAATCAAAACAAATAATAAAACCAACTTTTTTTTTTTTTTTTTTTTTTTATTCTCTTTTCTTCTAATACACGTCATATTGAATTTAACATGTTTCGAAAGGATAGAAGGCTTTTTTTTTTTTCTTTAAAAAGAGGCAAACACATACATAATACACGCGCAATATTATAAGATCAAACTAGTTTTTGAGGGTCTATCCTCTTTTACACAATGCATCATATAATTTAGAGGAAAAGTACAAAGTAATTAAGATGAGCACATGATTCGTAACTTTTACATACGTAATAAAGAGATCTCTATCTCGTATATCAATTCTAAATGACATAAGTATAGTCATGATTTAATAAGTTTCACGAGAGAAAACTATACAAAAATTATAATTCTGATTTAGCAAGATCGACATCTTGATCGTAGCGTTGACACATTATCTGCCATATCACATGATTTTTTTACGCTTTGACCTTCTTTTTTGGACACTAATCCCATACTGAACGTTTACCATAATGTCTCAATTATTACATATAAAAAGATAACTGTTACAGTACCTGCTCTATTTAAGGCCGTTTTCTGTCATATTTAATTTTCTCAAGTCGGGAAATAAGGTCACAGAAGTCTGTTTTTTTTTTGCAGCCTTAAATAGAACGGGTACCAGTAACAACTCTCTTATCAGTCTCTCCTATTTCAACATATTATCTTTTTTTATTGGATTACATTAATGATTTCTAAGTCTTGGTGTAATTGACAAAAAATAAATAATTAGGAGTGTTGTTACTTCTCATTTACTTTTTTACTTTTCTATGACTGTTGGTAGATACTCGTTTTTTTTTTGGTAAAACCCAAAAATAAAAGCATAACAAAACATGTCTTTTATAATACTATGCTCTTCGCTCGCTTTAGCTTCATAAATTTTCTTTAAATTAAAATCTGTTGTCGACTGTAGTGTTGTATTTAATAACTAAAAAATTGATATATGAACAGAATTTTTTTAAGTACTATCTAGCTTAACTTTTTAATGGCATTTGTATTCAGTTCTTTCGGGGGAAGGGGTTGTAAGAATAATAATAAAAATTACACTATTCAAATCTCTCCCATGCAACTGTCAAAATTTTTGATTCAATATGACATATAAATTGGTTTAGATAAGTCGTATATTCACGCAATAATCTTCATATATGTACTCTCCTGGCTTTAAATTTTGTGCTACAAAGATAGCGCAAGAAGTTCAAGGAGTAATCAGATACACATAGAAATGATCATTCTATCTGTGAAAGTTTTTCCTTTGAAAAAAAAAAAGTGTTTATACAGATTTTTGATTATTTGGTTAATATACTCGTAAGTAACTCGGGGTTTTTTTTTTTTTTTTTTTTTTACCAAGAGTATTACCAAAGAATGGTTTTAGAATTGATACATGTTATTAAAGCTGGGTACTTTGGGTACAAGTCCATAGATGTTATATTTAAAATAAATGTCCACCATGTTAAGTTGTAGATAAAATAATCACAACGCTAAAGATTCGGTATACAGTTTTTTTTTGTTTTTTTTTTTTTATAGAATGTAGTCAAATCTTATCTTTTTAAATAATCTTGGCATCAAATCACATGTATAAAGATAGTAATGAATGCCCAAAAATTGATGTATAATAGCATTCAAAATCTAGTCCCTTTATATTTGGTGAAGTATTCAGTTCTTACCATAAAGTCTACACTGCGGTATTAAAATTATGCTGATTTAGATACAAGTTGTGTCGGCCTAAAGAATGATTAAGTGAGATGAAGCTACTAATCGCCATTTTAATGGAAATATATATTATCGATGTTGATCTGCTTTCGTAAGCTAATAAAATACCAACCTTAGATAAAAGTCAATTAGTAAAGAAGACCCTTAATTACCTGAAATGATATAGATAGGATAGGCATCAAAATTAGTTTTTTTTTTTTTTTTTTTATCTTAACCCTTTTTTATGCTGAAATGTAAAGTAACATCTCAATTTCATGCAATTGGCATCTTTTTTTTTAATCAGTCTATAGATATCCGCTTTTTTGTCTTTCCTCTTCAAACATTTTATCTCAAGTAAATCCTCTCTCTCTCCACTCTTAAATAGAAATGAAAACGTGTTTATACAGAAAAAAAAAGGGCTTTTTGCTTTTTAGGAGCACAGGTGTGTTTATTCATTTTTTAAAAGGGTATTGTAGCACAGGGACTTGTGATATTTATGAATTATTGTTTTTGTTTTAACTACTTCGGCTTGTGTGTGTGTGTGTGTGTGTGTGTTTTTTTTAGTTAATCGTACGCGGTAAGAAAAAAAAAAAAAAAACTCTGATGTAAGAAATAAGTTGATTCATGCTTAAGTTTCTTTTTATTCAATTGAGAAAGGTCACCTCAAGGGCCTGTAATATTGAATGTGTCTCCACCAATTTTGGGCTTCTTGTAAACAATCCAGTTGAGTAAAAGGCAAGCGATGCTGTTTTCTCTTGAATTGTGTGACAGTGTTAGTTTTAAAATTACGAAAAATTCATGTAACAGAAAGACACGTATAACCTAGTTGAAAGAGAAAACAAAACGATTGAGGAATAAAGAGAAAGCAAGCGAGATAATATAAAAGAGATACAGAATGAGTCTTTGGTAAAATAAATACTAAAGGGTTAGATAAGAATATTCATAAGAAATAGCACATTGCTCAAGTTGTATTAGATAAAACAAGAGTTCCCATTTACTTAATTGAAATGAATTTCCCATCGTGTGTCCAGCAAACGGGAAGTACTTTAATAAGATGCGCGTGCAGCTTTTAACTACATTCGGTTACTGCTATATACACAAAAAAAAAAAAACGGATGACTTCTCTTTAATGACTTTCCTTTCTTTCCACGTGTATATAGAGTGTGAATAAATCCAGTTTTCGCTTGAGAAAGTATGAAAGGCTGATTGCACAATTGTTTAGAAGCTATTAAAAATCGACATGTTACACAGCGATCCTGTCACCTTCTTTTAGATATTCCCTTCTTACCGATCTAATACTAAATTAATGTGACAATAACGGGCATCATTTAAAAAAGGGACAATATATAAAAGTAATACTACCTTGATTCAAATCCTCTTTCTCTCTTTTCTTTTTCTTATTATTTTTTTTTTTTCAACTTTTCATTTTCATTTTTTTTTTTTATTTATGATGGATAAATCATTAACACTAATACAAGATTTACCATTAGATGTACTTATACAAATTTTAGATTATTTTGGTGAAAAGGAACTTTATGAAATTGGAGTTTGCTGGAAATTTATTTCAAGTACAAGTTTTCAAAGATTGTGGCACACACCAAAATGTAATTCGATAAGACAATTAAAGTCGATTTTATGGACATTAAATTCAAAAGATACCATTTACCCATATCATGACTGGATCATGGGCATATACATTTCACTCGAAATGATGCAAACTATACCCGAAAATTTATTTCACAATATGCAACATCTAGTCTTGAACATTAAGACATTACAACTTGCCAATGTTCATTTGACCAAGACGACAAGTGAGCTCATGACCAACATATTTTTGTCAAGTCATATTCAACAGATTTTAATTGAGAATTGTTCAGTCCCAATTATTTCAAGTCTATCAAGTAGGATTGGGGTATTGGATACGAAATTATTAAATCGAATATGTATAAAAGACTGTTATATAACCGATGTGTGGGTCAAACAAGTGGTTTGTTACACACCCAACTTACAATACTTTAGTTCTCAGAGGTCTGGTTACGTGTCTGACATTACTATCTTGGCCATTGCACAAAGTTGTCCTTTGATCGAGACATTAATTGTTACATTACCGAGACATATCGTTCAATCAAACACAATCACCTTTCTATCTTTACAGTCTTTAGCTACCTGTACTCATCTTAAAAAATTCGTTTGTCGTGGTCAAGTCAGGATATCAAATCCAGAATCTGAAGCATGGCTGTATGCTCATTGTCCACAATTAGAACATTGTGATTTATCTTTTTAAATAAATGTGCTTCTTAATTTTTAGCCTTTTCTTGTACGTTTTTTTTTTTTTTGTTATTGTTATCGCTTAAATTTTTACGAGCTGTGTCATTTCCGTTCATTCGGATCTTTTTACATATTAAAATGCTACAATCAGGGATTTGTGACCAAAAGGTAACAATAGTATAACAATAAAAAAAAAGGCAGATTTTATTTTTTTTACATTTGTTTTAATGATTGACTCATCACATTCAAAGAAGTTTAATATATAGTAAATATATTTTGTTATTGTTTGTATACGTATTTTTTTTTTTTTTTTTTTTTTTTTTTTTTTTTTTTTTTTTTTTTTTTTTTTTTTTTTTTTTTTTTTTTTACAAACAAAACAATTTATTCATGGATTGTAATATGTAAAATGTAACGCTACACTTGTTTTTGAACGACTCTTTAATTTGTGATGATAGACGGGATCGTATCATGAAAATGTGTTATCTCAAAAGCTTTCTTTCGTGTAGCCTAAAAAATTGGAAATGGCGTGATAGCACTCAAAAAAATATACTATCCAGTTTCTTTTTTTTTTTCTTCGAACAGTGTAAAAGCCAGAAGATATGAGGCTTTAGAACAAGAAGAAATGAAGTCTATAATTTTTAAGTTCTTTTAAATAGTTAGAAGCACGGGAAATAACAAAGAAACTATCAAATGTTCAATTTCCCAAACTCTGTTTACGCCCATTTCCTCAGCCTTTTATATTTAACTATTTATTTTTATCTCTGACAGCATAAACTTGATATTTTTGGCTTGTACTCTACTTGATCTCTTACGCGTAAATACTGGTTTTTTTTTTTTTTTCGTTGCTACTATTTACTTAATAACTAATCTGCCAAAGAAAGAGAGAATTATATTTTGTTTAATGCAGAGCTTTATTTGTTTTTTTTTTCTGATGAGAATGCAGAAATATATGTATTTTTAAAACTGAAATAACGGAAATCTAATCCAGAAAAACGTCAAAGCGTTACATGTGTTTTCTTTTTACTTATTTGGCAAAGAAAAGCATATGACACATTGAGTTCATTAGCCAATCATAAGATATCATAATAAATTGATAAAGCTTTTTGTATTTCCCAGGGCGTATTAGATGATCAAATTAGATGTTAAATAGATGAGATGATAGTATGCTACTATCTTTTCTGTTTTTTTTTATTTTATTTTATATAAAGAGGGATATTTACTTTCTTTTTACTCTTGTTCCTTTCTTTCATTCTTTTTTTTTTTTTTTTTTTTTTTTTTTTTATACTCTACTTATTATACCATACTGTCGCTTTTTCAATCGAATTATAAACCCCACTTTTTTTTTTTTACTATATTTCTATACTCATGCATTATCATACTTAATCAACAATAAAAAAAATAACAGCAGTAACCACAGCAAAAATAAATTGATACCACAAAAATTAAATGTTACCATAACAACTACATATTTGACAAGTAAAATGTACCTGAAAGCTTTAAAAAAAAAGCAGGGAAGATAATAAGATTACTATACTTTAATGTAAATGTTGGGGAAGGCTCATTCAGAAAACAAAAACCTGCGGAGTCGGACTTGGATGGATTCTTTTTTTTTTTTACACTTTTTTTGCCTGTTTCCCTGACGAATTATTTAATCATTCGTGTTCGATTTGAGGATAAACGATATAGAGATAAAGAAAAAAAAAAGGTTTAATTTAGTATACGTTTAGTTATTTATTTGGAAAGGTTAAATGAAGTAGGATGGCATTATATTGTCGTTTTTGACGGCAGAAAGGACAGAGATAGAGTTAAATAAAATATGGGGAAAGAGGGGATCGACTAAATAAAAGTAAAATGCAGCCCATGATATTTTTTTTTTTTTATTCCTTTTCTCCTTTAAGGTGTATTCTCTTTTAATGTTCTCCGCAAGAGATAATTAAAAAATGAAGAACCGCTTCTTTTTCTCTATTGCTGTTGTTTCTTAAGAAAAAAATAACGTAAACCCTTTATTTTCAAAAGCAAATTATGGAAAAGACTAAATTTATATATAATACAAGTTTTCTTTATTTTTGTAAGTAGGGTATAATATATTAGTGGGTTTCATTTCTAGTCGTCCCAAAAGTGGGACGACTAGAAATGAAACCCACTAATACAATAAAGCTGGGAAATCTTGGTTAATTAGAAATATAAATGGTGATTATAAAAAACAATTTGGAGAATACTAAAATAGAAATTGGTAAAAGTCTAAAAAATAATTGATTTAAATTTCAAATTGACACAATTGAAAGATAGCTTTAATAAAAAAAAAATCACACTAGTTACTATTTTGTAATCTTTTAAGAACGAACTTTTCAAATGTAAAAACGAACTTTCGGCGACAAAAGTAATCTTAGTACTTTGGAAAATGGACTTTGGGGGTAGAGTTGCTGTATACTCATCACATCATATATTGCAGCAGTTACATAATAATGTTTAAGAATAAATTTTTGATCTGCAGAAAATGTTACATGGTTCGCATGTAGCATGGAATCCCATGCATGTACCTGATATAAAATCTACGCGATGTTGCTTTGGTGCCGGTCTAAATGCTTTTTTGTTTATATATTCAAAAAATAAATAATTGTAAAGTAAAAATATGAAGTATAGGAGGTATAAGTGTAACAAGAGAATTCTATATAATCCAATCCTTTGTAACTGTCTTGAATACATGGTGGCCCATTAATTTTGCAACAAGATCACTCATAGTTTCCTAGTTCGACAATGGCTTCAATGGAGCCTGCTGCATAAGTCTGCCAATAAATTTGAATTTTTGCACTAAGCCTTTCTTTTACTGATCGCATCTTCATCTACCATTGTTTCACCACCCTTTGTAATTTGACAAAGCTCATCAAAATTTTTGTGCCATAAAATAGCTTGGCGTTGTTGTAATAGTTTTCGAGCAATTTATACTGAAGGGAGAGAAGTTGGGAGTGATGACTTTGTACGAAGTGAACCTGACAAGGTGATTCATAATTTTCTTGCGGACTTCGGTAGAAATGAAAGTTTGTATAGTTAATAAATTCTCAACTCACTATAAATGTGCTGTTCATGCTCTAGTATTTGACCATACACTTGGATAGGAAAAGCGTCCTTAGTGATGCGTGGTTCCATTTGAGCCAATCCAAGCATTTGACAAGCAAGCTGATGTTGTCTTCTAAAAATTGTCGTATGGAGTCGACAATCAAGCCAACACATATGTATAGCGATGTTATTGAGTATTTTCTTGAGAAACCAGAAAGGCGACTTTTGAAAACTGAATACCTGTAGCAATGAGTAAACCAGACAAGTGCTTTTGAAGCATTTTTTGAGCCCAAACTGGCCAGAGTAATTGATCTATAATGAGCACTGCCAAAATAGCAAATGTAGATGTCAAGGTTCTTTTTCAGACTGGGGTAAAAAGATATTCTTTATTAAGGTCAACAATAAAATAAAACCAGTTCGAGGGTACTTGCAGGCTAAAAAACAGAACCACATGTATTTAAAATACAAGAGTTAAAATTCTGAACATGTAAGGTCTTTCATTTTAATAAACAGATGTATCCGGCAACAGCACCAATAATCGTGGCTAAAAGATGAAACAAGCGTTGAAGTGCAGTAGATCCCACAGTGAAATTAAATGCAACCATTGCGGAAAGTAAACCCCATTGACCATGGTTATTCTGCGTAAAAACTTATAGAGTTATTAACAATTACCACTGAAATTGTATGCATAATTACATTATAAAGCTCATTTACTGCAGGGAATCTAGGACGCCATGTCCTGAACAGTCGATTGCATGTCCACCTTCATATAAGTCGTACTATCAAATACTAAAATAAAGTAGGATTAGTAATATACGAATCAGCCATAAACATTGTGTTAGTCATTTAGTACCTGAAGCTTCAATAGATGAAACAAAGAATACAATCTGCCTTATATACACAGGTGGTATCGGAGAAGTGTCTTAAACCTCTTTACCCTATATAAAAGGCACTGTCAAAATGAAGTGATCGTTTCCTGGAACCACCCAAGAAAGACCGTTTCCAGCCTTCATTTAATATGCCTGGAAGCATATCTAGGACGCCATGTCCTGAACAGTCGATTGCATGTCCACCTTCATATAAGTCGTACTATCAAATACTAAAATAAAGTAGGATTAGTAATATACGAATCAGCCATAAACATTGTGTTAGTCATTTAGTACCTGAAGCTTCAATAGATGAAACAAAGAATACAATCTGCCTTATATACACAGGTGGTATCGGAGAAGTGTCTTAAACCTCTTTACCCTATATAAAAGGCACTGTCAAAATGAAGTGATCGTTTCCTGGAACCACCCAAGAAAGACCGTTTCCAGCCTTCATTTAATATGCCTGGAAGCATATCTAGGACGCCATGTCCTGAACAGTCGATTGCATGTCCACCTTCATATAAATCGTACTATCAAATACTAAAATAAAGTAGGATTAGTAATATATGTATCCTGATGGTACTTTTGTCATCCTCTTAATTATCTTATCGCAAAAGCAATGAAAATAGAAAGTGGAGCATAACCTTTTACTATGCATATAAGAGGTGGTATACCCACTGAATGAATGCTAGATTTATATTGTCATAAAAGCATATCTTTATGCTAGGGGAAAAAAGTTGGTAAAACTGGTAGTCATATAAATAAACAAAGAAATGAGATGAAAAAATGATGAGGTACACTTCGGATGACGTATCTGGTTCATTTTAATATTTTTATAATCCAAATTTTATTTAGATTTTAAAAGTCACATGTCATGAGAGAGGGAGGAAATATGTAAAAAATAAATATAAATATAAAATATGCTATGAGATTAGAGAGACGGTAGTAAGCTACCGGGGAGTTAAAGGTGGTGCGGTATATTAGACAATGTTGAAAGGTAGATAAGTTAATCTTGACTCAAAGTTGTCGAGATTAGCTTGGTTGAGGTATTGAGAATATATTTTGATGACTGTGTTCACGACATGGTCCGGAACAAAAGGGACATCACCAAATATAAATCGCCAGTAATGTAACCAAATGGCTTCCAAAATGGATCTGAAGAAGAAGGCTGGAGGGAGAGGGGAGTGAAAGAAAGGTGGAAACTTGTAAGAATACAGAGTAACATCTACTTGAGTGGGAGAGAGCAAATGGAGGCGAGTCTGACGTGGAAAGATATACACATGAAGGATTTCTTCCAGATTTGCCATACTCGTTGGCAGAAAATGAACATATGTTCAGGGCTTTGTAAGGATTAGGGTGTACAGAGAGGGCAGAGGGGTGATTGTACTATATGTGACATATAGCGATGAGTGACAACCCGTGTATTGATCTTGTTATGTAGGAGTTGAAACCAGATATTTTTTCACTCTGAAGTTGTGGCGGGTCTTCCAAAATTTAAGCCATAGAAATTCCGATATACGATCAACGGTAGGGTGACCAACGATCATTAAAGATAGTAGTTCAGTACGATGGATCTTTTTATTGAACCTAGCAGGCGCGAAATGTTCACTACATGACTTGTTGAGGGCGAATGAAGTCAATGGAGGAGGTGAGGAGTTGGGAGCAACACTAGTCGAAGGCTGAAGTAGGGACCCGAAGGAAGAATAAAATTGAATTTGCTGATTGAAAAAGCAATCACGGAATTTATAACCTAGACGAGGGAACAGCCGTAGAGGATCTCCTGGTAAACGGAAGAGCAATTGTTGTTGTAGTGGGTCATACCGGAAAAAGTCTTTTACGAAAACCGCTTTATATGATGAGTATTGGATAGGGCAGTCATCAGATGAAGAAAACCATATATCATTCAAATAAAATTCCAAGATGGCAGTTTTTTTTTTTTTTTGCTTCTTGTAAAAAAAGCAATGGCTTATTTAAGAGGCGGGCGCAAGTTAAATTAATAATTATAAGTAAACGAGGTTTTTTTTTTTTTTAACTAGGAATAGGGAATGAGATAACGAAAAAGGAATTGAATAATAAGATTCTGAATAGGGGAACAGTTAAGAGGGAAGTCAGGACCTTATTACAGCCTTGAGTGAACGCGGTCCTCTTCTAGGTGGGAGCTAATATCATGTTTGGTTTGTAGGTAGATAACTTGACCAAGGAAAGAAGTAAAGTCAAAAGAGCTTCGAAAGCGGCTTGCATAGTTTTTTAATACACAATACGGCTATTCTCAAGTAGGATTTTTGCCCTGGCTTGGACTGAGCTGTGATGCACCATTTCAACTAATTCCAGCAAACTTTATCTTTTGTACCTTTTTCCTTTTTTAAAAATAAAATTAATATTATTATGAATTCTGAATTAATCAAATCTCAAAAAGAGAAAATGTTTTATATTGTTAAATGTATACCGCTTCTACTTAAGCAACTGGAAGACGATAAAAACGTAGGACTCCTTAATGCATTGAAGATTGTTTTTGAGGAATATCGTCAATCATTGTTAGATACGATCAATATTGTTTCTGGAGTAATGTCCACCGAGTTTGAAGAAGACGTCTTCCAGCCAAGTCCAATACACTTTAGACTTGTTAAAAATTAGGGGTGCTGGACATACATTCATGATAATCTAAGAGACGATGATAAAACACAAAGTTATATGGCCCATTGCAGAATAAAAACGGTAACATTCCATAGCCTTGCCCAAATCTTGGATGAGCATCCAGCATTTATATTGAAATCAAACAACAGTACACCAACATACATGCAAGTAGCAGTTGTTGTATGGAGATTTGACAATTGCCATTTTGGATACATAATGATGGAAGCAGCATTGGGATTTAGCCAAGGATCTTTGTTCAACTTTACTGAAAGATTCCTCGAGGCAGTAAATGACAAACTAGGTCATTTAGTTTCTTGGCCTTTTACTGAATATGAGTTTAGAGATGTAAAGAACAAATTCGAATATCCCTACCCCAATGACAGAACTATTAGAAGACTTCCAAATGTTATCGGGGTTGTTGATGGCAAGTTGGTCGTTATTCATAGACCAAAAGTCACCTCCGAGAGCTATAGGGATCGTAAGTCAAATCTTTCAGTAAACCTGACAGCTGTCGTTACTTTTGATTGTAAGTTTAGCTACGTATATGCTTGTGAGAGTGGAAGATGTCATGACGCCCATATATTCAACGTATGTGACCTTTCGACAATGCTACAAGATCCCCAGAGATACTTTTTCGAAGATGCTTATTTGCTGGGAGATTCAGACTACCCACTGAGCTACCATTTGATAACCCCCTTTTCTCAATTGGAATCAAACGTTGACCCAGAAAAGGCAAGATTCAGTGCAATGCGACAGGTTGTAGAAAGAGCATTTGGGATTCTTGTGAAGAGATGGAGGTTTCTATAGAAATACGTATTTATCTTGGATCAATTAAGGTTAGTCAAGATCATTAATGCCAGTTTTATCTTGCATAACTTCTGCATTAATGCTAAGGATACAATTGAAATATCGGATGAAGAAATTGTAGAATTAGCTCTTCAACAAACAACCTCTGATCGCACAGCTTTCATGGCAGCTAACCCATTAGACAGATCTGCTGGAGCTCGTCGAAGAGACTTGCTGAAAAGCTATGTCAATACCGTCTTAAACTAGTTGTTTTAAGAAAAAAAAATGATGTATTTATTTAAAAAAAAATTATTATAAGCCCTTTCTCGTAATGTCAAAAAACTCTTCTCATCAGAATCAACAAGCTGAACAACAAGAGACTTGCTCATAATTCCTCAAGCTTGCTTGTCATGTTTTCAGTTATATTCTTCATCTAATCCAAGGCTTCATCTCTTGACTTCAAGCGAGTTACCTCCTCCCTCTCATCTTGAACTGAGGTTCTTGCTTTCTTTTGTTTTTTTCTCTTTTGCAGAGAAAGCAGAAGAGGTGTAAGGGACAGAAGGAGCGGAAGGGGTAGAGGCAGAGGTAGAGTCAGAGGTAGAAGAATCGCCAGACAAGTCAAGATCCTGCTGTTCTTCGTCATCATCTCGAACAGTATAGCATCTTTCGAGAAAGCTATATACCGCCTTTGGATGGAGCTGGGATCCTCATGAAGAAACTCATGCATTTTCATAAGGTGTCTACCAATTGGACCACCACCGGAACTAGTCGACTTGATGCTATCTTTTTTAATTTGATACGGACCCCTCATAGCAAGCCATTTATCATTAAGGCCTTTTCGGTTCTGATTACACCTTCGTTACTGGGAATAGCCTCTTGGCGCTCGTTGTACCTAGCAGTTAACTCGGTATAATGTGTCTTGTTGATTTAAATTCTGTTTGGCGAGAGAACATTTCCACTCTTATTGATTATCAAGTAATAGCTCTCATACAACTCTGCAATATGCATCATATCATCCTTAGTGTAATGCTTAGTGCATATCGTGTCATCTGTTTCTACTTTCCTCTTTCCTTTATGTCCGAAATATCTTTATTCATATATTATATCCGAAATCCAATTAGTATAGATATCCCCAAAGTTTTATTCAATAAAAAGATTATTCAAGTTTTAATTAAGAAAATAGAAAGTACTCTTTTTATTTTTAGTTCTTTATATTTAGGCTATTCTCAAGTAGGATTTTTGCCCTGGACTGAGTTAAAATGTTGAGTTGCCTTAAAAGGGCATTTGTGGGGTAAAAAGTCCAGGGAACTTTTTCTTCTAATTTGACGAAAGAACTTTCGTTTGACATTTTTTTTTATTTGATATTTTTTTATTTAATTTGACATCTCCTTTTATCTTTTTTAAATAAAATTATTTTTACAACGGAACAACAATTAATTCAAGTAACTCAAAAGAAAGAATCTCAAACAAAGAAGCCATACAGACATAAAGTAATTAACGGGCATAATAATACTGAAGGAATAAGAGCAAGACCGAAAAAGGAAAAAGAAACATAGACGTGACTTGACAAACGTCACATAGTTTAATAAAAACTTAATTTACAAAAAAAAAAAAAAAAAAAATTCATAACGTTCAATCTAAACAACATTAAATCTTTCTGGTAACATGAGCGATTCTAATACCAAATGGGTTCTCTCGAACTATAAATCTGGCACTCAATTTCCAGCACTAGGCTTCGCGAAACACTCTCGGTGTGAAGACTGGTCATCATGCGTTTCGTCATTTCGTGTTGCGTTGAATGATATTGCGCAGCTGAAGCTTCATAAAAAAGACGATCATAGAGACTGTATACTTTGGGCTAGAAATGCGCGACGTAAGCCGGAAAAGGTAAGGAAACCTAGTATATTTATGGCATTGCCTATATTAATAGTGACTCAATATCTAGACCCTGAACACCATACTTGTCAAACAGTATTTTTATTTAAAAGCTCGAGAAAAATTTATGGTGAACAAGAGCTTCCTTAAGCAGACGATGAAAAATAAGACAATCGAGAATGAAATTGCGCTGCTAGAATCTCAAGCTCCAGAATCTCAAGTCCCAGAATTTAATACCCTAAGTAGTCCAGTTGTTGAAGAGCATAATGCAGAATTTGAAGCAATGTTTAAGAAATTGGATAACTCTTTAAAATGGTTTCTCTCTACTGGGAAGTGCGTAGACGACGAATTATTCGTATTTGGGATTCAATGTTCTGCAGATCATCCTAGCAGGTCGCTGATTATAGACCCGTATGACGAGAATTATGCGCAGTACAATATTTTCACACCAGAGGAACTCGAAGAAATCAAGCTATACCAAAAAAAACCAATGCCACTCCCGACAAAAGAATTCAAAGCCTTTTTAAACAGTTATAATCACGACTCCTCACAAAAAATTCGTACTGCATTAGGTGCGAATCATCAATTTCATGCTGATTACGACAAAGATATAAACGCAGACAAAGATTGGGTCAACTACGTGGTACATTCGTTAGTCAGGGAATATGAATTCGGAAATATGGATCGTCAACACACTGAAGCCTGGTATCAATCTCACATTTGGTCAATGATAGAGTCCTGTTTCGACAAGGTCAAAGGGATCGAGGCTGTGACAGGTGAAAGCGCTAGCCTTGGTAGCAAAAGAAGAATGAATCAAAATCGCACCCCAACAGCAATCAACAACATGTCTCGTCTCGCCTACGGTCATAAATGTGATCTTGTGTTCCGGCAATATGATCATGGCCACAACTTACCATTGGAGTTTGGTGGTAGTGAGGCAAAACCCAAAATTGAAGAAGATTATGGCACCAATTTCATGAAGGAAGGATTGATTAAACTGCCTAGAATGCTCAAAGACATGATGGATGCATTGCTTAAAGAGATTGGCTATGACAACCGATCAACTGCGATTCGTACTGTTGGTATTTTACATTCCGGATTGTCGTGTACCATGGTCGAATTAGATAGACCTACTACTTATGTTTCTCGTGTTTCCCGTAGCAAAAAGATTGAGATCAGCAACAAAATAGAAAAATTTGGTTCGACGGTATTACCCGCCATCTTATCTTCTTGGGTTTGTTGCGAGATTGTGAAAGATGTGCTGAATGTTGTTGTGAATACCCCCCATGCAGATAATAACGATGATTTTTCTTGGCTTGATACCTGTTTAGAGAGGCCCTTACTGCCTTCAATGCCCGCCACCTCCTCCTCAAGTGAAACAAGCCGAAAGAAGCAAAAAAGTCGAGTGTAAGATGTGATATTTGATATAAATAGCGCAAATAATGAAAACAAGTAAATAAACATGAATACCACAAAGGATTTTGAACAAGACAGATATTTCTATTCAATAAAAATAACTATACTAGTGTTCAAAAATACTAATAATAGTACCAAAGTTGTTTAATTTGAACTATCAGAATTTGTTTGTTCTGGCTTTCCTAGTGTTTTTCAGACAAGCGACCCAATTCTTTTTATACTCTTCCCTCACTTTCTTTTGCTTAAATTCAACGACAAATTTTATGGCTGCTTAATACATGTTATTATTTTTATCAACTTTAGTAGTGGCTGTGGATAACGTTGGTGATGGGGCAGTTGCATTTTTTTTTTTTTTTTACTAGATGAGGGTTTTGCAGTAAATGCATCATCGTCATATTTCCTTTTTCATTGTGAGGGTTCTAGATTTTTCATCGTTAACTGCTTTTCCAGCAGTTGTTGATTAAGTGTATTTGCAAGCGTCATTAGCATATCGTATTCTCTGAGTTGAAGATATATCAATGTAAATGGTATATCCTTATAAATAAAGTCAATTTGATGATGGGATAATGCTGAAGTATACAGATACTGACTTGTTGGATCATTTTTGAAAGGGTGATTGGTTATTGATAAAATACTGCTTGTGAAAAATGAACCGAGTGCGATCAATGGATTCAGGAGGGTTGGGTTGCCATATTATCTAGGATACTTTCTTTGGAAATGATATATATATATAGCAATATTCGGTCCATGGTTGAGAAAAGTATGAGAAATCGTCGTAACCATGAAAACCGTTACGGTCCAAACAATCCATCATGGAATTCAAGTAACTCAAAAAGTGCTCTGTACCCCTTTCATTTATTTGGACTTTTTTGCCTTCTTTTTTTCTTTTTTTCTTACGTATGGCTGAAGTAGGCTTTTTCAACGAAATGTCAATACATAACACCGTCAGCGGAAATTGTTCCCAGCAGTATGGTTATAGATACAGGGGCTCCACCCCAAAGTTCGTTTTTACATTTGAAAAGCTCGCTCTTAAAAGATTACAAAATAGCAACTAGTGTGATTTTTTATTAAAGCATTTTTCAAAATTATTAACAGAATGATTGGCGATATTGTAGAGGGTCTTTCTACTAACACATCCGCTGACTTCGGCAACACTGATTTTCAAATCTTCTGTTTCCGTAAAGGCACTTCGTTTGATAGAATTCTTGACAATGGGACCAGAAGTTTTCAATAAGATTGAGCTCAGGGGGAATATGGGGGAAGATATATAGCTATGTAGTCTCTCATTTCAATCAAGCTAGTGATAACATCTGAGGTATAGAACGATGCATTATCAAATGTGTGCAAATGGTTTTTAGATTCAGACAATTTTTTTTTTTTTTTTTTTTTTTTTGCTAGAACGCTAGGACACCTAGCAACCTTTATTGAACATAAGATGTTGGATTGGCGGGCATTTTTTTTTATATTTATTTATTTGTTTAAAGGTAATCTATTACCGAGGATAGGTGCTTTCTTTATAGTCAGCTAGTCTGATCACATCTTGTTTTTTGTTTTCATACTTTGGATATTAAGTTCTGCTTGATACTACACATTCTGAATCGTTTTTGGATAGATGTATTAATAAAGAAGTAAAATTGAGGTGACCATAAAGTGTCTCCATCTATATACATATAAAAAAAAAAGATGTCTAAGCAAAAGTGTCTCGAAATTAAAAAATAGTTCGTCGCATTTTTATGTCGTACATATCTAAAGTTTATGAACGAACTGATTGACATCATGGATTTTTTGGACAAAATTTTAAAGGAATCTTATTTTGTTATGGATAACTTCACCATTCACGAATCCTATCCCATGATAAGAAAGATCGAATTCAGAGGCTACAGAGTCATGTATTTGCCGCCGTATTTCCCAGAGTTGAACGCAATTGAGAGCTTCTGGGCTCTTGTAAAGAGCATGATGAAGCGTGAAAACCTAATGACCGAACAGACTTTATCTCAAAGAATTGCTGACGCCTGCAAAAATGTCTGTGTAAGTGAACTTCGTGTTTTTTTGCAGCCATTCTAAGCAACATATCAGTTACTGCCGGGATAAAATTCACTTTTAATAAAATGCTCCAATTTTAAAAGTGCCAAAGCTATCTTTCAATTGAATCAATTTGAAAATTTAATAATGACCAATTATTTTTTAGACTTTTACCAATTTCTATTTCAGTATTCTCCAAATTATTTTTTTATAATCACCATTTATATTTCTAAATTAACCACCAAGATTTCCTGAACTGACGCAAAAAAAAAAGAAAAAAAAATCTGGCAGTTTTTTTTTTTTTTTTTTTTTTTTTTTTACAAACAAAACAATTTATTCATGGATTGTAATATGTACAATGTAACGCTACACTTGTTTTTGAACGACTCTTTAATTTGTGATGATAGTCGGGATCGTATCATGAAAATGTGTTATCTCAAAAGCCTTCTTTCGTGTAGCCTAAAAAATTGGAAATGGCGTGATAGCACTCAAAAAAATATACTATCCAGTTTCTTTTTTTTTTCTTCGAACAGTGTAAAAGCCAGAAGATATGAGGCTTTAGAACAAGAAGAAATGAAGTCTATAATTTTTAAGTTCTTTTAAATAGTTAGAAGCACGGGAAATAACAAAGAAACTATCAAATGTTCAATTTCCCAAACTCTGTTTACGCCCATTTCCTCAGCCTTTTATATTTAACTATTTATTTTTATCTCTGACAGCATAAACTTGATATTTTTGGCTTGTACTCTACTTGATCTCTTACGCGTAAATACTGGTTTTTTTTTTTTTTTTTTTTTTTTTTCGTTGCTACTATGTATTTACTTAATAACTGATCTGCCAAAGAAAGAGAGAATTATATTTTGTTTAATGCAGAGCTTTATTTGTTTTTTTTTTTTTTCTGATGAGAATGCAGAAATATATGTATTTTTAAAACTGAAATAACGGAAATCTAATCCAGAAAAACGTCAAAGCGTTACATGTGTTTTCTTTTTACTTATTTGGCAAAGAAAAGCATATGACACATTGAGTTCATTAGCCAATCATAAGATATCATAATAAATTGATAAAGCTTTTTGTATTTCCCAGGGCGTATTAGATGATCAAATTAGATGTTAAATAGATGAGATGATAGTATGCTACTATCTTTTCTGTTTTTTTTTTATTTTATTTTATATAAAGAGGGATATTTACTTTCTTTTTACTCTTGTTCCTTTCTTTCATTCTTTTTTTTTTTTTTTTTTTTTTTTTTTTTTTTTTTTTATACTCTACTTATTATACCATACTGTCGCTTTTTCAATCGAATTATAAACCCCACTTTTTTTTTTTTTTACTATTTCTATACTCATGCTTTATCATACTTAATCAACAATAGAAAAAATAACAGCAGTAATAACAGCAAAAATAAATTGATACCACAAAATTTAAACGTTACCATAACAACTACATATTTGACAAGTAAAATGTACCTGAAAGCTTTAAAAAAAAAAGCAGGGAAGATAATAAGATTACTATACTTTAATGTAAATGTTGGGGAAGGCTCATTCAGAAAACAAAAACCTGCGGAGTCGGACTTGGATGGATTCTTTTTTTTTTTACACTTTTTTTGCCTGTTTCCCTGACGAATTATTTAATCATTCGTGTTCGATTTGAGGATAAACGATATAAAGATAAAGAAAAAAAAAAGGTTTAATTTAGTATACGTTTAGTTATTTATTTGGAAAGGTTAAATGACGTAGGATGGCATTATATTGTCGTTTTTGACGGCAGAAAGGACAGAAATAGAGTTAAATAAAATATGGGGAAAGAGGGGATCGACTAAATAAAAGTAAATGCAGCCCATGATATTTTTTTTTTATTCCTTTTCTCCTTTAAGGTGTATTCTCTTTTAATGTTCTCCGCAAGAGATAATTAAAAAATGAAGAACCGCTTCTTTTTCTCTATTGCTGTTGTTTCTTAAAAAAAAAAAAAATAACGTAAACCCTTTATATTTAAAAAGCAAATCATGAAAAAGACTAAATTTATATATAATACAAGTTTTCTTTATCTTTGTAAATAGGGTATAATATAATAAACCTATAATTTATATATATTTAATAAGTCCTTACACCCGAATATGTGTAATGTTAATAGTAACACACTTGAACTTTAAACTTGTTTACTCTAAAAAAAAATTTTTTTTTTTCTATGTATACATGATATTTTAACTTTTTTTAATTAAAAAGAGATTACTTTTTTTTGAGCCATTCGTAAAATGATGTATCATGAACAATAATAGAGTAACTAAGGACGGCATGAATCGAAATATGAAATGAGTCTATGCAAAAAGACTCATTTGTGCAACTAGACCTTATTGATTCTAGGTTTCATTACGATTGGCTCGATAAGATATATAAAGGTCTTATGAGCAACAACTCCTCACTACCAATGAAAAGAGAGCAGTTTGTGTATACAAAATGCACTGAGCTTCATTTCCATTGGTCATATTTCTTTTGGCAAAAATGTATGTTAAGGATGACTCATGTCTAACTAAACAAAATGTAATTTAAAGCAACCTTTATAATTGATTTCTATCATAACTACAACTAGAAGGTTAGAGTAAAGTCTTTGTACGACCTCTTGTTAAGATCCAATGTGCACATGATTAAATTTATCATATTATGGAATACATTTTATTTTATATATATATATATATATATTATATTATGTATGTACACTGCAAAACAAATAAAAATGTTAAACTATTTTTTGATTATCTAGAACCTTTTTTGTGCGAAACCTGACTTGTTATAGTTTCTATTTTCAATTAACTGTACTTGAAAATGTTCCGTGTTACTTTTTTTGTACTCTAACCCCGAACTGACGCAAAAAAAAAAAAAAAAAAAATCAGTTTAAATAGAGAGCAGTTTTTTTTTTTTTTTTTTTTTTTCTCTTTTTTTCTTATAATTTATATATATTCACATATTTTATTGATTGGTCGTAACGCGTCTAAACACAAAACCCTCCCCCTCCTCCTCCTCTTTTCCAAACCCTCCTAAAACTAAAAACCTCTTTTTTGTTTTTATTTAAACGTTCTTAGTAGCGTTTTTATTTTATATTTTTTCTCTTTTTTTAAATTACCCAAAAAAAAACTTGACAAACAAACACTCAATTATGACTGAACAAGACGATTATTTACTTTTATCATCTTCTGATATCTTTGGAAAAGATCAAATGTTAACAAATTTCTTTCAAGATACTCAACCTGTCATTGATACTAGCTTTCCATCTCCAGTCTCATCAACTGATTCACTTGATAGTCCAGTTATGAATGCTAATAACCTTTCTATTGACCCAAACGTATTACAAAATCTTCCTTTCTCTGTACTTCAATCTCTTGCTGCTATGTATCAACAAAATGATTTAAATCACAATGGTTTGGAAAATACGTTTGAACAATTTGTCAAGTTTGAAGAAGATAATTCAATTTCTCCTTCCAATGAAGTCCTTGTAGCCCCTACAACCACTACTACGACTAATATTAGTAATACTAATACTACTACTAATGCCCCAAAGCCCAAAGCTTACCGTCCTCCCCGTCAATTAGAATGTCATAATTGTCACGTCACAAAGACTCCGCTTTGGCGTCGTACCCCAGATAGAGCTCATTCTCTCTGTAATGCCTGTGGTCTCTATTACAAGCAATATGGTACTCACCGTCCCCTTCATGTCCGTCAAAAGCAACAAACATCCAAGCAGCCTTCTCCTTCTCTTACTCCCATCAATACATCTCCTTCTCTCACTAATATCTCACCTACTACTACTACTACTACTACTACTACTACTACTGCCACTGGTACTTGTATGAATCCTGACCCTAGCTTAATTTCAAGTCATGAAGAACAACCAAAAGAACAATGTAGCAGTTGTCATCAATTTAATACAGTTGCCTGGAGAAATCATGAGAATGGAAACTCTTTCTGTCAGAACTGTCATTATTTAACTCCAACTTCATCACCATTGAAACGTCGCCGTGAAAGTAATGATGATATTGATGAACGCTTAAGCAAGACACCCGCTTTGTTTCCTGCTACACCTGTCTTACCACCTTCCCCACCTACAATTGCTGTGCAATCTAAGGAATGGGCCGAAATTGACGATACTCGTTTCAAGACTTTACTTGCTCGTATGAATGCTCAACAAATGCACGGTTTCTTGGGTATGCTTGAACGTCGTTGTTCAATTTTAAGATCAATTCTTATTCCTCAACAACAAGAATAAGTTTTTTCTGTATAAATCTTTCTCTCTCTCTCTCTTTTTTTTTCCCTTTTTCTTTTTTATTATTATAATTCTTTTTCTTCAACGAAAATAGAATCCTTGTACATGTTCAACACATTTGTAGTCTTTTTTTAAACAAAAATTCTAATTCATTCTCATACTTTATTTTGTATTTTCTTTTTTTTTTTTCTTATACCGTTCAACACTTTTCTTTTTTTTTTTTAAATGTAAAACATTTTTTTTTTTTTTAATGTTAAAAAAAAAAAAAAAAAAAAAAACAATAAAATATTTTTTTTTAAAACTCTTTATTGTGTTCCTTAATTGTAAAGTATCACAAGACACTTTATTATCGGATTTACCTAAACAAATTTTAGCCGGCAAGTCATTTATATACACGTAAAAAAAGAAGGTGTTACCTTAAATAATAATAAAAAAAAGGAACAGAGATCATCCTCTTTAAAAAAATCATGGGTTACACCTTTTAAACTTTTTTCTCGGGTACAACTAGAAATCACAAGCCAACAAAACTCTTTAGTCCATTGTGCTACTCTTGTACAAAAAAAAAAAAAAAAAAAAAAAAAACGGGCCTCTTTTTTTGAAATTCAAGGAGGTGTCAACAGACATTTTATCTCTTATCTTGTGGTGAAACATATCTTCTTTTTTTTACATAAGCTTTTTAAGGTTATATAATTATGAAATGTAGTAGTTTATATACAAATTAACATAAATAAGAGAACGTGGTTATTTCATCTAGATTTAACAACGAAGGTTTTATTTTTATTTATTTTATATTTTTTTTTTAAGATATATACTAGTACGTTAAACTTTACTTTATAAGGTATTACAAAAAACTTTAATGTTTTTACTCCTTTTTTTTCGTATTCCATTTTGTCTGTGTTCTGCTACTAACCTAAAGAAAAAAAGTACATAGTGATGAAGCCTATTCACATATAGCTCTAGTTGCCATGTGTTTTATAACCCACAGGTTTATTTTGAACTTGTCCCGTACGTGTTTGCATTTTATCATCACAAGGTTTTTTGGTATACATATTTAAACTTGAATTTGACCTGTTTGTAAAAAGCGACTTCCCACTCTTTTTTGAGACAAATGCGGTAAAAATCTGTATGGTTTGGTTTTACTCTACTTTAAATTTCCCGTACCAATCCTGAATAAACCACACATATTGAGTCACTTTTTATTTTGTATCACTGTATGTAGAAAGAGTGACTGATGCTATATAATTTTTATTTATTTAAAATAGAATATGTATGTGATTTTTTTTTATATAAAAATCAATAATGATAGAAAAATATGTATAATAATGTTTTTTTTTTAAAAAAAAGGCTTTTCTCTTATTCAATCAACAAGTCCAGCCTCTTTTGAAAGAGAATAAAAGAGAGAATCTGGATTATCCAGTAAAGTTTTAGGTGGAGCAAATTCTGCAATCTCCCCATTATCAAGTACCAAAATCCTGTAAAAAAGAAATATTAAATAAGGCTAAGATCAATAAATGTCCCCCCCCCCTTTTTTTTTTTTTACCTATCTGAATCCATTACGGTATTAATTCTATGGGCAATAGTAAGAATTGTACAATTTGCAAACTGTTTACGAATTGTATCTTGAATAATTGAATCTGTTTCAACATCAATCTAAATTACAACGTTAAATTAATTCAGTTCAAGTTTTTAAGTATCTAAACTTACAGCTGCAGTGGCTTCATCTAAAACTAAAATAGTGGTCTTTCGAAGAAGAGCTCTTGCAAGGCAGATAAGCTATAGAGTTCATTACAATGAGTTTTAAGAAAATTTTATCAATATAATTTTTTTTTTTTTTTTTTTTTTTTTTTTTTTTTTTTACCTGTCTTTGGCCCACAGAGAAATTATCACCACCTTCAAGTACCTCACCATTTAGTTTACCAGGCATAGCAGACACAAATCTTTTCAAATGAGCATTGTTAAGCGCTTTCCAAATCTCATCATCACTATAGGCCCCAAAAGGATCTAAATTATCACGTACAGTACCAGCAAACAAGACAGGATCTTGTGGAATGATAGTCAATCTGGATCTTAAATCAAATAAACGCAGTGTAGAAATATCTACGCCGTCAATAAAGATACCTCCTTTAGCTGCTTCAATAATACGAAACAAGGTAAGACTGAGTGAACTCTTTCCTGCACCCGTTCGACCTACAATTCCCACCTTTTCCTTTGGTGACACAGTAAACGATAAATCTTTAAGGCAATAATCAAGACCTTCTCGATACCTTGTCGAATACTTTCGATACTCAATTCGACCCGTCGAAGGCCACATTGGGTCTACACTACGCGCTGCTTCATATTTTTCTCTTGGAAGATCAATATATTGCTTTACACGTTCAACCGAGACAATGTTGGTCTCTATATCACAGTAGGATCGAATCACCCAACTGAGTGACTGAGTTACGTTCAATGCATAGGATACACTTAAACCCACTAAACCTGGATCAATATATGATCGAGGTCCATAAAGCACCCCAAAGGCTGCAAAGATACTTGCACCAAAGATGATCAAAGAGCCCAAGAATTCAAGTCGAACGGCTAACCATCGATTACATGAGATTGAAGGAAAATAAGCACGTTGATTGTTATCAAGTCGGATTTGATTTTGAAAGATAAATGTACGTTGTTGAGCATAGGCTCTAATAGTAGTAACGCCTTGAATCGTCTCTTGAAAATGAGAATAAATGGGGCTCTTTCCAACCGAGTCTAATCGTTTGAGTTCACGTGAAGTAGCAAGGTAGTATCTCTGAATAGCCATATAGATAAAGAATAAAGGTATGACCAAGAGTAAAAAGAAGGGCGTTGAAAAAGTAATGATCAAGACCGTTGCTACCACTTGCGCAAACACTCGAATATACATGTTGAAATTTCTCGGCAAGATTTCATCAATTGTATGTTCGTCTTTACTGAACCGATTCAGAATTCTACCAAGCGGTGTCGTATCAAAGAATGACATGGGTGATTTAATAACAGATTCAAGCATACTACTATGAAGATATCGTGCAGATCGAATAGCGCAATAAACCCACATCGTCATTGTCTGTAAAAATGCAAATATCGTACCGGACCAACCAATCAGTGCATAGATACCAAGGTAAAACCAAACATGATTATTAGCACCTTCATTCAAGTTTTTACCACTCCAATGCTTGAGCCAAAGATTAGCGCCTACTTGAGAGCCCTGAGATGCAGCTTGGAAACTAGCAACAGCAATGATCCCAATAAATGAACACGCCTTAAAGTATTGTTTATAGACTTCATAAGATACTTTTCCTTTCGCACTTTCTTCCGTTGTCATCAAATGACCTCTTGTTGATTCAACTAGTCGTTCTATGCTTCTTGAACGACGTCTTCTCTCTCTTGGTGTTCGGAAAACAGAAGAAGAAACAGAGGCACGTTGTAAACTTAGCTCACTTAAGAGACTACTTATACTCACTCTTCGAGAACCGCTATGGTGACGCACCCTATCTTGATTCATTGAAGTCTCTTCTTCACTTTGACCAATACTACTCGGATACTCTGAATCCATTGCCTCTAGAGCTGATTGATCCACCACGGATTCTGACGATGAACCATTCTCTCGTTCCTCTCTTTCATCCTCCTCCTCAGAAATACCCAATTGATCTTTTGATAGTTGTCTATCAAAATCGTTCATGAGCTTATAGAGATCATTTGATTTATCAGATATTAAGGTAGCATAGGTGCCTTGTAATTTAATCTTTCCTTCTTGCAGCATGACAATTTGATCTACTTTACTAAGGTAAGCAATAGCATGGGTTACAAGTAACCGAGCCTTATTTTTCAATAACCCTTCAGGACCCAATACATGATCGAATAAGTGACGACCAACATGAGCATCAACAGCACTTAAAGGGTCATCCAAAAGATAAATATCTGCACGAGCATAAAGAGCTCGAGCTAATGAAACACGAGCCTTTTGACCGCCGGAAAGATTAATACCACGTTCACCAATTTCAGTCAAATCGCCATTCGTGAGTATATTCATATCAGGTTTTAATGAACATGCTTCAAGTACTTGCTCATAAAATATGGGGTCCCAGCGTAATCCAAATGTAATATTATCTCGTACGGTAGCGTTCATAATCCAAGGCTGTTGTGGAACATATGCAATGTTGCCTCTTAATGTTACTTTACCCGAGACTTTAAAGTTATCACCCAGGATGGCACTGACAAGTGAAGACTTGCCTGAACCTACACGACCAACAATAGCCGCCAATGTAGCCTTTTGAATAGAGAGGTTGATATTGGAAAGTACAGGTTCAGGTTGTGCTTTATCCCATTTGAAACTTGCGTTTTCAATTTCGATTAATGGTACGGATGAGTTCCAATTAGGAAGTTTACGAAAGTCTTGATGGATGATAGCTGTTTGATCAATTTCTTCACTTGTCAAGTAGTTTTCGATACGGTAAAGAGAAACAGAAGCTTCAATGATGGATGTAATGACGTTAGGAAAAATAGCCATTGGGAATTGTAAGAGACTGAATAAAGAGATGGCAACAAAGGCAATTTGACTTGTCAAGGGAGTACTTGAAACTGTCACATAGACTGCAAATGTAAGAATAGAGACGAAGAATGGAATTGAGGTCCAAGTAAAACTCTGAGCGGCAGAAAGTAAACCGATCTTTTTCAACATAACGAGCTCTAAATCGTTTCGAATAAAGCTGACCTAAATAGATGCGTTTTAGGGTTTAACTACACTTTCTTTTTAATTAAAAAAAAAATAATTGCATGCTTCTTACCTTTTCCATAAAAGGTGCTTCCCACGCATAAAGTTTAATCACTCGAATACCATTTAATATTTCATTCTATTATAAAAAGTTAGTTTTCATTTGTAAAAAAAAAAAAAAAAAAAAAAAAAAAGTAATTAATCGATTTAACTTTACCATTAATTTTACTCTCGAGTCTTTGTTTTTCATTTGTGTCTTTTGGTATTTACGCATTGTCTTTGCAATCAATATATTGATTGGAATTGCAAGTACAAGGACACTAACACCAGCCCAAATACTAGGACCCATTGTCTTCCATAATAGGTAAAGCGCAATGGCGATCTGGAAAGGACCACTCCAACCGATATGGAAGTACGTACATAGATCCATTAGACGTTGTGCATCTACACTCATGCGGTTCACAATCTACATTATCGTTAAATCATGTTTTTACATTTTTACACACCGAAAAAAAAAAGTACACTACTTACCTCTCCTACAGTAGATTGTTGGCGACTGGCATTACTTAAAAGTAAAGTCTTTCTATAAATAGCTGTAACTAAAGCAGCTCGTAATTTCATGCCAGTTGTAAAGCAAAGTTGAAAATATTGATGTAAAAACATTGTTTGTAAAACTGCAGTAACAAACATGGCCACTATTGTAAAACAGATATGCATAAATAAATAAGTCTTGGAGTATATGTAATGCTTATATACCGGAAATAAAAATGCCTCGATATCCAGGTTCTGGGTCGTTTGTCAGATAACTACCAACCCAACCCATTAATTCTCTCAGCAATAATGGCTGCATGAATTGAAGAACATCTTGGATTGCTTTCAAAACCTAGATATAATATCTTATAATTAGCTGAAGAAATATACTCATTAGGGTATCTAACTCTTACAGCAGCAAATAAAAATGGACCACCAAGAGTAAGTAAAAGAGCACGAAATAAAGATGGACTGAGGGAAAGATTTTTTTTTTTTTTTTTTTTTTTTTTGGCGTTAGTTGATTTAGTTGTAGTAGCTGTCACTTTTTTAACTCACTTTTCTTTTTTCATTTCAGATTCCCATTTCTTTTGAAATTGTTCACTCACAACTTCAGCTTCATCTTCTCGCTTTAAATTCCTAATAAAAAAAAAAAGAGAGAGAGATCTAAGAATTAAAAATGTATATCCTATAAATATGTGCACTAAAGTTTACCATAAATCATCCATTACTAAAGGGGTTTTATAGCCTAGACGCATAAGCGGTGTCATCCAACTAAACGTTAACCTCCCAAAAATATTTGTTTTCTCTTCGGGACAATCCAACTATACAAGGAAAAAAAAAATGAATCGTTCAAACACAGAAATCATATGATATATACAACATTCTCTATTTACCTCATCTTCATCGTCCAGCATCACATATTGACGCTTAGGTTTCGGTAAATTTTCCAATACAAAGATAAAGATAGTCAAGGCATAACAAATTAGATACAAGGCGAAATGATCTGGTCGATCATTATTTACATCCCGATGTTGAAGGATGTATGTCCTTAATTTTACACCACCTACAATGATTTCCATTAACCAATAAATTAATAGGACACCAGATGAGATACGATTTCTTGTGTACTCAAAGTGATGTAATAGAATGACAAAAGCCTGTAACAAATGAGGGGGGTTGGGGTTGGGGTGGGGATTGTCAGGTTAATAAATAAAATAATACAGATAGTTAAAAAAAACAACAAATAAAAAACCTTTCTTTTGTCTCTTTACCAATACGAAAACATTAAATCCTTGTGCCAATATTTGAAGATTATCAAATATTGAGGGTGCATCTTGAATGGAAAATACGAAACTAGTTGTGGCTGTTAATAGTAAAATAATCAACATGGTCTAAAATAAAAATTGCGCGTGAGTAAATGCGTTACACACGTGCATTAATGCATAAAAATTCTTTACCATTTTAACAAAATAAAGCCAGTTTTTAGTCATATCTTTTGATAAAGACTGTCTTTTAGATAATATATATAGACGTATTAATCCTGCCAATATGATATACACAGAAGGAATAAGTAGTATAACTCTATATAATGTAGTCAGTTGTTGTTGTTGCTGTTGTTTAATACATTCTTTTATTTTTTTATTTTTTCTTTACGTGTCTTCAAAGCATGGTGTAAAATCCGGTTTTCTGATCCATGAAAATGGCCCCTAAAATCATTTTTTTGTTTGTTAAATCTAGTTGAAATCGTATTTTAGTATCTCTATTACCCATCCTTCCGGATCATAACACATTTTACTAAGCCGGGGCATTCTCATTTTATCTTTATTTTCTATAACTAACTGATCCATTGTACAATTTCTTCTTCTTTTTAGTAATAAAGAAAAGGAAAAAAAAAACAGAAATAGATAGAGAAAAAGAAGAAATAAAATAAAAATTGGAGAAGGAAAGAGAGAGGAAAAAGGCGATGATAAAGTAATAAAAAAAAAAGATGAAACCTGCTACTCGGGAAAAAAATATTTTGGATGTCCCAGAAGATGATATATTACAAATTCCGCCGCATTTAGTTTTGTTCCCTATGTTGTTACTCACGTACGAGTAAATGTCCAAACACTCTGACACTGAAAAGCTTATTTAGTTCGCCTCGACAGATTACTTATTATGGCTTTTTTCCATTGTATTAATTGTTTCTATTGTTTATATCATATGTATGCTCGCTCTAATACGTGCATAAACTTTATAGTCCAAAGTTAAAACGGTACTACTTTGGCGGATCTATATTCATGTGAAATTCGTATGTCTAAGTACAACCTAAGTTTGTTACTCTAACTTGATAGACTCGACTAATGTACATTTTACTTCTTTTAATTCAATTACGTGCACTTACTAATATTATATTTACATACGTTACAATATAACTCCTTTACAGGAAACAAGTGAAACAGAAGACCCAGATCTAAGGTATTGACAAATAGTTTCGTGTGTCACGTGAGAGGCACTTTTATTCAATATTGACACACCTCTGATATTTTCACTGTTTGTGATTCTTGAACTTTTTTATTTCTATATTATGCTCATATAGTCTTTAGCAAATGGGTTTCACAGCACATTAATACTTGGCCAATCGCATTTAGACTCATTACTGTGTGTTGGTTTCTTATAAAATGTCAAAGAGCTATCTCGGATAAATAATTTAAATAAGACATGAATTGTATAAGAATACCCCCAAAATACAGAACAAGCATTTTAAATTAATATCGGTATCTACAATAACTGCTTCTTTTGAAATGTTCCTTGATTTCATTGGATAAACTATTCGTTACCCGGGTATTCTTCTGACAAAAAATCAAATACAATTATTTTCAACAAAATCTACTATATATAAAAGTGAGACTTGCTTTAGTTTTTTCTAATAAGATCTCTGTCCAAAATACAGCGATTTTTTTTTAAATAAGAAACAAATTTGGATTTATAGGTGCTTTTTATTCGTATCCGCAGTACTCGTCTTCCGATTGGATACAAATATTCAATCTGATAAGATCCTACTGCTGATATCTGTACTCTATAGCAGAATATAAAGTACCAGGACATAAAAGTATGATTAAATACAACCATCAGATTTGCTACTCTGTAGATTGATTTATATCGTATCTTTTGATCCAGATGATGTGATAAAATGAAAATAAGTTGTACTTTCTTTCGTTTCCAATGAATGAATTATTTTCTTTTTGATTACTAAACAAGCATGTTTTTTTTAGCTCCCGCAAGAATATAAAAAAGGGGAAGAAAAAAGATCTGATAAGATTTTTTTTTTCCTCAATCAATTTTTATATTTTTAAAAACTTAATCAAACATGGCCAAGAAAACCGCAAACACTAAAGTTGAAGCTGCTAAAGGTCGTAAGGCTGTTTCCAAGGCAGAAAAGGATCAACAAAAGAAGGCAGAGGTAGAAGCCAAGGAAGATGCCAAGTGGGCCAAAGGAGCTAAGAAGAGTGATAAGAAGGAACTCGAAGCTGAAAAGAAGGCTGCTTTATTGCTCAAGAAACAAGAAGCTCAAAGAATTTTGGTAAGTTTTTAGAAATTGTTTCTATTCACTTTACAAAAAAAAAAAATACTAACGTATAATATATATATATATATATATATAGGCTGAAGAAGAAAAGAACTTGAACAAACCTAAGGCTCCTAAACCTAATTATACAAAGAAATCGTTGTTTACTACTGAAAGAGTGGCTCCCAAAAAGACGATCCCTACTACTTTGTACGAGGATGAATCAACTGCCAAGAAGGTCAAGCCTATTCTTACTGAAAAGGATATTGAGAAGCATCCTGAACGTCGTTTCAAGAACGCCTTGAAAGAATATGAAGAAAGGTAAATATTATTTGTTATATTATAAGACGTTTTTTTATACTCATTCTTTTTTTTTCTTTCTTTCTAAACAGAGAACTCAAAAATTTCAGAGCTCAGTACCCTGGTCTTCGTTTAAGTCAACTTAAGGAGATCATGTACAAGGAATTCCAAAAGTCTCCTGATAATCCTTTCAATCAAAGTAATGTGTTCTCTTATAACTCTACTCTTGAAGAAGTTAACCGTAAACTTAGTAAGTAGACTATCTTTTTGTTTAAGAGATACATGTTTTTAACCAATAACTTTTCTTAGATGGTGAACCTGAACCTACTCAAGAAGAAGAAGAAGAAGAGGATGAAGAAGAAGATGAAGAAGTAGTTACTCCTCCTTCAGATAATCTGATGGTCTCCAAAAAGACCACTAAATCTTACTGAAAACACTCTTCAAGGAACTCAAACCTTTCTCTTTATTAAGAGAAGGACGAATCAAGCAGCAGAAATCTATTTCGCTCGAAACAGGTGCTTTCTCCATTATTCGCTTTTTAGCAAGTGGAATCGATCCCCTTCGAGGCTGTACTGTAATGCATGGTGTTCTTTTTGGCAACACGATTCATTTTATGTTCAAAAGAAAAATGGATTTTTGTTCCTTGCCTCGAAGGGTTGATTATATATAGAGCTTCGTTTTCTTTTTAACCCTTGTCTTAAAATAAATAAATATTTTGTTTAGTATTTTAAAGATCTGATAACAAATTTTCATTTAAATTCTCCCCCTGAACAAATAATTGAGTCTCATAAATATTTTTTAAATTAAATAACGGCGTGTGTATGTGTTTTACAGTATGTTCCAGAAGAGAGACAAACATATTTATTATTACATACAGTGTATTAGCATATTTAATAAGCCTTTATCTGTTTCTGTAAGTGTATATAATCAGAAATGATTAAAGTATATGCAGGAGAAGTGTGTGAGTACAAATCAACTAATTTTAAGAATAATTACGGTTTAAATACGGAAATAGTAATCAAGTCTAGCATATAAGCCGATAAATAAATAATAAATGAAGAGTGATATTTTGAATAAAGACTTATTGTAAAAAAAAAAGGGGGGGGGGGAGGGGAAGTGAAGAACATTGTTATGTCCTTGATATGATACTATAAACAATAGTATTAGTTAAAAGGTTGAATACAACTGCCGAAAGCAGAAAGCTCTACCTGTGGTACTTATATCTCACGCACTGACAACGGGTCTGCGTAAAGAGCCCTCGAAAATGTTTCCAGTTAATTGATTTTCTCCTAAAACAGTGAAGTCTTGACTATATTTATCATTTCTTTTATAAATAGACTGGGTAATATATGATGCATACAAATAGATATCTTCGGGAAGAGATATTTACTCTCGAAAAAAGTTGTTGACAACAAGTAAAGCATATCTCATCTGTATATGTGCCCTGGATAAAAAAAAAAAAAACTCCCCAATTATAATGTAACTTTTAGTGATTCAATGTTGCCGTCATTTAATTAATTATCGCTGATTTAATAAAAGGCCTTTAGTGAGTTTGGTTTATAACAAGCGCACCAGTAAGTAATAAGTTTATCAAAGATAAGATGTTTTTTTTTTTATAAATAAAAAAAATTGTGTGTCAGCGTGGTGAGGGTAAATATGTAGTAAAAATTTGATGGAAGGGGAAAGACTTGTATGTGGTTGTGTGTATGTGTGTGTTACAGCAAGGGAAAAAAAAAAGGCTAGAAAAAAAAATTATAATTCACTATGTTCAATTGCCACTTTTTCAATTACATCGTTAAAGCCACGAATTCTACCACATTCTTTCTTGAGATTAGCAGATTTACTGGTATCCCATTCATCTGCAGCAATCATCATACGGGCATAACGAAGACATGTTTCTTCTCTATAATAATCGTATAATTTCTTATTGTATGTACGCTAAATGAGAAAAGAAAAATGACAGTTAAATACAAATAGAAAAATAAAATAGTAAAAGTCTTTTTTTTTAAAATACCTCTTTTGCTCTTGTATCTTCAGGATAATAATGGGTTTGATGAATCAAGAAATCATTTGGTAAGACCCAATAGTCAATACCTGCCAAAAAGATTTCAAATAAACAAGCAGCCTTATTAGCACCATAACCAACAAATCGTTCATCACACCAAGGAGTTCCTTCCTTTTTAAAGATGACATAGGGTTCATAGGAATAATTGTAATCGGTTACTTTATATGGCTGTTCTTGTTTATACCATTTTCCATAATTTGTAGAGCCATGACCACGTTTCCAACCTCTATGAAACATATCAAGCTTTTCAGTCTCTACATCTACCAATAAATCCTGCTTGTTCTTTGGAAATTCGTCCCAGTCAATACCATCATGTTCATCCACATATTCAAAAGCAGGTACAACAATCGCGCCCTTTCCAGATCTTAAGAGATTCATTAATTCAGGTTGCTTCTTTAAGGATTTTCTAAAGTCTGTACAAAGATAAAAATCAACATCCAACATCATGATATAATCGGTACGAGCAAAAAATTTGGCTACATTGCGCCACATATTGAATTGACGATCAAATTTATCAACAACAAGATGGAGATCAACGTAACGTCTCAAGTCCTCATTGTCTGCATAGAGTTTATGGAGATCGGTCAAAATTTTTTGCTTTTGATCGTCGTCATTGACATGAAGAGCAACAGAAACAGGACCTTTATAATGAGAAGCAAGTCGACCAAGGACAGCAAATCGATTATATGTAACCAGGGTTGCAATAGTTACTTCTTCGTTATCTATTTTTTCGGTTGCTTTGAAATAATATGGAATCACTTTGGAGGGTCCCATAGTTTCTGAAAAAGCTTTACTCAATACAAGATCTTCTGGTGTGGATTCAACAACTTCATCTACATTTGTAAAATTTTATTTTAGACGAGATGATAATTACCATAAGTAAAAAAAAAAAAAAAAAAAAAAAAAAAAATATAGTTACCAACTGAATTTTTCCAATCTACTACTTGTTTTCCGAGATAATGTTCTTGTAAGCTAGCAACACTAAAGCCAGAAGAAGGACTACTTTTAGAGGAACTTCTTCCAAGGCCTAAAAGGTATGTTGATGTATACAAGATTGAACATACAAGGTAAATTACAATAAAGTAATTAGCTGCTTTTGGTAGTGCCATAATAAATATATTTTTTCGTCTCTATAGTGGTGTTCCTTCTTTTTTTTTTTTTCTTTTTTTTTTCGCTCTGCTTAAAAATCGAAAGTCTAGTTTAAACAAATAGAAAGAGAGGAAGAGAGAAAAAAAAGGGGACAAAAAGAAAAAGTGTCGATCTTAAAACTGTTTAGTTTTTGTTTTTTTTTTTGCGGGAAGTATTTTTAAATTACAATTTATTTAATTCTCAGCAGAAAACGTTCTCCTTGTTTCTGCAGATAATATTTGTGTGTTTGTGTATATATATATATAAAATGTTTAAAGAGAAAAAAAAAAGCAGGGTGAAAAAAGGGACGGATTTAAACAAAGAGAGATTGAGGGAAGGGGGGGAGTTATAATCTAGGCTTTGAACTGATAGAAAGGATATCATCGTAAAGCATGGTAGTGACAAAGTCATCATATCGTTCACCGGTAACGTTAGTAGCGAATGCCTTCTTTGCAGCATCATACTTTGTATTGTTATACTTGCTACCAAGGTCTTTTTTAATCTTTTCAACTTCTTCATCAAGAACTTTTAAGCAATAGTCACCAGTGACTTGAATGCCTTCGGCTGTAACGGATTTATGATGAGCCCATTGCCAAAGTTGTGAACGACTGATTTCATAAGTAGCTGCGTCTTCCATCAAATGATGAATAGGAACACATCCAACGCCTCTCAACCAAGATTCCATATAAGCTAAACCAATTTGAATGTTATCACGAATACCATGTTCTGTAATCTTTCCTTCAAAGTTGACGTTCAAAAGATCACTTTGTTTGACAGATACATCTTCACGACGTACATGCAATTGATTAGGTTGAGGCATATGTTCATCAAAGATTTCAAGAGCAATCTTGACCAAATCAGGGTGTGCAACCCAAGTACCGTCATGACCTGCAGTGACTTCACGTAATTTATCAGCACGCACCTTCTTCATAGCTACTTCATTGGCTTCAGTATCTCCCTTGATAGGAATTTGTGCAGCCATACCACCCATAGCATGAACACCACGCTTATGACATGTTTGAATCAATAAGTTAACATAGGCGCTCATAAAAGGTACTGTCATAGAGACATCAGAACGATCAGGTAATACGTATTGAGGGTATTGACGGAATTTCTTAATGAAACTAAAGATATAATCCCATCGACCACAGTTCAAACCAGCTGAATGGTCACGGAGTTCATAAATAATTTCATCCATCTCAAAGGCTGCTAAAATAGTTTCAATAAGAACAGTACCGCGGATAGTACCACGAGGGATATTCAACATGTCTTGAGAAGCGTTAAAGATATCATTCCATAATCTATATATAAAAAAACGTATTAGATAAACTTATAGTGTATACTGTCTATATATATATATATATATATATTATTTACCTTGCTTCTAAATGAGACTCCATCTTGGGCAAATAAAAGTAAGGTCCTAAACCGTTCTTGATTTGGTTCTTTGCGTTATGGAAAAAGAATAAACCAAAATCAAAGATAGATGCTGACATAGGTTCACCATCAACAAGGATATGCTTTTCAACCATATGCCAACCTCTAGGTCTATACATGCAGAAAAAAAATTGTTGAATATTTTTTTTTAAAAAAAAACAATGCTTTTATGTAATTATTACCTGACAAGAAGAGTAGCTGTACGACTCTTTAATTCGTACTTTTTACCAGCTGCATTGGTGAATGAGATGGTGCCATTGATGGCATCACGAAGGTTGATTTGACCGTTTAAAAGATTATCCCAAGTAGGAGCAGTAGAATCTAACAAAACTTGATTGTTAATATTTGAATGTTTTACAGATTATGCAAGTAAATACATACCTTCAAAATCAGCCATGTAAGTAAGAGCATCTGAGTTCAAGGCATTAATGACCATTTTACGATCAACAGGACCAGTGATTTCAACACGGCGATCTTGAAGACCGGGAGCAGGCTTGGCAGCACGCCAGTTAGGATCATTACGAATATGAGCAGTCTCAGGTAAGAAATCAGGTAAGATACCACGATCAATTTCTTGCTGACGATAAACTCTCTTTTGAAGTAAAGTCTTACGAGTGGGGTTGAAGCTACGTTGAAGAGTAGCAATGAATTTTAAAGCTTCAGGAGATAAGATTTGTGCTTGCTCTTGATTGTATGCAGCTAAGATAGATACACCAGGTACAGCAGTTTGTTGATTATTAGACATTTTTGATATATAAAAGAAAATAAAAGTTAAAAAAAGAAAAAGAAAAAAAAAACGAGATGAAAATCATTTAAATATTCAAATCTAACTTCGGTAAAAAGCTTATGCTTTTTATTTGTTCCACCGTGTCACTTTTTTTTTGTGGGGAAAATGGTGCAACAGGAAGACAAATTACATCACATTGGTGCATATGTAAAAAAAAGCACTCCGGCAACCAGATTTTGTTTTTCTCACGCTTCTTTCTCACTCACTTTCCTCTTCTTATCTCTTTATATTCCTAAATGAAAGCTTTTCTTTTAATGAACTGTAATGACGATTTTTAGCGTGTATTTTTTACACCATTGATAAACTATAAACTCCGAGGACCTTTCTTTTTTACAATTCCTGTTAAAGACCTGTCACCAAAAAAGAATAAATAACAGTAAGAGAGTAATGTTGTTACAACTACTGGAGCCTTTTTATAGGTCATGTTATTTGAAAAAAAAAAAAACCACCATATTTTATTAAAAAAAAGGACCCCGGATTTCATCGTGGGTAATTGATATTTATTTCTTTTTACTTCCTTATCTTTCCTTTTAATAACTGAATCACCCATAAAGAGACAGAAAGGAATAGAGTATCGTTTGATTACTTGTTACACATCGTTGGGATTATTCGCATAAGACTTTAGGATAAAAGATTTGTCTGTCCTTTTTTTTTTTATCATCTCTCTAGTTAATTTCACATCTCTTTCTCTAAACAACAAATTTCTTAGACCAGATCTCGAGTTATATACCAAATTATTTTGTATTTAATTGAGATCATGTGTCGTTATTATATGATCAAACTTACCCAAGTTTCGGTTCTTACTGTTACATTCTAATCTTTTATTACATAAATAGTAATGTGCCCTTCTTTGTCTCATTATACCCGTGATGCTATATCGAATACTCTTTTTTTTTTGTCCACTATCATCAATCTTTAAGTAAGTCTTTCTGCCTAAAAATTACTCCATGCGTTACTCTTTATTAGTCACCGGTCAAACGATTGTATAAAAATCGCTGTTGTCTAAACTGGTGTTAATTAACTCTTGCATACTTACTAAATACTGAAAGTATGCTATACTAATCAAGTTGATTTGGATAAACCTATTTCAATTGTAAGTTTACGGAATGCATAATATGCAGCATTTCATGTGAAGTCGCATGTCAGCTATGGATCTGTCATTGGTGTAGATTATTAAAATTGAGCTTGAAAATGCAAATAAAATCTCTGTCTATTCTACTGCAATGATTTGTGGAATATGTAACTCGGGTCGAATACTTTCCCGTCCGATATATATTTCAGCAGGTCCTTTAAAAACTTTGACAGGTCCAATTAGTTTTTTTTATGGTATAGCAGTTGCCTGTAGTTTTTGCTCTTATTTACTAGGATTAAAGATAAACGACTTGAGCTATTATGCTCACCATTTTCTCTTTTATAAGTATACCCACAATTTATTATGTCAAGACGATGCTCAAAGAGAGAGGAAGAGAAAAATGCTCCTTAATTTTTGTATAGTATTTGTTTTTAGGCCGACCGCGTAAATGAACCTTAATTTCTTTTTTTTTATTATGCAAAGGTATACTTCTGTACAAGCGAAACAAAAAGAAAACAATAAGAGAATGAAAAAGAACGTTTAGAAACATTCATTGTGGACAAAAACATAGATTTCGAGCGCAACTGTACATTTTTAGATAGAGCAAGCTTCAATTTGCATATAATAAGAAATAGAGAATAGTCTGCAAAAGGAACACCTGCTACTATGGCTGTTATTCCTACAAATAAAGGCACGTCCATCATAATTTTAGGTATACCGTTTTCAGTTGGTGTGATTGATATTTTATTAAGAAGGCCTAGTTACCTTATCGTCTCCTAGCAAAAAGAGAAAGCTTGAAGCAAAGACTATTAAAGTTACTGAAAGAAGTATCTACTAACCACCGTCATATTGCTTGATTTACACCTTTCCAATATGATAAGCGTCTACATGCCAACAATATAAAAGGCTTCCACTAGGATACTCCAATACTTGCTGTTCTTTAATACTTATGAGTATGTTCATATTTTCTACGCAAAGTAAATCAATTATGTAAAAAAAAAGTATATAAAGTGAAATTAAAATTTAATCTTTTTGCTGATCTGTCAAAAAGTAGAAAAAAAATCAAAGGAACATGGGAGAAGAAGGATATAAAGAAAAATATTGAAGAGACATGCATACATTTGCTTTTTATCTTCACACGAATTCATGATTAACTTGAAGCTGCTTTTCAGCATGATTGGATCCAGTGATTTTTTTCAAAAACAACTAGAAAATTTCACGTGATCCTAATAGTAGAAGCCTTTTTTTCTTAAGAACACAGGTAAAAAGTCTCTGTTAAAGCCAGTTTCTAATTATCTTTGGGGCTGTGCTGCTGAGTTCTAGTCGTGTAACTATATAGTACGTATGTATTGCGATTAAAGAAATAAAAACAACATAAAGGAAAGACTGCTTTTTTAATTCATAAAATATCAAATACCTATAGTTTATAATAATTTACTTTTGTCGTCCGTAAAGATATTGAATAAAAACTAAAGATTGACCACTTCTTTAACTTCACTCATAACTAATATTAAACTAATAGGCTAATAAAGTATATAGTTAGTTAGATCCTATTATGTATATATATATATGGAAGTAAATATTACTCTTGTGTTGCAATTTAGAATAAGAATTCAAACTATTTTAATGCGTCATGTTATAAGCGATTCTTTTCTTTCGTATTTTTCCCTTTAATTTTTCTGGCTTCTTCCAATTTATATAATAATCGATGATAAAGTTATTTATTGAACTGGTATTGCTATCATGTATAGCAGATGCATTTTTTTATGAACCTAGTATTATGCCCAGACTACCGTATCAAAGTGATATGGCATCTGCTACCAGAAACAATAGTCTGGTATTGTTTGGCGGATCAAATATTACACATGCATTTTCGAAGGAACTATATCAACTCACTCAAACTTCTGACTCTTTCGATTGGCAAGCACTTGAACAAATGAACCCACCAACTATTACAGGGTATGGTAAAGCAGTAATAACAAACAGTAATCAAATTATGTATCTCATCGGAGGAAGTAATCCTTCAAACAAGAAACAGGAACTTCCTTTGCAAGTTTATCAATACTCTTTTGAATCAAGCACCTGGACATCTTCTCCGGAGAACAGCCTGTCCGCCTTCGACATAACAAGTTTCCCTAGAAACAGATATTTTCATAGTGTAACGTATGACAATAATAACAAAATTTATATTTACGGTGGTGCTGCAAATAGTACATTCTCAAAAAATGGTACGTATAGTTATGATACAGTTGATGATTTCTTTAGTTTCGATATCACTACTCAGGAATATAGCCGTTTGCCTGACTCTAATGAAGCTCGTTATGACCACACTGCATCATTATTAAGGTATCTACCATATATCTATAAGAATACATGTAGATAATAATTAACATTACGACGACAGTAATGGACAACTTGTTTTAATAGGCGGCGTCACTAACATTACTGTTGTAAATGGCACTGGTGACTCTTATACAATAGCCAAACCAGTAACTTACATTAGTATATTTGATACTTTATCGAATACCTGGGAAGACATCAGTGCATCCGATAGCCTGATACCCAATCCAAGAAGAGCACACGTATCTGAAGTTAGTAAGTATATTTATTGTAGTAAATAACCAAAAATCTCTCTCTCTTTTTTTTTTTAACTGGTTGGTTATTGTTGTTATTAGCTTCAGATGATACCATAATTGTTTTTGGAGGTAAAGTTATGGTCTCGATTGTTTTTTTTTTTTTTTTTATATATAAATCAAATGCTGTAAATCTTAAAATTAAATTAATATCAGGTAGAGATCAAGATGAATACTCAGATGAGATTTATATATTAAACACCAAGAACTGGACATGGTCCGTTCCAAGAGTTACAGGCGTTCTTCCGTCTAAACGTGCTTTTGCTTCCAGTGGGATACTAAATGACAGATATTTGACAGTTGGATTTGGTAAGCTTTATGTTATATTGTATCTTGTACATATATATTTTCTATATTTACCTCTTTTTTCCTGCGTTAAAAGGAAGCGTGAAAAACGAAATTTATTACAATGATATCAATGTTTTTGATATTTCAACAAATCAATGGGTCCAAAAATTTATAGAACCAGATGAAAATACCATGACCCATTTATCAACAAACAAAATAATTGGCATAACAATTGCTTGCCTAATTCTCTTGCTTTCCTTTATTTTATTCTGGAAATTTCCAGGTCATGTTAGACGGTTTTTCAAACGTATTTTTCGTGCTATTTGGAAACCAAGGTAAACTGTGATAATACTTTGATAGAAAAAGAAACAAAAGTTAAAAACGGTTTATACTTAGAATCGGTGAGCCCGTTTGGACAGAAGTTACACGTATTATTTTACAGGTCATTTTACTATTCATATTTTGCGCTTTCCTCGTAATTGCTATTCTGCAGGCAACTGAGAGCCCAAATATCACCCAAACTATTGTAATAAATGTTGAGGAAGTTCAAGTTCCAGGTAACATAAATGAATTTTTTTTTTTTTTATAATATTTTTTATTTACAAATAAAATTCATACATTATCTATGATTTTAGATGTTCGCTTTTGCCAAGGTAGATACGCTGGAGAACCTTCTAACTTTACGGGAACGTTCCGTGTATCGTGCGAAACAGACGTTGGTTTCAATTGTGATTCATACATAAAACAATTGGATTTAACTGTTTTCAAGCCTACATATTCTGAGAACTTAGATGAAGTTAGTTATTGTTACTTATTCAGTGCACCCACTGATTTTGTATTAACTGCCGAGACTGGTACAGTAATAGGATCCAGATTATTATTTAAATTCTGGGATTCTGATGGTGCTGGTCGTATACACACCTCTATCTACCCAAAGACAAGAAACCCCAATATAGTCATTTACAACATCAGTGATGCTGTAACAACTGAAATGTCTGCTACTGAAGTTTTAGAGTGGCAAATTAATGAAAGAAATGATGTTCAGGATACGGATGTATTTGATATAGATCCTGTTACATACAATATTGTATCTTATAGTTTGGTAGAGCACACGTACTTGCAAGACACTGGATGGAATTATGTTGGATTTTCACCTATAAGCAACACTAAATCCGAAGTAAACATCAATTTTCGTGGAAACGTTCCAGATCCCAATTATGCTAATAAAGAACAAGAAAACGATGGTGCCATTGCGATCTTTCCTCATGCTTATGCCACTACGGTTGAACGAGAAGTTAAAGTGTATACATTAGTCAATGCACTTGGTTTTGTGGGTGGTATCATTGGTTTATTAATTGCATTTCAAGCATGGCTCTTTGGGTATCGTCCAAATTCTCCTTGGGGAGTTGTACATAGATGGAGTATGGGTAGTTTGAAAAGATCATTGTTGCGTAATCTTCAATCAAAATTTAAACCCACAAATTCGGGTATACCTCTTGTGGACCCTGTTCGTTATGAATCAGATTCATTGGACTCAGATACCCTAAAACAAGATGATATACGACATTTTAAAAGTCGCGTAGAAGAACGTCTACAGATGCTTGAAACGTTATTCAAGGTCTATTACGTAGATGATGAAGTATTTAGGTCGTTAGATAGTGCCACTCAAGAAGATTCATCTAGGCTTATGTCTGGCATAGACAGTGGTACAAGAAGAAATAGTAGTAGTAGTAGTAGTAGTAGTAGTAGTTCCAAAACAAATGATAAAGCTGGTGCAAAAGCATCGATGCTTCCAAGATAATTAGAGAAAAGTAAAAAAAAATCCCATAATTTTATGCTCTTTTTTTTTTTTTTTTTCAGAGGTAACCAAAAAAGCGCATAGTGTATGTATAGAAAAGAGATCCTCATTCATTTTTTTTTTCTGTCATTTATTATCTAGTTAAAAAAAAAAGATATCTTATTTTTAAAAATCAAATGGGGGCATTTTATGAAGTTTTCAATAAAAATGATGTATAAAATGATGTTATGGTATTCGAAACAGTGTTTTCGAGTTTTACTACCTTTAAGAGTGTATAGCTCATAACCACTATTACCATTCACTACAAATATTATGATCACCTAAAATCAGATTACCAAACCTATTTTGAGCTAGTTGTATGCATTGTAAATCATTTTTCAAAACTGCTAAGCCCTTCTCAAGGGTCTGACCCTAAACTAACGGTCATTTGGTACACACACACACACACTTTTTTTTTACCAATACAAATATTTTTTAGTATCCGATTTCGAGGGGGGCTGATGAAGAATACATATTAGAACAATGAAAATACTTTTTTGGAGAAAAACAAACGGTAAATCATTCTGTTTATAATGTTATTATTAGATTGAATTTGTATTTGACAAGATTCTCTAACTTTGCATTTGTTGTCTCGTCACAAGATCTTACTTTAAACCCAAATGTTATAAAATAATATTATAAGCCCTTTTTTTTTTTGTGAAAAGTGCTGTCAAATAGGTTTTACTGTTTATAGAAGATATTTCTTTTATAAATAGATTTTTTTTTTTTGGCAGCATAAGCCATTATAAATCTACGTATACCATTTATTTTTGTTTATATCAATTTCTTTGGGGTTCATGTGTGTGTGTGTGTGTGTAAAATAAATAAATTGTCCCTTATTACAAAGAAACGTGCATATGTGTATACATAACATCTTCTATAGTTACTACAATAATAATGTACTAATATTTAAAGAGAAGAAGAGAGAGAGAGAGAGAGAGAGAAAGAATAGGTATATTAATAGCATTCTTTTTGTATTCTTTTTTTTTTTTTTTAAGAGCACATGTGGTTTGGGGTGCTGTTAGAAAAAGCAGACTCATGTTGAATGCAAGCTAGTTTTAAAAACAGTAGAGTATATCTTATGACTAATACATTTTTACATGTATAACAGTTTCAAATTCACATGATATATATACTGCATATGTAAGGTTCTACCTAGAATCCCTTACTTGAAGATCAGTGAAAATGAAACTTGTGTAAAAGTAATAATAAAGTTTTTATTGTCCTCATTTAAATAACTAAATAAATAAAATAAAATAAAAAGTAAAAGTATCAAAGAGAGAAAGAGAGAGAGAGAGAGAGAGAGAGAGAGAGAGAATATGTATATATAAAGTAAAAAAGAAAAAAAAAAAAGAGGTTTATACGTCGTGCATTTGAACATTAGTACTTGGTTTATAACTAGGAGCATGTTGTTGGTATTGAGTTTGAGTTAAAGGAATTTGAGAAGTTGAACTTTGATCCGTATCACGTCTTGCAAAAGGATGGCCACCACCCTTCAACATACTACTATTTGCATCATCATCTACCATTTTCTCAGTTCTTGGAGCTGTAGCATTATAAGTACTACTAGCCGGTACAAATCTTCCACTATCATTCATATTAGGTCGTGTACCCATATTAGCCATTCGACTCAATTCACCCACACGATTTGCATCATCTAAAGATCTAAATACTTCATCATCAACATAATATGCCTTGAATAACATTTCAAGCATTTGCATACGATCTTCTACACGATTCACACGTTGTGCTTCTGTTTCTTCATGATCCAAATTATTAAAATCTGTTACACTGAATCGATGATGCACTGGATGAACAAGAGGAATACCAGAATCAGTGATTTTAAACTTGGATTGAAGACCACGTAATAATGATCTTTTACGATCTCCTGTACTCCATCGATGAACGACTCCCCAAGGAGATCTAGGACGGAACCCAAATAACCATGCTTGAACTGCAATCAATAAACCAAAGATACCACCCACAAAACCTAATGCATTCACCAAAGTATACATCTTGACTTCTCTTTCAATCGTCTCTACATATGCTAATGGAAATACTGCAAGTGAACCTAAATCTGGATGTGTACTGACATAATTTGGATTAGGTGATTCTCCACGGAAATCACTACTGATCTCAGGTGTAGAATTAAAAATAGGTAAAAATCCGACATAGTTCCAGCTCACATCTTGCAAGTAACGATGTTCAACTAAATTATAGGCAAGTGAACTATAGGTGAAGGGTTCAATATCATAAACATTTGTTGCTTGAATATCGTTTCTTTCATTGATTTCCCAGTTACGTACTTGGGATTCGGATAGTAATGAAGGCATCGTATCGTTGATTTGATAAACTCTTGTGTTCGGGTTCATGGCCTTTGGATAGACTGAGGTATGAATTCGACCATAGCCAATACTTTGATCTCCCCAGAACTTGAAAAGTAATCGAGATCCATTGTTTGTTCCAGATGTAGATGTCAATACAAAATCTTCGGGTGCTCTGAATAAGTAACAATTGACTTCACCCAAGTTACTAGCAAATACTGGTTTAAATTTACCCATATCAAGTTCTTGAATGAATGGTGTACATGTAAAACCAATATCAGTTTGACATGTAACTCCAGGATATCTTGGATCTTGAGGTGAATATTTGGGATATCCATCAAAACAGAAACGAACATCTAACAGGTAAATAAATATATAAGTATATTATTATCATTTCATTGTTGTTATTTTTTTTTTTTTTACCTGGTACTTGAACATCACTCACAGACTCTTGAATCTTTTGAGTAACATTCGGACTCTCAATCGCTTGGCGAAGAACGAAAGCTAAAAAGACACAAAAGATGAATAATAAAAAGACTTGACAAATAATACGTGTAGTTTCTGCCCAAACAGGTTCACCAGTACTATAATAATAAAATGTTTGAGTATGACAAAAGGGCTTAGAAACTATTTTTTTTTTTTGTCTTTACCGAGGTTTCCAAATGTCACGATGAATACGTTTAAAGAACCAACGAATGTAACCTTGGAATTTCCAGAGTAAAAACAAAATGATGACTAGTAAAACAATGGAAGCAATTGTTACACCAGCGATTATGCCCGCTGATAAACCGGAAGCAGTACTTTGTTCGGAATTTGTAAATGATTGAATCCATTTGTTTGAACTAATATCTAATACATTGATGTCATTGTAATAAGTATTCGATGCAGCACCTAATAGAAGAATAAGTATATACATGGAAATCATCTTTCTTTGTTGATTTATATCTTACCAAAAGCAACAGTTAAATAGTTATTACTCAAGAGACCTGCAGCAGCATAAGAACGTCGGGAAGGAGGAATACCATTCACCGAAGGTACAGTCCAGGTCCAAGTCTTTGTATCCAAGATACCAATAGCATTCAAGTAAGATCTACTTCTTTCTGCAGCACCATTATCACCTAAGAATAGATATTTTTTTTTTTTTTTTTTTTTAGTATACAGACTGAGTTTAACATCTTTTTTTTTTTTTTGTTCTTACCACCAAAGATAATAATTTTATCATCCGAAGCTAATAATAAAAGAAAGAGAAAGAAATGAGTGATTTTCAATTTTTTTTACAAGTTACACACAGCACTTACTAACGACAGCCACGTGAGAAGTTCTGGAAGAAGGTAAGACGGCACCGGTAGCAGTAATAGGTTTCCAAACGTTTGTTAAAGTATCATAGACATGAACTTGTGACATAGAAGCTAAAGAGTTTACGAGTAAATTATTTTCATTCATAGTTTGAATTACACCACCTAAAATGACAAGTTGTCCGTTACTGTACAGAAAAAAAAAAAAAAGGGTTATTTTCTGTCTGTCCGTCTGTTTGTTTGTTTGTTTGTTTGTTTGTTTATGTAAAATACATAATTTTGTTTGTTTTACCTCAAAAGAGAAGCAGTATGTCCAAATCGAGCTACACCAGGATTATTTAAAGTAGTATAACGTTGAGTGGTTATATCAAAACTAAATAAATCACTAAAGACAGCGGTGTTATTTAAGGCACCAGCATAGATATAAATTTTGTTTTGATTATCATAAGTAACAGAATGATATTGTCTGTTCCAAGGCATGATGGTAGGATTAGTGTTGGCAGGAGTGGTATTGTTAGGGAAAGCGGTCCAAGTATTAGAATCAAAAGAATATTGATAGGACTGTAAATTTACGATTTGATTTGATGTAGCGTTTGTCATACCACCCAGGAGGTACATGGTGTTGGTGTTGGTCACTACCGCTTTCGCATACAAGGTACCAGGGGGTGGATTATTTTGAGGAAGAATTTGCCAACTAAATGAGTCCTGTGTTTGGGTGAGTTGATAGAGATCTTGTGTATATTTAATAGTCGCATTCTCTCCACCAAACATAATCATACTATTGTTTCGTGTGGCAGATGCCATACCACCTTTAAATGGTAGATTAGACATGAAATTTGGAACATAAAAGTATCCTTCTACTGTTGATAATACCAAGATTATCGCAAGTAATAATACTTTTATCATTTTATGGCCTTATCAAAGAAGAATAGTGTTTATAAAGAAGAAAGAAAGAAAGAAAGAGAGAAAAAAGGACTTAAAAAAAAAAAAAAAAAAATAAGGAGGTATTAAAATAGTTTTTTTTTTTTTAATTAGAAATTATTTTTGGTCTCGACTCCATCAAAGCACACACGCTAAATAATCAAATACCCGCACAAAAAAAAAAAAATCCTTTTTCCATTTAAAGCTATAATCAGCTGTAATGTCTTGTAAAAATAGCAGCAAGCATATTACAAACAAGTCCAAAAAAAAAAAAAAAAAAAAATTTACACAGACACCCCTCTTCTTCTCTCTCAAATACTCTCTTTTCTTTGATTGGAAGCCTCGGATTTGAACTCTCTTTGTGACCTCTCTTTCATTTTTTCTTTTTTCTTTTCTCTCTCTCTCTCTCTCTCTCTTTCTTAAATTTTACTACGGAGGAAACATGGGTAAAGTGGCCACGACGGTACAAAAAACACGTTTGCATGCCAAATTATGGCGAGGTGGATCAAACCTGGAATTCAGTCATGTGAGCGAAGAATACCACGACCTATTAGTAAACAACCCTAGACGTTGTGATTCGACCTCAAATACGAATCTTGCGAGAGATCTGAAATTTAGTGCTGAACAAGCTAGAGTCCTTTCTGACATTGCACTGAAAAACGTCAAGGAACTGCATAAGTCGATGTTGGAAGAAAATAAAAGAGCTGCTGCTGCCGCCGCTGCCGCTAATGACCAGGTAACTGAAACTGTCATTCCTAACTCCACCACCATTCCCACTACTACTACTACTACTACTACTACTACTACTCCTATTTCTTCTCCTACTTCCGATAGTCCTGCTAATTATGCTAGTCCTACTTCAACTAATTCATATGGCTTCCTAGCAGAAACACAGTATCAAAAATCATTTCAAGAACAACACTTAGGTACTTTTTTTTTTTTTTTTTTTTTTGGTTACTGATTTTTTTTTTTTTTTCTGTACATATTTATTAACCTTTTTTTTTTTTTTTTTATGATTATAGAAAATTTAAAAAGAAATCCGGCTAGACGAGAAATGTTTGAAGTAAATAGAGCAGGAACTGGTATAATAGACTTTCCTTTAGAATCAAAACTACTGACTGCTGATACAGTAGAAACCATTACGGATTTGAAACGTAACATTTATCCAGAGGTTTCAGATGGCCTTCCTATATTTGTGGATAGTAGTGGTAGTGGTAGTGTTAGTGGCAGTGGTAGTGGTAGTGGTAGTGTTGGAAGTGGTAGTAGCAATCGTAGTACAATTAAAGACGATGATGGCAAGGATACTAGTAGTCAAAGTACGCGTAGATATAGCTCTAGTAGTAATGGTAGTAGAGGTAGTACTACCGTACGTATTACTCATAGAAGATATAGGCTTCGTAGTCAAACCAGAGGTACAAAAAATAATAATAATAATAATAATAAGGTGATATATAGTATTCATGTATAACTGACCTTTCCAATTACAATTTAGCTTCTGCCTCCTTCCGATCTGTCTCTTCTACCTCGTCCGAATCTACAGCCAACACTACTAATACTCATATAGAATCGAATACAGACGATGAAGGTTTCTCGATTCCAAATTAAAAAGTGTATGTGATTATAAAGAAACATTTTATAATATTTTCCTTTTATAGTATTCATACATTTTTCCACCCTTGAAAAAAAAAATAAAAATTTCATTTCATTTCTTTTTTGTATTTTACCATGTTGCGTTCTATTCAACGTTTAGTTAAGCCTTATGTAGCTCAAAGTATGTTACGTACAGTATCTGCTCACAGATATGGAGTAACACCTCTTTACCGTTTTCACACCAAAGCAACACTTTTTGAAAAACAACAAGAAGATGTACCCACTATCGATCCTAACCATAAAATGTTAATTGGCTTCACATGCAAAGTTTGTCAAGATCGTTCTCATCACGTCATGTCTAAACACTCTTATACAAAAGGCGTTGTCTTGATCCAATGTCCAGGTTGTAAGAATCGACACTTGATTGCAGATAATTTGGGTTGGTTTCGCGACGGTAAGACGAATATTGAAGACCTTGTCAAGGAAAAGGGAGAAGCCATTCGACACGTCGTTGTGGACGATCAAGGTGTAGAACGTTTAGGTGATTTATTAGAATGGTTACCTGAAATTGCACAAGAAGAAAAGTTGAAAAAGGAACAACAAAAATTAAAAGCAGAAGAATTAAAGAAAGAACAAGCTTCGTTAAAGGAAGAAGAGTCATAGTTTATTATGTTATATAGTTGAAATAAACAAATGTAAATAAGGAAAGAAATAATTGACAATCTACTCGGTCTGTAAGTCCTCCATGACCTGGAATGAAACTTCCAAAGTCTTTGAGTTGGCCTGCTCGTTTGATCGCGCTTGTAAAATATCCACCAAAGGGTGCATAAATGGATGAGAATAATGCAAGGATAATACCATGATATTGTATGTCTTTATAAATATCCTATATATATATGTGTGTGTGTTAATATACATAAATATATATATATATATTATAAAGAAAACTTACTGTCTGTCCAATTCTTATTAAGCTGTCAAACTGAGATAACCAACCAGAAAACTATTACATTGTTCAAACTTTCTCCTTTTTTTTTTAAAAAAAAAAAAACATAATATAAATATTTACCACATATCCAAACAATACAGTAATTACACAAGCACCAATAAACCCTTCAACAGTTTTATTTGGGCTTACATTAAGTAACTTGTGTTTCCCAAACCATCTTCCACAAACGAACGCAGCCGTATCATTACATACAACTAATGAACAAGGAAACAAAAACCTATATAACAATTAGTCTTACTACAGACAATTCTATAATTTTTTTTTTTTTTTTACCAAAATATACCGCCATGCTTGATATTCAAATGAATTACTGCAGGCTGAATTGTAGTGTAAAGTAAAATAACGTGTATGTAAAACGTGTGTAAAAGAGCAGCAGATAAATTTGAATTCTTCTTGTTCACTTTTTTATCCAACACAAGACATACCCAGGCCATAAACCCTATCATTGATATATTAGAAATTGAGCTAGAGCCATGTGTGTGTGTGTGTGTGTGTGTGTGTTTTACATTGTGTATACGAAAAAAGATACCAAATCAATATAGTTGCATGATCTGTGTATAAAAGATGTAAGGAAAGTGACATGGAAATAATGAAAAGAGTCCTGTATATGTATTATAGATTAGATATATATATATATATCATAGAGCTACTTTTTTTTTACATACCAGTCAAATAACAATTGTGTCTTTTCAAGGTGAATAGGGAAACCAGTTAAATTGACTTGTCTTAGTTCCTATGTATATTAAAAAAAAGAATCAACATGTGTGCCATATGGTTTTTCTTCACTCCCTTTTTTTTTTTTTTTTTTTTACATGAAACACTTTGCATTGGATAAGAGTCAATAAAAGGAGATTCAATTCTTTCTTGTCTGATAGTATGATACTAATTAACAATCCAACCATGACGATCCCAGCCGTAATTCTTAATTTTATCTCGAGTGTCATTTACTTTATAATATATATTACGAGAAGAAGGGATGATATTCATAGTTTCTTTTTATACAACTCTTTCTTTCTCTCCTTTATATCTCTGACAACAACAGCAACAACAACAACAACAACAAAAAGGGGTGGGGGAATAAGTCACGAGAACGGTTATCGCGGCGTCGTTTGCTATCAAAAAAGATAAACTTGTTGTTACAGTTAAAAAGGTCTGCTGATAAAATTAGACAGGTTTACCGGAGTGATAAAAAAAAAAAAAAAAAAAAAAAAAAAAAAAAAAGTGACTCACCAGTAAAAGAAAAACGAACAAACAAAATTTTTTTTTTTTTTCTTTTCTTTAATTAATCATGGAAGAACTCATTCCACTCTTTGTTAAAATCGGTTTATCCGAGTCAAAGGCAAAAGATACTGCTAAAAACAAGAAATTAGCTCCTACACTTGAAACCGTGATTGATGAAGCCAAAGTACGTGAATCAGGTTGTGATAAGGAACGCGGTGTTCTTTTATATAGTTTAGCTACTACTGTCACAAAGGGTGCTCTTGAACACTTGTCTTTTATCGTTCAAAAGATTATGAAGGGCGATTTAAAGACCACTGACCAAGTTTCTGGTATGTATTATAAAGAGAGAGAGAGAGAGAGAGAGAGAGAGAGAGAGAGAGAGAGAGAGAGAAAAGGGAGGAGGTCTAACCATTTTGCTGTCGTAGCTGCTATCAAGTATTGTGAACAAGGTTTTACTAACGAAGATGAATTTGACGCTGCTACTGGTGTTGGTAAGTTTTTTTTTAAAAAAAAAAATAATCATATTCAATTTGATTAAAAAAAAAAACACACGTTTTCTTTAAAATAGGTATCACCGTAACTCCTGAACAAATCAAGGAAGCCATTGCAGAGTATATCAACAGTAACAAGGAAAATATCGTGACCAACCGATACAAGACATTAGGTCCTACACTTGCTAACGCTCGTAAGATTGAAGCACTTCGTTGGGCAGATGGTGGTAAAGTCAAGAACGAGATTGAAGCACAATACTTGGCTTTATTAGGTCCTAAAGATGAACGTGATGCACCTCAAAAGAAGAAGAAGGAACCTAAAGTAAATACCAAGGCTGATCCCAAATCCAAATCTTCCACTGCTGCTGCTGCTGAACCTACGACTGTAGATCTCGCTACCAAAGTCTTTTTTGAAGGTGAACTCGGTAAATTACACAAGGCAGGTGAAAACCCACAAATTAAACCCGAGTTAATGGAAGAACATTTAAAGGCAACAGGCGGTAAAGTAGTCACACGATTCCCTCCTGAGCCCAATGGTTATCTTCATATTGGTCATGCCAAAGCAATTAATGTTAGTTTTGGATATGCTCGTGCACACAATGGTGTCACTTACCTTCGTTATGATGATACTAACCCAGAAGCTGAAGAAGAAAAGTACTTTACATCCATTTTGGAGACAGTCAAGTGGCTTGGATTTGAACCTTTCAAGATCACCTATTCAAGTGATTATTTCCAACAATTGTTTGACTTGGCCGTTAAATTGATCAAGAAAGGATTAGCTTATACATGTCAATGTACTGGAGAAGAAATTAATGCATGCCGTGGTGGTAAAGATCATGGAGAACGTAGAGCTTGTGTTCATCGTGATAGACCTATTGAGGAAACTCTGGATCAATTTTACAAGATGAAAGAAGGTAGATATAAAGAAGGTGAAGTCACTTTACGTATGAAGATGGATTTAGAGAATGGTAATCCACAATTTTGGGATTTAATTGCTTATCGTGTACTTTATACACCTCATTATCGTACACATGATCAATGGTGTATTTATCCTACATATGATTTCACTCATTGTTTAGTCGATTCATTTGAGAATATCACTCATTCTCTTTGTACTACTGAATTCAGACAATCTCGTGAAAGTTATTATTGGTTAGTAGATGCAGTTGAAGTCTATAAGCCTGTTCAATGGGAATATGGACGTTTGAATGTGACTGGAACTATCATGTCCAAGAGAAAGATTCTCAAGATGGTAAATAATAATTATGTAAGCGATTGGGATGATCCAAGATTATATACACTTGTTGGTATTCGTCGTCGTGGTGTACCACCAGAGGCTATCAACAACTTTGTACTCGAATTGGGTGTAACTACTAGTCAATCTACTATTGAAGTCAAAAGATTTGATACAAAGACTCGTGAATATTTGGATAAGACTACGCCTCGTTTAATGGCTATTTTGGATCCACTTCGTGTTGTATTAACTAATGTATCGGATGATTATCTTGAAGAATGTATTGCACCTAATAAGCCAAGAGATCCATCTATGGGAGAACATAAAGTACCATTTACAAAAGTATTTTATATTGATAGATCTGATTTCAGAGAAGTGGATTCAAAGGGATATTATCGTCTTGCACCTGGTAAATCAGTCGGTCTCTTGTTTGCTAAACATCCTGTTCATTGTACTGGATTCAAAAAAGATAAAGATGGTAAAATTACTGAAGTTGAATGTATTTATGAAAATGAAGGAGAATTCAAGAAGCCAAAGACATATATTCATTGGATTGCAGAAAGTCCTAAAGATAATTCACCAGTTCAATTAGATGAAGTACGTATCTATGAAAGATTATTCTTACATGACAACCCAGAAACTGTGGAAGGTGGTTACTTGAACGATATCAATTCTCATTCGTTGGAAATCGTTAAGGGCGGTATTGCCGAAGTCGGAATCTATGATCAAATTGCTGATTGGGTTAAAAAGACTGGCGGAAAAGATAAAGAAAGTATGCGCTGGCAATTCACTCGTACTGGTTACTTTTGTTTGGATAAAGACACTGAATTGGATTTAGACTTAATTAAGGCTGGTAAAGTTAAAGAAGGAATTAAGAAACTTGTTGTCAATCGTACTGTATCACTTAAAGAAGATGCTGATAAAGATTAAAAATAAATTTTTTTTTTTTTTGACCCCATGACTTTAAAAATAAATTATTTTGTGTGACAACAATTGATAACGAATTGAATTCATTAGTTTTTTTATTAGGAAAAAAAAAAAAAAAAAAAAAAAGATAAAAATATGCTTAATAGTATTATATGGCGTAATAAAAATGTGTTTGTGCTTAAGTTGTGTGTGTGTGTGTGGAAATGCTTCTATAGGATAAGGGGGAGGAGGAGGAGGAGGAGGAAAAAAAAATAATAGAAAAAGATAAATCTTTTTCATACGGAAAAATGCAATAAGGTATAATATATATACAGAAGGGAGGAGTTGAAATCTAATATTTTCTTCTTTAAGGAGATGAAGAATTAGGAGGAGTAGAGGCTTCACCAAAATAAAAGTCATCAGAGTTTTCTGATAAGTATCGATCCAATTCAGCAGATTCTCTTCCGTCATATGGTAACATTTGATTTTTCCATTTGCATTGCGAGCATTCATATCTTACTGTTGAATTATCAGTGATACGTTTATTCAATACAATAAGTGATTTTTCGGATCGTGTTAATTGAACTGAATTTTGGTTCTTGCATCGTGGGCATGGATGACTTGCATGTTCAAGTGAAATCTTTTTTCCAGAGTTTGATACTAGTACGAATCCAACCATTGTGTGTGTGTGTGTGTGTGTATATTTTAAAGAGGATATATTATTATTTAAATAATTAAAATAATAAAAAAGAAATAAATAAAAAATTTAGGTTGTATTTATAGTTTTTTTAAAGTGGGATGGCTGACTTTAAAAAATATATATTTTTTTTCTTCTTAGCTTTCATAGAGTGATTGAATAGGATAAGTTTCAAAATAATTAATCCACGTTTTTTTTTTTTTTTTTTTTTTTTTGCAATCGAGTGCTACTACTTCGTCATACCCTAAACAATAAATAAACGGTAACTTGTCGTCATGGTTACGTCGGAAACTAAAGAATCATCCTCCTCCAAGTTTCGATCCCTATTCTTCCGGGCATCCGTTTTTCTTTCTCTCTCTTTTTTTTTACGGTTGAAGGGCTCTAATTCAACAGTCTAAAAAAAAAAATACCTTAATTACGCCCTGATTGTTTTATTGTAATGTACCTTTCACGCTAATTACACTTGTTGATAGATAAATTGCATCATTTCGGCTGGTTGTAGAACTCCGTAATTCGAATATATGAAATGAATTTTTACAACCGATCTTTTTCAAATGATTAATATGTAAATGCTGCGGATAAATAATATATAATATGTCTGAATTAACCAAGAGAGTTGAATATTTAGAATTCCCACCCGAAAAAAAAAAAAAAAAAAAAAAAACTTTATCTCAGTGTTTACTAGAATGAACATATTTTTCAATGTTTACAAAAAGGAATGCAAATCATTTTGTTGTAAATGTAATAAACAACTAAAACAGACAGAGAGAAAAAAAAACCAGGTGATGTAGAATGAAATCACGCGTCATTTATTATATACACTGACGAAAAAGGGAAAAAAGTCAATTGATAATCAATCTCCCTTTTAGATTTCATTACAAAAATGTGTGTATACACGCTAATATCTTAATTACGAGGAGAGGAAAAAGAAATTTTTCTTTGAAAAAAAGAGGGAGAGAGAGAGGGGGGGGGGGGGCTCATAATTTCAGTTATAGTATAAGGTTAGAAACAAACTATCTCTTTCTCCTCTTTTTGATGAAAAAAAAAAGGGAGTTCTCCTTCTTTTTATTATCTTCGGTTGATGAAAAAAAAAAAAAACTTTTTTGACAGGCAAAAAGGGAGTCCTAAAATTTTTAACTATGTACTATTTTTTAATTGGTGTATTCTTTTTCTCTTTGTTTGTAAGTGTATGGAATAAAAAAGAATGAGTCAAGTCATCCATCTATTTTTTTTTTTTTTTTGTAACTGAAATTAAATAAAACCTCTCTTTTTCTCTTACACATAACACAACTCAGTGCTAATTAATTATTTTGCTTTACCCAGGATCAAGTGACAAAGACCAAGTGTAACAATACTTGTTTCTTTTTTTCTAAAATATGTCATCGAAAAAATGTAAATTATTCGACTCATAAGAAGTTTGGTCCCGAGCCTAATTATAGTATCAAAAAAAAAAAAAAAAGGGTCACGTTAATTTGCAATCGAGATTCTATCCTCTTTTTTCTTTTCAGTTACAGCAACTTTTAAAGAATATCGAGATGAAAAAGTAATATATACGTCAGTTTTCTTGGTATTAAAAAAAAAGAGAGAGAGAGCGTACTCTTAAATTTTTTATTTTTTTTCTCCAACATATTTGTATAATTAATTGAAGCAATTGGTACGACATGACTTTTTATAGTTGAACTCTATTCAATAACCTGCATATTGGTGTGTACGTGTGTTATACATTATGCATCTTTCATCTTTTTATTTGCATACCTTTTTTTTTTTTTTTTTTTCATCTTACCCGAACGGTTCAATCCAATTGCCGTAAACCGGATAAAATTCTAAAAAGAAGTAGGAATATTAACATCGACAAAATATGTGCCAAAAAATTTTTGAGTTTTTTTTTATATATTATATAGTGGAGTTCCAAGTAAAATAAGGGGAAGGGGAAAAAATGGAATTTCTTTTTCTCGTCCCTCTCATGTCAAGAAACGAAAATAATTGCATGATGAAATCTTGGCGTGTGGGGTGAGAGAAAAACTAGATCCGCTGTTGTACACACAACCAAAATTCTTTTGTCGTACACTACATTATTTTCATATCTTAATTAAGAAGAGCGCCACTCGCATTAAAATACTTTCAACAGCTGATCTCTCATACAAAAAAAAAAGATGTGTTTTTTTTATAATTCTTTACAAATTAAACGAAATCCTGAATTCTACACTTTACGATCAAAACATGTGTATATACGCTTTTTTTTTTTTAAAAAAAAAAAAAAAAGTGTTACATAATAGCCTTAAAGTAGAAATGTGTTATTGTTTTTTTTTTCTTGAGTCAATATAACAAGTGATTTATTTTTGTTATCTGTAAAATAATGGTTCCATTGTTGCTGATTTGTAAAATAATAATAAAGAGTATTATAATAAAGTAGTTATTAATAAACATGAACAAACGAATAATGTACCCTCACTTCTCTCTCTACAGGTACCTACAGCTCTAAAAAAAAAAGCATGAGGGAAATTTACTTGCTAGTAACATGGGGTTCAACTCCAACTATAACTCACTTTAATATAGCCTGTTTAATTTAAAGTTTTTTTTTTTTTTTTCTGTAGCTTATAAATAATCAAAGTAGCACTCAATTTGATTTGTGTTACGATTTTCTTTTAACTATATAGGCTATGCTACAGGATTTTACTCTTAAATAAGTACGATTGGAATTTTTTTTTTGGTACGACTAGTAAAATAAATTTGAGACGCTTTATTTTTTTTTTTGGGACAATTTGAAAATAGATCATTTTTCTATTTTCCTTCTTATATTGGTCGACGAATTCTTTGGTCCATTCTTCCATATCCGTTTTTCGTTTCGTAATTGGGGTTTTTCTTCAATACTTGTTGTGCTTGGTAGTTGGCTGAAGGCTCGACATTTGTTGGTAAACTGATTGGTTCTAGCATAGTTGAACTGGAGGAACCTTGTAGCAAGTATTTTGAGATGATACATGAGGTCGTGTAGCACGCACCATCCAAAGCAATATTGCTTGATGATCCTTTTCATGTCTGGACCATCTTGCTCCACAACAGCATCGATAATTCTTTTAAATTGGTTGTCCGTGTTGCTGCAAACATCCAGTAATACATGCACCGTTTTTTTTTTTTTCATCTGTGCTGATTTAACTATCCAAAGCCTTCTTGAAGACTGCGTATAACATCTTAACATTCGGGTCACCTTTCTTCTCTAATTCCAAATAGTGACTGTTCTCGCTTGCTAATAAACACATATTCAATGGCAACTAGAGGTGACAAAGGGTGTTTCCAGTAATGATTCTTTGATCGTTTTTGGATCCAGAAAATATGCTGCTTTGTGCCCAATGTGTCGACGGCAAAATCTTCATATAACTAGCGGTATCAGTATTGGCAAGTATGCTGACTATTTGGGAGGGAACAGGGTGGATAGAAAGGATAACAACAATAGGCTCAACATCGTATTCGTTGCATAAATGCCCACAGTACTTGATTACGCGTCGGACGAATGGCTTGTCAACGGTATTTTGCACCTCTACGAGGACTGGTGGTAATGCGTTGGTTGCTTTCACAATAGGAGCATAAACAACATCAGCCTTCTTTCCATCAATCTATTCAGATGCTTTTGTAGTATAAACGCTCTGACCGTGGCATCCTATATATGGTCCATTACATTAGTAAAACGATGTGGATATTGTAATTGCGCTCCCGTTGCTTTTACTTAATAGGGGTGTCAACTTACCTACGACTGTTTTTCACGTCAAGCTATCGTTGATATCTATCGTTAAGTTTCAGTCGCTATGTGCGAAGGTATTTTTTTTTTCTTTTATTCTTTGATCTCTACATTTTGTACTGATTTTTTTTCCCCCCACTATTCGAATCAGACGAATTATTACAATTTATTATTCCTGCGAAATACAAGCCGGGAACTGACAAGATGTCGAAAAAAATGCTAAAGGATGAACGCATAATTGATTTTATTGTGAAAACTGTAGGTAAGTTGACACCCCTATTAAGTAAAAGCAATGGGAGGTACAAAATACCGTTGACAAGCCATTCATCCGACGCATAATCAAGTACTGTGGGCATTTATGCAACGAATACGATGTTAAGCCTATTGTTGTTATCTTTTTTATCCACCCTATTCCCTCCCAAATAGTCAGCACACTTGCCAATACTGATACCGCTAGTTATATGAAGATTTTGCCGTCGACACATTGGACACAAAGCAGCATATTTTCTGGATCCAAAAACGATCAAAGAATCATTACTGGAAACACCCTTTGTCACCTCTAGTTGCCATTGAATATGTGTTTATTAGCAAGCGAGAACAGTCACTATTTGGAATTAGAGAAGAAAGGTGACCCGAATGTTAAGATGTTATACGCAGTCTTCAAGAAGGCTTTGGATAGTTAAATCAGCACAGATGAAAAAAAAAAAAACGGTGCATGTATTACTGGATGTTTGCAGCAACACGGACAACCAATTTAAAAGAATTATCGATGCTGTTGTGGAGCAAGATGGTCCAGACATGAAAAGGATCATCAAGCAATATTGCTTTGGATGGTGCGTGCTACACGACCTCATGTATCATCTCAAAATACTTGCTACAAGGTTCCTCCAGTTCAACTATGCTAGAACCAATCAGTTTACCAACAAATGTCGAGCCTTCAGCCAACTACCAAGCACAACAAGTATTGAAGAAAAACCCCAATTACGAAACGAAAAACGGATATGGACCAAAGAATTCGTCGACCAATATAAGAAGGAAAATAGAAAAATGATCTATTTTCAAATTGTCCCAAAAAAAAAAATAAAGCGTCTCAAATTTATTTTACTAGTCGTACCAATTAAGAGTAAAATCCTGTAATTAAATGATAATGGAGGAGGCGGAATAAAAAAAAAAGTGGCTAATGAGTGTATAATTTTATTATTTTCGGATTGGTTACTATTATCTGTCAATTTATTATTCAAACTTTTTAATTACACCAAACTAAATTAACAGGTGTTTCTCTACCCAACTCATATCATTTGTTTGTTTTTATTTTGCCTTCGGTACCACCTTAGAAGATTACTCAGAGCTATTCTGAGTATACAAAAATACGTCAAACGAGGAATATTCATTATACATTTCTGAGAAACACTTGACTCATAGTTATTTGCTAAGCCATAACATGCGCGCAACTCGGAAACCCGGTCTTCCTTAAAAAAATTCAGTGAGACTAGAAAACAACGTTTCTCATTTCTGAATAAGTTATATAAAGCGCAGAAGGGTGACGAGAAACCTACCAAGATATTTGAAGAGCTCACAAACAAGTCTATAAAAGCAGCTTGAACTGCCAGATATAATAGTCAAAGAGACTGATAGCGTACTAAGTGAAAAAATCAGTTGGCATTACGGTGCGCTGTTGAATTGTTAACGTTATTATTGCTTTAATCTATCCTATTGTTTTGACGTTATTGACATATATAAGGCATAATCACCTATAGATACATTTATAATCTGTAATGATGATTTATGTTTATTTAAAAAAAACAAGCATCTATGAGCTCATAAAAAGAAAGTATTTTTTTTTTATTCAGATCATTACAATATTTACACAAGTGAGCTGCTAGGAATTGCAGCTCATGTATAAATGATTTTTTAAATGGGCTCTCATATAATAAGCAGCACTCATTTTACTTTGAAAAATATTGAAGCTTCCAACGTTATTCAATGAGATATTCAACCATGGATTGTTTTTTGGGGAATGGTCCCAACCTCTAATAAAGAGATCATATCCGTATTAATACAATAATCGATATTTACGAGCGACTTTTTTTTTTTTTTTTTTTTTTTTTACAATCACTTTTTTATGTTCGATTTGGAGGTTTTTAAGTTACTTTGCTGCTACTTACAGACAATAAAAAGTATTTTTTTAACCAACACAATCTATCAGTTGGAAGTACCAAGTAAGACTGTTGTACCTCTTAAAAAAAACGTGTCTTTTCTTTGTACCTGAAAAAAAAAAGCTGGAAGAACTGGATAATATTATGTTATATTAAACTTAAAAGAATTCGGTTACAAAAAAAAAATCCCTGAAACTGGTTCTACTGGGACTGAATTTTTAAGGGTATTTTTTTTTTTTTTTTTTTTTACAGATCAAAAAGATCTCACTTAAGCCCAATTTGGAACAATTGAGAGTGGAAGTGCAGTGTTTTGAAAAAGGACCCTACATTTGGCAATAACTAATTTATTTATGGGGACCTATTTTTGGATATTATATCGTATATTATTTTTGGATTCTTTGTTCTGTAAAAAAAAAATATATATATATTATAATAATCAATTTATTATTACTTTTTTGTCAGTTTATTTTAATAGTAACTAGTTAGTTGGAATTATCAGGGTATTTTTTTTTTTTTTACTATAGTTAACTATCATTCATTTGGTTAGTTCAACTTTTTTTTTTTTTTTTTTTTTCTACAAATAATAGTATTTGTATAAATAGTTGGGAATTTAACTACACTAAATTATATCTGATTTAAAACAAAAAGGTACTGTTTTTTTGTCGTAAAACTAGCGTTTAGAATAATATATAATTTGATACTATTTTTAATTTTGATTATTGAGCATATTTGACAATCTATACGCTCGCATACACGTGTTGTAGATCTATTTCTTTAACAAATGTAAAAAAAAAAATCAGGGGGAAGAAAATCATCCAATATTGATTGGTGTCAGCCCCGCTAAGCTTTTTTGAACTTCACAAGCGAAATGTCAATTAAATTATACTGATCATGTGAAAAAATAGGGATTGTAATTTCCGGAGAAACGAAACCAAACCAGGTGGATTTTTCTTGGATTTATTCATATTTAGAGCACATGTATATTATCATTAAATTAAATTAAATAAATATTGTTAAAAAAAAACAAAAATACCGTAACTTGTATATAATAAAAGTAGACATTTTATTTTATAATAATACTACTTTTAGAATTCCTCATAATCATCTACAGTAAGGAAAAGAAAAATGAATAACTTTCCCTTTTTTAATATATATATATCCCATCTCTATATTTACCTTCAATTCCATTAATTGCGTGTAAGAAAAACAAGACGATATTGGATGTACATTGCATATTAAAACCATGATAAAGACCTCTTAAGCTCCAATCTGTAAACATGCTATTCCTTCTCTTTTGTAATTTCTTTCTGTCACTTGGTTTTCCGCCTTCTTCCTTAATGATACTGACAGCTGCATCGACCATACCTGTGTAAGGTACAGGACGAGTAGCGACAACGGTCTCAAATCGTTTGTTACCCGGTGTACGCGTTCTAATCTGACATTGAAGACGTTTACGAATTGTATCAAGAGGTAAAGTGATGATGATTTCTAAAGTATTTAAACCTAATTCTGCAAAACTGTACAAGAAGGGAGATTCGTTAGCAGAGATACGAAGTACACGGTCGATAATTAATGGTGTTGTATTTTGTAATAAAGGTGTGATTGTATGGAACAAGAGGGTGGGTAGTAAATTGTGAGAAAAGTAAAGACCTTGAATTCCTCCTTCTTCTTGAATAATTGTTTTCAGTGCATGAAAAGGTCCTTTATATTTACGTTGTAAAGGTGATGCGGATTGAACTTGCATTCTATTATCTCAAAATGTCAATAAAATTCTTTTTTTCTCTTCTCTTTCTTTTTTACCTTGTTCTAATTAATTCTAAAGGACTTAAAATGAAACCAACTAAAAGGTTACTAGCTACTAAAGTTGCCAAGTTGGGACCAACATGGTCCAAATGAACCAGTGGAATGGTATCATCATAAAGATCAAACATATCATTCAATGTACCTTCTAATGTAGGCTGAAGGAACAAATGTGAGATTTCATAAATCCAGTTTGTATATTGACCTTTAAATAACGAACGCCAACCTTCATGAGGTTGTTTCATTAATCTACTGATGCCTTGCCAAACACCTGTCTCGATAGGTTTAATTTGATGAGGAGGGCGAGTGGATTCATCAAACACACTTGATCGTACAATATATCCATTAGCATCCACTGGTAATTTCTTTTTAAATAATGGATCCTCAATATCGAGTGTACCCGTATTTAATGATTCGTCTCCAGCTGAATAACGTCTTCTTCTATTCGAATTATGTTCATCGAAATAATCCTCTTCTTCCTCTTCGTCTGAATCGTCTGGATACTAAAAAAAACCCCCTCTTTTCTTAAAATCATTCTCTTTCTATCTCGTAACGCGCGCTCTATTTTTATTTTTACCTGTGGTTCGTCTCCTTCGTTATCCGAGTCAACAACAGTTGAAGTAGTCTGTAAGGATGTCACTTCAACATCGTGACGAGGCATGTATTGTACTTGTAATAAAGTTTTTGAGACTTCAAAAGGACTACTGATAGCGGTAGTGAGATACTTGAGTACGGTAAAGTTGATCAGTTCTCTGGCTGCTGCTTTGGAGTCAATTAAGTCGTCATCATTGTAATAAGGCGATGTCATGTTTTGTGCAGTAGGTACATTAGTATAAACACCATTGTTTAAACCAGGTGTATAATAAGGTCGACCAGCAGGAAAGCCTGTAAAAGGGTGGCCTTGATCAGAAGACATTTTTTATAGCAAGGGGTTATATTTTTTTTTTTTGAAAAAAAAAATACTTCTTGAGTTTGTGTATATCTTTTTTTTTTTTTTTTTTTTTTTTTTACTTGTTTCGTTTATTTTGAATGGGCGACTCATGGGGACAATGACGTCGAAGGAATGTTACATATTTCACAGTAAGTGATTAATGCTCTTTTTTTTAAAAAATTAAACTATATATTTATGCACTAAGTATAAATGATGTTAGAATCAACGACTAAACTAGGTTTAAACGTGTTTAAGCTAGTAACAAGTTATATATAATGAATGATTTGATAAATGTTAATAACAAAATTAACTTGTAAACATTTGTTTGAAAAAAAAAAATAAAAAATGATAAAAAAAGATGTCATGATTGCAGAATTTGTTACCATTTTCTCATCATACACACACAGTAAAAATCCAAAGTAAGAAAAAATACAGAAAATCGTCAGAGTAAACAGTCTTTGTTTTTTTTAAAACTCATCGCTTTTGTTGTTTTATAAAATTGCTTAATAAGGCCTAGTAAATTATGACATATTTTTTTCGTCGATCCAAGCATTTTTGTTTCTTACAAAACGTCATTCTGATTTTCACAAAAAAAAAGGAATATAAATACAGGTCGTATTTTCCCCACAAAATAAAATATTTATTAAAAATATCTAATTTTTTAAATATATAACAATGTCTGCTTTTAACAACAACAACAACAACTTAAACAACACCTCTGCTGGTCAAGCTAATCGTGTCTCTCATCCTGATAACCAATTGAATGAAAACCACGGTATTGCTGCTACTGGCTTAAATGATCCCATTCTCGGTGGTAGTGTCAGTGGTCAACAACAAGGTTTAAACTATTCTGGTGCTCCTATTTCTGATGCCCAAAAGGTAAACCAACAAGAAAACTATGGTCATACCGCTGGTCATGACTTGAACTCCAACACTAATCGTACTGGTGGTACTGGTATTCCTCCTGTTAACACCGCTTCTCACGTTCAACATAACGCTGCTCAAGAAGCTTTAGCATCTGGACATAACACTCACCATGCTGGTACTGGTACTGGTCATGCTGCTGCTACCTCTGCTGATGCTGCTAGACAAGCTGCTGCCACTGCTACTGGTGCCACCGGTTTGACGGGTCGTAATGTAGATCTTGTCTCTACTGGTCAACATCATCACAACCTCGCTGGTACTGGTCATCGTGACGATCCTACTAACCTTGGTCATCATACTTCTACCACTGGTCATCATAATACTGCTACTGGTCATCACGATCCTACATCCGCTACTGGTCATCATGGTGCTACTGGTACTCACGGTGCTACTGGTGCTCACGGTGCTACTGGTGCTCACGGTACTGCTGGCTCTACTGGTCTTACTGGCGCTACCGGTGCTCAAGGTGTTACTGGTGCCACTGGTACTCATGGAGCTACTAACACTGATCCCGTCGCTCACGGTGCCACCCACGGTACTCACCCCTCTGGTGCCGGTCTCGGTGTCGGTCTTCCCGGTAAGGATCAAAAGCATGTTGGAGATCAACGTTTCAATGATAAGCACGGTAACTTGGATCATCACAACGATACCCTCGACGCTGAAAAGAAGCCCACTGCTGGTGAAAAGATTAAGGGTAACCTTGAAAAGATCACTGGTAAGATCACTGGTAATGAAGCCAAGGTCATTGAAGGTGAAAACCTCGCTCACGGTCGTAAGCTCTAAATTTAATTTTTTTTTAAAAAAAATACTTGTATAATCCTTCCTCCCCCCTCTGTATTTCATAATAATGAAAATGTATAAATCAATACTACTTTAATAAAAAAAAATCGTAATTTGTTATAACCATATACATATTTCTCAATGCTTTCATATTTCTCAATGACGAGTTTATGTATATTTCATAACACGAGTAAAAATAGATCTTTGATCCAGACTTAAAAATTGAATAAAAATTAGGTAATTTAAGTTTCATAAAGAGTTCCCCACAAATATTAATAATGATATCATCGCATGAAATTCACATCGATTGTTTGTTTTTTATAAGGATCGAACTCCGATTTGTTTGAAAAAGATCGTATTGTTAGGAATACTTTTATAGGGCTAAACTTTTACATTCAACAAGAGCAAATGTTTATGTTTCTAAATAGATTCCTTCTTTATGTGATCAAGTTTCACTCAAGCTTGCTCAGAGAAAGACCCAGAAATACTATCCTGGGAAATTTCTTTTTTAGTCATGTAACACGAATAAACAATGGGAATCTTTTTTTTTTTTTTGTGTGTGTACACAATGCGTAAAGGAGGTGAAGCTCAAAAAAATATCTACTGTAATTGGTATCAAATTTCCTTCTAATTTATTCCATACTACAACGGATACAAAATAAATATTAACTATTCATTCAATTTGAATATTTTATTTTACGCTAGTCTTTTAAAAAATAATAAAGGATTATAAAAAGTAACGTTTTTTCTTCTTGAAACTTGTAAAAATAATTTTACGCCAAACAGGCTTAGTAACCGATCTATTTTAGATTTGTCTTTTCTCTATATCTGTAGAAACCTGTCCTCTACGTCAGATGCAATGCATACAATGTATGCAAATTCAACATAATGCGTATCTAGATGCACTACTATTAAAAAAATCATGAAATTAAACTTATTATTTTTGCATTTTATTATTATTGTTAAAAAACTGAAGCTTCTTTTTGCTTGAACTTATTTCGCTTGTTTTTTCTTTTGTTTCTTTTAAGACCAACCCTAGCTTTGAAAACTGTATCAATATATAATTACCAGCATATGTATATACATATTAAGATTCCACCTTGTACCTTGATTATCTATAATTGGTGACAGTGTTGTTAGTGGTTCCGGAAATACTTCTGCTTCTGTTGTCATTGATGGTATTGATAATGTTTCTGTTGATGCTTCTAATACTGATGGCCTCCTGATTGACTAGTACTCAAATTATTAAGTGATTCTAATCCACTTTAAACTTTGACTTACAATAATACTACAAGATTTTAAATTATCGGCTCTTTTATATATATTCTTTGTGAAATTATCAATAGAATTTATTTCTGATGGACCAAAACCCCAAGTCGCTTTCATATTTAAATCACACATGTCAGCAATCTCCTGAGGCTCTGTTATACCAATTTTATGAAAACTGTACACTATGTTATCCATAGATAATGTGATTTGATCCATTGATTTTTGAAAGTCATATCTTTCATCGCCTTATGAATGATAAACATTTGTTAGAAAGCCTACTTACTAACAAAAAAAAAAAAAGAAATATATACGTTACAAAGAGTAATTAGATTCAAAAAGTACTTCATTTTTATTTTATTTTTGCTAATAGAGAAAAAGAGCTGAAAATTAACCTTTTTTTCTGTCACAATTTATAGGAAACATGTAAAATCTGCGCTGTCACTCATGAAAAAAAAAAAAAGATATATGTACATAGACTTTCTCTATTTCTATTTATATCATAAAAATGCGCAGTGCATTAGGTTTTTTTTTAGAACTGGTACGTTTAACTTGTGTTGATTATTTGTATTTATGTTTTGAGTGCGAAGGCTTTGTAATATCATGAAAATCAGTTTATTGACCAACCAAGCCTTTTAAATTCATGTAATGTAAACTGCAGCTATGAGAACAGTGATTACAATTATGCTCTTTTTGACTAAAAGACCTGGAATATGACAAAAATAAAGAGAATACTTATTTGACATCACGGAACTCATCCCGAAGTACAAGACTTCTCTATATGTATATTTTGCGTAATTTGTTGCCTTTTGCACACCTCGCTTGAATTGTACATAAAGTGCGATCGTAGTTAAGAGAGGGGGTACACTGTACTTTTTTTTTTAATTTGTTAGCTAAACTTATATTTCTGTCAAAGAATTGAAATGATGATTTCTCTATATTTAACACATCCAAGGAAAATAAAAGAGCAGTAATTGATTGCAAAAAAAGAACGCCGTATAGTGCTCACCAAATAATAAGATTATTCTTAACATTAGATATTAAACTAAGAGGCATATAGACGCGTGAAAGCAAAACTATGGCAATATAACTAACAAACTTAGTTTCAAATAAGTAGAACATCTAGCAATTACTTTTATACACTGTCACATTCCATGACCAGCTGGAAATAATAGCAATAATGTTCACGTTTTGTATCAGAACAAGAAAGGATTCTAAGCATTTTAAAAAGCGGACTTTGTTATACACAATCCATTTTTCTCTTTCTCTTTTCATTATTAATATTCTATCATTACTTTTACTATATACGCTTTTTATTTACAAATATTCCTGGAAATATGTGGGTCAATAGGCACTTACATTAATAATAAAAACAAGATTTAATAATAAAAAAAAAATATTGTAGAGAAGCCTTTTCTTTTTCAGTCCGCAAACTACTCCTCTGGTTTCTTTTAGGAAACATATCCAAACTCGATAGCTATAATTTAGCTAATGTAAAATCTGACTTTATTAGGCTATTATGTACTCTGAGAGTTAAACACTTCTCTGATTTATATTATGTTATATAAATATATATTATATTTATTACTTGATTTATCGCATATATCACTAATTATTTTTTAAAGCAATCCATATTACGTATATGGTGACCTAAATTAAAAACGTAATCTCCTTTTGATTTATATAAGGAGTGCCACCATAATTAATCTCTACACTATCTCTTTGATATTCTTCGGTATATAAGACATCAAACTTTTTAATTTTTTCACACTTGAAAGTGATACTATCGAGGAACGAAACTTGTTGGGTTATTTCGTATATATTCTAATGAAATAGGTTTCGCCTCGATCGATTCTTTTTCCGTGAGTTGGTAATAACAATTGTCTCCATCAAGATAATTAAGCCTTTATAAAAAAGACAGAGGATTTGCGTTTACATAACAAAAGTTGTAAATTAAAATAAAATACCTCCAAGTTTTTAAAGTTACTTAAATCTACTACTACATGTTCAGATACTTGACTGCCATTTTATTTACGAATGAATTCATATTCACAGAGCATAAAGTTAATATTGAGAAGGTTAGAACTCAAAAGGTCTAAAAAGTCACTTGTAGGGGTAAAGTTCCTCATCTTGACTACTTTTAAATTGTCTTGAGAGGTGGTAGATGAATCAAGCTTTTTCGTATAATATTGATAATGGTGATCATCAGGGCTTATACATAAAGTAAATTCGTGTCTAGGCTCATTCTTAGCCTTATACTCTAAAAACTGAAGATTTGAACAATTGATTAATAGGATATATATATCAAGTGAACTAGGAACTTCCATGTCTCGGAATTAATAGAATTTCGTTTGTGTTTTTGATAAACGTATGATTAGAAAGTGTCCAGTGAAAATATCTGGGTATATTCTGTGTTACGTATGAATCATATTGAAATGTAATGACATAAAATAGAAAAAGATATTAAAAAAAAAGGAAATTAGGAAAGAAAGGTGTGTAACAATTTAGATTCTCATTTTCAGACATACAGAAATATCTTCAACATGCTGATTTAATAATTAATATCTTAGACCTAAACATTTAAATTCGGTATCCTCTGCAAAAAAAGTGACAACTCTGACGAAAGAATAGCTTGTCCAGCAAGTTTTTCATAATTAACGAGATATTCAATATGTGGATTATAATAAATATATGCAAAAATGTATTACACAAAAAGCATTATTCCCATTTATGGACGAGTGTAGTTGCATGATGAAGAACGATTTTTATTATGATGGTCTTTGACAATACAGCCTTTTACATATTACTTTATCATACATATTATCTTGACTAAGCTTTATCTAAAGATATAACTGCGTATATAGTTTCTGGTCCTATAGATCATTATATCCTTTCTAACTTTGCTATTTGCCCCGACACATGGGAGCACAAAAACCGATTCCACTTTAGAAAAAGAAAAACCGGCCCTCTCTTATTAGGACAAGTCTATTTTAGGTACTTTTCGACTTTTTTTTTTCTTCATTTAAAGAGGCATAGCTGTCAGAAGCCACATATTTCTATACTGCGGTTTATTTATGGGATCACTGTGAGTCATATTCCGTTTATAACCAAGTTTGTTTGAATTAAACTCTCACTTTTTTCTTTCTTGCCGCAGTTCCAAGATTTAATTAAAGCCCCGGCTCTATTTGCTTTAAGAGTATATAACAATGCTTTTTTTTTTTCTCTTTCTTTTTTTTTTCCTAACATAAATAAAAATGACAATACATAATACAGTAGATGAAGCCTCTTTATTGGCCTCAGCTTTATCCAATGTTTCTTTGAATGAACAAAATCATGATATAATTGATAGTATGCTTGATGATCTGATAGTAAAAAACGATGATTTAAAGTTGAAGGTAATATACTTTACATTAAAAGGAAAGAAAAAAGGTGTACTTATAATTCTATGCGTGTAATAGAATATACTGCTGAATCCTACTGAGCAAAGCATAGAATATCTGTCAAAGCTATTATCTGACCGTATTAAACAAGGCAGAGGAGAAGCTTTATTTGAAGTTGGCATAGAAGGTAATGATATATTCATATGCAGCCTCACAGAAGTTAATGATAGATTTAAATTACGTAATTAGATGATGGGTCCACAATGAACTTATCAAAGGAAGATTATTTAAAGTGTATTGAAACTATTACGACTGTCACTGACACGTTGGAAGCTGATTTCGCCAACATTGACGAACTAAACCAAATTGACACAACAACATTAGACGATAATAACATAGTTGCTCATTTAATGATTCGAAAGCGTCCAAAGTCAGTAGAAGATTTATTAGAAATTCGTGTTGCAGTAGTTGGTAATGTCGATGCAGGAAAGGTAAAAAAAAAAAAAAAAAAAAAAAAACTCTAGTCTTTCATGCCTTTAAAGAAATGGGTGACTTATTTAAAAAGTAGTCAACGTTATTAGGAGTGTTAACAAAAGGTGTATTGGATGATGGTAGAGGAAAGGCGCGAGTAAATTTATTTCGACACAAGCATGAAATTGAATCTGGAAGAACTTCGAGTGTGGGAGGAGAGATACTTGGTTTCGATTCCAAGTCTCAACCAATTATGAGCCATTCAAAGAAATCGGCAACGTCTGGCTGGGAAGAGATTACAGCTAAAGCAGCAAAAATATTGAGTTTTGTGGATCTCGCTGGACATGAAAAGTATTTAAAGACAACTGTGTTTGGTATGACGGGAACTGCACCTGAATTTGCCATGTTGATGGTTGGTGCAAATGCTGGTATGATTGGTATGTCAAAGGAGCATTTAGGTCTGGCGTTATCGCTAGGTATTCCTGTCTTGGTTGTAGTAACTAAAATTGATCGTTGCCCTTCTCATGTATTGGAAAAGACTATTAAAGAATTAACTTCAATACTTAAGTCCAAGTCCTGTCGAAAAATTCCTCTATTTGTAGAGAACAATCGTGATGTAGTTATGACAGCTGTAAGTACATAAATATATTAAATCATTAAATGTTTTCAAAACAGAAAAACTCATTTTTTTTTTTACATATATATGTATGTATGGATATATAGCAAAATTTTGTTAGTGAACGATTATGTCCTATATTTCAAGTCAGTAATGTGACAGGTCAAGGATTGGATTTAGTTCGAAACTTTTTAAATATATTGCCTTCTTTAACGAAATATGAGTCAATGGATCAGCCCTTTCACTTTGAAATTAACGAAATCTATAGTGTTCCGTTTGTTGGCACAGTCGTAAGTGGTGTTATGAAAGGCGGAATTGTACATATCGGTGATAAAGTATTGTTGGGACCCGATCATGCAGGACAATTTGTTATGACTTCCATTAAAGGAATTCATCTCAAGCGTGTAAATATTCCAGTTGCAAGAGCAGGTCAAACAGTCACTTTTGCATTAAAGAATATTCGAAGAAACGCGATACGAAAGGGACAAGTGTTGCTATCGTATGAAAAGGATAAACCAATGCCTCCTTCTTCTCTAAGATTTGAAGCAGAAGTTTTGGTCTTGTACCATTCAACTACTATTAAATCCAAGTATCAAGCTATGGTTCATTGTGGCGCTATTCGTCAAACGGCCAGTATTATTACAACAGACAAGACTGTGTTAAGAACAGGAGACAGAGCTAAAGTGGTAAGTTTAATATTTTTTAGTTTTTGGTACGTCACAATTATGTATATACTTATTCAATGTTGTACAGGCATTTGAGTTTGTCAGACATCCGGAATACTTGACGATCGGTACAAGATTGGTAAGTTATTATTATGAAAAAAAAAAAAGAAGCCAATTTATTCATAATTATACATATTTTTTTTTTTAAAAAAAATGATAGATTTTTAGAGAAGGAAGAACAAAGGGTGTAGGAAAGATAACAAAGTTATTAGATTAATTATCATCATTTTTTGAAATAAAATAATTTACACCAACGAGTTCAAGTTGATTTTCTTTTACAAATGATTTAAAGTCCCAGCATGAGAGATCTTTAGATAAAGTATTGAATGCAATATCTTGCTTGGGTTGTTTATAAACCAAAAAGATATAACGATGATTGCCTGTCTTGGGTGGAGGAGCGGGTCCAGTATAGGCAGATAATTCAGTTGCTTGAGTGAAATCAACAGAGCTTGGGATATTTGTTGTGACCCAATGACGATAAGGACCCCACTTGGGATTCTCTTTACTAGGTGCATCAGGATCCACCTATTTTTAAATGTGTTAGATAATTTTTGTTTGTACATACTCATAAATGTTATTTTTTTTATACCATTAAAACAGAATATTCAGCATCTTTTTCAGGTGCGATAAAAGTAACTGTAGGTACTTCTGCTGCATCTGATGGCTTAATAAAGTTACCTAATGCGACATCTTCACCATTTGGATAGTTGATACTGACAAGAGTAGAACTGGTAAATCCTTCTGGGACAACTAATAAACCATACATCTTGTGTCTTAGTTTTTTTAAAATAACTCAGTTGCAAAATAAAAAAAACTTACTATCGGGGATGATTTCTGCCTTTTTTAAAGACTGAGTAATATTTTGATCGAGAGTGACTAAAACCATTGTTAAATAAATATAATAAAGAAGAAAAAGAAAACAATTACATTTCATCATTTTACTGAATTATTTTATACTTTTTAGACATCTCGGAGAAACAATAAAGTGACGTGGGCCCTTTTTTTTTTTTTTTTTTTTTTGTTAAACATAATTACGGAACTTTTGGCCACTTTGTGTATTTTTCCCTTTGTTCAAAACTATAATTTTTTAAAAAAAAAAAAAAAATGTCTTCAACAAACACTGCTACTCCGCCAACTTCAAACGATAGAAGACCTGTACCAGTTAAACTTGTCTTGTTAGGTACTATCTGTATATATTTAGCTACACCTTGTATTTTTTATTAACTTTTTTTTTTCTATTAGGTGAATCTGCTGTTGGTAAATCTAGTCTTGTTATTCGTTTCGTCAATCGTGAATATGCTGAAAATAGAGAACCAACAATTGGAGGTAAAAAGCAACAAAACATATCAAGTAACTCTATATATCATATTCATCCCCTTTTTTTTTATGTAGCTGCTTTCTTAACACAAAAGTGTACAGTAGACGATCGAACTGTTAAATTCGAAATTTGGGATACTGCAGGACAAGAGCGTTTTCATTCTTTAGCGCCAATGTATTATAGAAATGCTCAAGCAGCTATTGTAATGTACGATATCACAAAATCTGTAAGTTTACTTTGTTGTAATTTTCCTTTGACAAATGTAAATCGTACTAACTTTCCTCACCTCTTTTTTTTTTGACAGTCTACTTTGGATAAAGCAAAAGGTTGGGTTAAAGAATTACAGCGCCAAGCTAATTCACAAATTGTAATTGCGCTTGTTGGTAATAAACTTGATCTTGTAGAAGGTACTGAAGAACAACAAGATAATGATTCTTCAGTGGGTAGACAAGTCAGTTATGAAGAAGCATCTGCATATGCTTCAGAAGCAGGTCTTTTGTTTTTTGAAACCAGTGCTAGAACTGCAACTCATGTTGATGATGTCTTTACTGAAATAGGTATAACGCCTTTTTTTTTTAAAAAAAAAAAAATATATATGTATAAATATAGGAATCACATGACTGATTATAATTTTTATATATAGCCAAGAATATTCCTCATGATTATCTTGCAAACAACAGAAGCGGATCACGAGTGACTGGAGGAAATGGAAATAGCGCAAGATTGGATCTTTTACGTGAAGCAGGCGCTAATGGAAAGAGCTCAAGTGGTTGTGCTTGTTAAAAGAAGAGAAGTCGATTAGATTCCTTTTTTTTTTTTGTTTTGGTTCTGTATTGTAAAAATAAATAAATAAATAAAAAAAAAATGTATACATTTATATAACGTCATATGAAATCGCATGTAATGCAAAAAAAGTTTAAAAAAGGGAAAGAAATTTTTCATGCATGTATTTTTAGAGGTGTGGATGTGGATGTGTGCGTTCAACCATTTTAATGTATTTTTTTTACATTATAAATATATATAAGGAAAATTTATTATTTTCATAAAACTAACTACACACCTAAAGATTTTTGTTAATGCAAAAAAAAAAAAAAAAAAAAGACTGGTAAATCAAATGCTGCTCTCTTTATCTTTTACTTTCTACAGATAACCCATTGGTGTTTAATGATAGGTTAATTATAACCCATCATTGATATAGCTGTGCTTATACCTTTTTTTTTTCAGGTTCTGCTTTGGAATTTTACAAAATATATATATTTTGAATAATAATTTGAATATGAACCACAATGAGCAAGACACGTTTTTTTTTTTTTCTATCTTTCTTTTATTTTACCATATAAACGAATCGTTTCATATTTGCATATTAATAAGTATATAAAATAAATATCAGTAACAATTCATTTATATGTCTATCTTACAGTGTTTACATCGATCGAACAAATACACACGTATATACGCAATTCAACATTATAAATAATAAACAAATAACATATAAATAATAATAATATTGCAAGTTGAACGAGGGTCGAAAGAAGGGGGACTATTGTATATGTGTGTACCTTTTTTTGAAGGAGAGGTAGAGGTAGAGAGAGATAGAGAGAGAGAGAGAGAGAGAGAGGGAAAGTTCAATAGAAACTTACATTAAATACTTTTTTGAAGCTTAATTTAATAAACATCATACGTATAAATATCTGTCTTATTTTATTTATTATTTGTTCTTTCTTTCTTTCTTTCTAGTATAAATCTGTTCCTTTTTTTTTTTTATTTTTTAGCAAACCCAAATCCTTTCCTTTCGTTATGACAAACAATAAACAACTTGATACTATGCATAATTCATATAACAATAGAGTCAATACAAATAAATCTTCTGCGGCAGTCAATAATACTTCAAATGCAGCTACAAACGGTGATACAATGACCCGTATGCATCCTTCAATGAAAAGACCTAGAGCTCCTATTGCTTGTTACCGTTGTCACCATAAAAAGGTAATATAAAAATAAACGTTTTTTTTTTTTTTTTTTTTTTTAATTTCGTATATACTTATAATGTTACATAGGTTCGTTGTGATGGAATACATCCAAATTGTACTCGCTGTTTATCAACAGGTGTATTATGTGCTTACCCAAGTTCTCGCCGCTCTCGTAATACGCAACCTACTAATGTTGACCCTTTCATTGACAACTTATCTCAGCTTGAAGCCAGAATTAGAAGGATCGAAACCGACCTGGAGTCGCAACGTGTCCTTGTCAGAACTGTCTGTGCCACGGATAACTCCTTGAGGGATACATCTGCAGCCTCTGCTAATTCAAGTGGTACAAGATCAAATACAAATAATACTTTAACTTCTCGTATGCTTAAAACAGAAAAGGATCTTCAAGAATCTCGTTCAATTGTTGCTCAATTGCGTTTAAGAGGTGAACAAAGAGCTGCACGTGGAAGACGAGCTGCTGCTGCTGCTGCTGCTGCTGCCACTGTCGCTGCTGGTTCTTCTGCCACCGGTACTTCTTCCGCTACTAGTAATTCAGCAACGCCCGGTCCTGAAAAAAATACAGCTCATTCTGGGAAAAACAATAGTAATAAAGAGTCGGGTCCAAATACGGCAAAAAGAAACAAGATACGAGCAAGTAAGAAAGATATTACGACAATTACAAACCCCAACAACGAATTCAATACGACATCATCTTCTTCACCACCATTTTATTTTTCACAATCCAATTCATCTTCACCTGTTGACTTTATTAACCCAACACCCTCTTATTATTTTCCTTATTCACCTAACCCTCAACACTATAATTCAGACATGACTCCTATTTGTAGTAACGCATCGTCGGCTCCATTTACGATGATGGTAAGTGATTGGCCACTTTTGAATGATTTGCCGCAGAATACAACCGTTCATAATAATGGATTTGTAGATCCAATGATCATTGCAGCAGCAGAAGCACATCAACATGGAATTGCACCTCCTTTATTATCTGTATCGAGTTATATGGCAGTAGATGAAGATAATTCAATCATGGCTGCTAGAGCTAAATCTTTATCTCATTTACCTCCACAACAACATATGATGTCCATTCCTGGCCTTCAGCCTTCTTCTTCTTCTACTTCTACTTGTTCAAATAATTCAAATTTTGCTAATTATAATGTCTATGATACTGGTTATACCAATTTTATGGATACTAATTCAAGTGATAACATGATGATGATGGATCAACAACAACAGAATATACGATAATAAAAAAAAAAAGAGAGAGAAAAAAAGAGAAAGTTTTTTTTTATTATTATTATTATTTTACTACACTGTCAATTATTATCTATATTACTACATTTCATATATTACTATTATCATTAAAAAAAAAGATATTTATTTTTCACTTTTTCTTTTTTTTTTTTTTTTTGACCTGGTTTGTAATTGCATATAGCTACTATGTAAAGTAGATAAAGTTTTGTTTTGAATAAAGAAAAAGAGTTTTTTTTTTTTTTATTAGCTCAAGCGTAATTTTTAAGTCGACGAACGATATGCCACATTAAATCCTTTATGTGTCCAATAAGAAAAGTGTGAACTGTCAATTCACTCAATTATTCATTCTTTAGTACATAACTAAATAATTTTTCTAGTTGTAACTACAAAACTGATTCTTATTTTCGGTATAAATTCATAATACCTTTGTTACTCTAGTATCCCTATCTTGACCATTTACACCACAACAGTTATTTTTATCTTTTTTTTTTTGTGTGTGTGTGTGTGTGTGTGTGTGAATAATCATTTGATGATGATGATTTATATGGATTTGAAGTCATAGCGTACATATTTTTTTTTTCTTTTAATAAGAGTCTAGACAACCATTCTACTTTTTTTTTTCAGTTTCATTATCAGAAAATCTAAAAGATGTATTGCTGAGTATTCTGAGTCTATTCATGTGGGTCTAATTGCATCATAGTGAGGAGTGGGTTGAAAAATAGCGTTTAAGGGCAGATAATATTAATGTTGCCACCACCAGTAGAAAGTAGGAGGGTGCTATTATCTCTTTGTAGCTTACTTTTAAACATGGGTTTTTAAGCGATAAGCCTAAAATCGGCATTTTTACAAAATGGATCAAAAAAGAGATCATATTTCCAAATAAAATAGCTTGGATGATATAATTTCCAACTGTTAAAGAGGCAGAAATCGAGTGTTTTCCTAATACTGTAGTCATGAAAAAGATATCCCAAGTAATAAATTCGCCCATGCCACATAGTAATCGTATAATGCATTTAAATTATTATACTTGTACAAAAATTTTATGCATAAACCAAAATGACGAATTTTCCCTGAAATCCAGGCTTTTTCTTGATAGGTCTTGAATAAGCTTCATTAAAATGTCTTTGTGACATGATATTGATAATACTTTAGATAAATAAAATAAGGCACTTGGAAGTTAATGGCCCTTACTAACCATGCGCAAGATTATTTATTGCTTCTGTTTATTCAGTTACACTTACAGTGTCTTTGGGGAGGGGGGGGGGGGGGAAACCTATATCATTATGTCTTGCTACACCTCTTCTCCTGACTCCATTGGCGGAGGAACCCCACAAAATAAAAATGTACTTATGTGCGTGCGTGCTTGTCGGAGTACTTCGGGTAGAAAGCAAAATAGATCTTTTTTTTTTCTGTTCAAGAAGTAATAAGCGGATGAAAAGAGATAGTGTCACTAGTGCACCCTACCCTGTAAAATACATACAATTGTAAAAAAAAAAAAAAAAAAAAAAAAAAAAAAAATTCGACAAAAGAGATAATTCGGCAATATTTATTATATATATGTATATATATTTTTTTTTTTTACAACCGGGAATAACGCATGTGAAATTAGAAAATACAAATCAGCATTCGTAGGTGCACCGGGATTCTAAAAATACGTGGGAAATTTGATATACTTCAGTGTTGTTTTTGGTTTGTAACAGGTAATATAAGCTTATCATTAAACCAAGCGATATTAGTTAAGTGAATCACTTGTAAGCCATTACTATTATAAAAAAAGAGAATAGTGTAATCCATTTATTTGAATATTCAAACATCCATACAACAGGAACCCTACCCTGCCCGATTAAAATATTAACAGAGATTTTCTGAATTTAGACCGACCCCGCATTTTTTTTAGTATTTAAATAGCGCATATAAAAGATCCACCATTTTTATTTTCTCCCCTTTTTCTTCTTTTTTTTTTAAATTATTTATTATAAATAAAGAAAATGGTTTTTGGAAATTTTGATGCTATTAAAGTCGGTACTGGTGAAGATCTTGTCACCTTGACTCGTTGGGTTATTGCTCAACAACAGGTAAAAAAAAAAAAAAAAAAATGGTTTATAAAAACCAAACTTTTTATTTAAACCCAAGATATTATTTTTAGGAAGCACCTGAAGCTACTGGTGATCTTACTTTACTCTTAACTGCTATTCAATTTGGTTGTAAGTTTGTTGCTTCCAAGGTAAAGCAAGCTGGTTTAATTAACCTGTAAGTAAAAAAAAAAAAAAAAAAAAAAAAAAAACATAAATTTAACACGAAAAATTATTTAGTTTGGGTTTAACTGGTAGCGCTAATGTTCAAGGTGAAGATGTTAAGAAACTTGATGTCTTGGCTAATGATATCTTCCGTAACGCTTTAATCGCTTCTGGTAAAGCATGTTTATTGGTATCCGAAGAAGATGAAAATGCAATGATCATTGAGAACCCCAATCAACGTGGTAAGTACGTTGTTACCTTTGATCCTTTGGATGGTTCTTCCAACATTGATTGTGGTGTCTCTATTGGTACTATTTTCGGTATCTTTAAAGTCGTAAGTCGTGTTTTATTTAGAGTTTTATTTACAAGATACTAATCTTGTTTTAATTTCATCATTCATAGAAAGATGAATCCAACCCCAATATCAGTGATTGTATTCGTAGTGGCCGTGAACTTATTGCCTCTGGTTACTGTATGTACGGTTCTTACTGTGAACTTATCTTGGTAAGATTTATTATTATTATTATTATTTGCTTACTTATTTATATTTTTATCTCTAACATTTTACTTACTTGTAGTCTGTTGGTAACGGTGTCAATGGTTTCACTTTAGATCCTGCAATTGGTGAGTTCATCATGACACATCCTAAGGTAAAGTATTTATAATATCGGACTGAATCGGGCATGGAAATACTCATATTGAACTTTTATAGATTACCTTGCCTCCTCGTGGTAAGATTTACTCTGTTAACGAAGGTAACTACAAGTACTTTGATGAACCCAGTAAGAAATATGTCGATCAAGTCAAGCAAAAATACAGTGCCCGTTATGTTGGTTCCATGGTATCCGATATTCACCGAACTTTATTATATGGTAACACACACACACACATTTAAGCAACATATTAATTGTTTGAAAGCATAAGTTCTAACAATCACTTTTCATAGGTGGTATCTTTGGTTACCCTGCTGATTCCAAGTCAAAGAAAGGAAAGCTTAGAATTTTATATGAAGTCTTCCCTATGGCTTATTTAATTGAACAAGCTGGTGGTAAAGCTACTACAGGTACTATGGATTGTTTAGATTTAGTCCCTGAACACATTCATGATCGTTCTGGTATTTGGCTCGGTTCAAAGGAAGATGTTGAGGATTTAGAAGCTTGTTATAAAAATGATAACACTGGTGCTAAGACTGCTCCCAAGACCGACGCTAAGCCTGCTACTGAAAAGAAGGCTTAAATATTGTGTATAAAAAAACAAAAGAGATAACCCTCCAACTTGAAAAAAAAAAGAAAAGGATACTTTTTTTTTTTTTGTATAATAAAAAATAATATATATACGCTATTAATAAAACAACATACCAAAAATTCACTTTCTTCACAACACTTCTTTATTATGTTATGATTTATTTGAACAAGTGTTCTTTTAGTGCACTTTTTTTTTTTTTTTTTTTATCAGCTAAAAAATAGAGCATTTATTTAGGTTCCTGCATATACATGTCGTTGTAACTGAAATTGGATAAAAATTATATTTTAGGCGATAACTAACACGTAACTAACTAATTTTCAAATCGCTTGTCAAAAAAAAAAAAAAAGTTATTTTTCGATAAGAGAAATCGACAAGCACGGACCTCCCTATCTAAAAAGTGTGGTTTATTATCTAGCGTAAACCAAGAGTAACTAGTGTGTTGTACAACGCTCTATGTACATAAACATTATTGGGCGATAATTATTATTTGCTCCTCTTCTATCGTTACATAAACGGGTTAACGAACGAAGATCTAATATTCACTAAAATAAAAAAAAAATGATGTCAAAACAGCATAATTCTGACTTTTTTTCAACACTAATTACTTTAAACCCGGGAAAACAAAAGTCTGACACTTACAATACTTTGATCAATAAAATACAAATTATTTCAGAGCCGTCTTTTACACAATGATATTAACAGTCTAATAACATCATTATAAACTAAAAGAGGGTTATATGTATTTATAAAAAAAAAAAAAGTAATATAAATGATTGCTCTTATTTCTTAGATCCACTCACTCAATCTTTTTTACTGTTCCGCTTTACAGCAAGCAAGGTTATTAATCTAATATTATATATAATCCTTAGAAACATACCAATATCTAAAATCTACAGTGAGTACAGTGCATCTATTCTTAAATCGTATTTTTTTAAAAAACGGACATTCACAGTTTTTCGGTTTAAACTCAGTTTTTATGTAAAAAAGTTACTCATTTAGAAAATTTTCACATCTTTTGATAGTTTAAACCAATAAAACACATTTAAATATTTTGTATGAACTCAAATAATGTGAGTAAATTATTTTTATTGACTCAAAAAAAGTTAATCATGTGATTTTAAGGTTTGGAAAACTTCTTCGATCCCAATTTTGTCGATGTCAATTTTTGAAGCTTCTTCTTGTAACAGTTTAAAAATCGGTATAACCACAAACTGTAATGTTATTGGCTGTTACTGCTCTTATATGATTTTTGGGTGCCAAAATAGACGGACATTTTCGAGTCAGCCCTGCTATTAAGTCGATATTTTATCAACTTATTTAGAAATTTTTTTTTATCAAAATTAAATTTCTGTTTTCATACATTTCTTTAACAGGTTTAATATAAAAGGTCTATGTTTATTCTAAATGACTAACTTACTTTTTTCGGTAGTAAATTTAGAATTTTATAAAAAAAAATTGCTAGGGCTAAAAATTTTCGATTTAAGAATAGATGCACTGTACGAAAAAAAAAAAAAAAAAAAAAAAAAACTCACTATATATCTTGATTGCAAATGGCATAACATTTAAAAAGAATAAAATTTAAAACATTTTATCTTTTTTTTATTTATTTTGTATTTGAATTCCTTTGGATATTAAAACTTTTCCAGAAGAAAAAAAACACTCTATTTACTTTATTGTATCAAGTCGTTCTACTTATACATCCTATATCTTTCAACATGTTACACTGAGTTTCACCTATTACCTTATTTAATTATCTATTGTCCTCAACGACAATGCTTCTTGACGAGGATGCTCCTTTAAAAACTCAGTTTTGGTAAAAGTATTAAAAATTAGAAAACATATAAATACCTTTAAAAAATATCAAACTAAATAAAAATCAATCCATTATTTTGTAACAATTAAAACCCTTATTCTTCTTTATACTTAAAGACCTTATCTTTTGATTTAATAATATATCTTATTTTTATTATATTTTATTTTATTTCTTACATTTGGATTCCCTTGGATATTAAACTCTCCATTGTATTTTACTTTACTTTTTTTTCAAGTCGTTCTACTTGTCAACAGGAACTGGTGCTCACGAAACTCTTTTTAACAAATTCACTTAGACCATCAAAAATTTTAACAGCGGATGCTACATACACCACATTTGCTCAAAAATCGTAAAAGAGATATTCCCCAACGGGGAGTCGAACCCCGGCCGTATCGGTGAAAGCGATAAATCCTAGCCGTTGGACCATTGAGGAGGATATATTATATCAACCTAAGTTCCTTACAAATACCAGATGTTTCTTCAGATGCAACACGTGACCTTCACGTGACCTTCACGTTACTTTTTATATAAATAAAAATAAAGATAAAATAGAAATACTTTAATTCTGACAATTAAAGATTTCTTTACAAGTTACAAGTATTTTAAGATAGAAGATAAAAGATAACATTTTATTGAATAGTTGATTGAGGGTATTTATACTTTCTTATTTTCTAATTATGCAAACTACGTAAGAGATTATAAACTAATTTAGTTTATAACTTACGTCGTCTTGTAATACTTGTGATCATGTTTAGTTTTGTTTTCTTAAACGGTCTAGTCTTGGGCACCTTTGGTTTAAATCTTCTTTTTGGTCTTGTGATTTCCATTTCATCATGGTTGCGTTGTAAGCCGGGTTTACGAGTCGATATTACCGGACTTACTGGAATATCCTTGACATTAGCCCCCCCTAGGCTCTGTGTTCGTCCCTGAACACTATTTGTAGACGGAGAGCCGATCAGATCAGAAAAATTTTTTGGATCATCCATACGAGTATCATCTTCACCATCAATTAGTTTCTTTTGTTGTTCAACTATTTCATTAATTATCGAATCATTCATAATTTCATTGTCATTTAACAGAATATCTTCTTCGATTGATATTTGAATAGGGCTTGGTAAGGGACTTGAGGTTGTTTTTTTATGAGTTGCAGGAATTTCCACAGGGTCGACATAATCAGTGACTTCATTTTCAATAACAGGAGGTAAAATAATTTTTGGTTGTAGGACTTGAGTTCCAGTTTCTTTTTCAAATTCTCGCCATTCTTTTCTTGTCTCCGTAGGATTAAACCAAGGTTCTATAGGTTTTTCACCATTTGCAGCTTTCAGACGATCAACATGAACTAGGGACTTTAAAGGTTCTCCAGCAATAGTTTCCAATTTGTATGTTCCGAATTCAGGAAAAGATTGCACTACAATGTAAGGTCCTTTAAAAGTAGGTTCTAATCCGTAACGACCTTCATTCGTTAACATAACCATGTCACCAGATTCAAACGAAATAGGTTTTATAGCAGCATCCCAACGAGTCTTATCTTTTTCAGCCATAGCTTTCATGCGGAATTCAGCTGCAGCACGGTGTTGTCCTAATTCAGTTAATTCACGAGACGTAATGTCAGCAACAGTTCGTGGATCCTTGAACGTAGTAGAATCAATATATGGTCGCATGATATCACCAGGTAATCGAGGCTGTCTACCATAAGTAAGATAATATGGACTAAAACCTGTAGTAGCATGAATACGGATACGACATGCCCATAAAGCAGCATGTACAAAGTCATCCCATCGATGTATAGCACCGTTAGTAAACTTTCGTAACATTTGTTTAATAACACCATTAAACCTTTCGACTTTGGAATTTGTACGCGGATGGTAAGCACTTGTTAATTTATGTTTGTTACCTACACGTTTTTGATAAGCTTTTAGCAAAAGACTACAAAAGTTACTACCACGATCAGTCACCAATTCAGAAAAACACCCAAAGTTCATCACGATCTCTTCATATAAAAAATCAGCAACATTTTCAGCAGACGCCACAGACATAGCACGGGCAACACACCAATTCGTAGCATAATCGACACCTATTAGTAACCAACGATTTCCTTTAGTTGAAGTAGGAAGGTCTAAAAAATCTAAATGCCAACGATCAAAAGCAGATGGGACCTTTAAAGGGTGCATGACATCCTTATGTGCTAGACCTTTTCGACTATTTAATTGACAGGCAGGACAGAGTTTCAACCATTCGATAATGTCTTGTTTAATCCCAGGCCACCAAAACCGAGCAAGCATATAATAGAGCGTAGTTTTTATACCGGCATGACCAAGGGATTCATGATACTTGGTAAGTGTATCTGCACGTTCTTCAAAAGGTAGATATGGTACATTGTGAATATGATCATCATTTGGTAATTTAACATGTCTAAAAATGCGATTGGAAATAATACTGAAGTTATTTTGTTCTTTGGTTAACAAGTTGTTAATCTCATCAGATTTTACCTTATCTCGTTTTAATAGCAGTAGAGGCCAATCAGCGCGTATTAAAGGAGGTAGTTTATCCCAAGCAGCATATAACATATCAGGTTCCATGGATTCTTCTTCAGGTGCCATTTCTTCTGAAGCATAATTCATTCGAGATAAAACATCTGCGATCTGATTCTCTTTACCAGCTTTGTACACAATAGTGGGGCCCATAGCTTCAATTTCGTTAATCCATCTCACCAATCGACTAGGAGGATTCTCTTTGGTTCTAAAATATTGCAGTGGCATGTGATCAGAGTATACAGTATAACCAGCGGGCAAC
>JAIXMQ010000073.1:0-126574 GCA_025716855.1 Pilaira anomala
ACTAGTTCACATCATCATTTTCTGATATTATGCCTCCCAGACCTCGCGTTTCTTTTATTAACCCAGATTTTCTCAAAAAGCGAATTATCAAAAACTATTTCCGAGTTTATCAAGACATGAGTGTATTGGTTCCTTATTATGAATCTAAAGTCATACATCATCAAGAAGAAATAGAAAGAATAAAGTATAATATGGAAGTAATCGATGATCTCGCATGTGAAGAAATAGAAAGCAAATAACGTTTTTTAAATAAAGCTATAGTTTTTCTTCTTACATATATTTTTATTTAAATAAACATCAGTTTTGATAAAAAAACATAAAGTGTTCTACTGAGTCAATAAAGTATAGACCTATTTTTTTCGCCATCTCTTTAGTTTTTCTTACAAGTATCACCTATTCCTGAAATACTTTAGCTATTGTTAACTACGGGAGAGCTCAAGCCCGCGCTTAAAATGGCTGTAGTAATAATAAATCTGCTTCATCTGCAGTGTATGAGGAACGTGTCGAATCTTCGGCATGACTTGCTAGATATCGAGACTAAATTGGTACATGCTTTGCAAGAGCAAATTGAAAGATAGAAATTATAAAAAGCTTTGTAAATTTAGCTATCTAGTCATGGTTGGCTGATATGATTAAAAATAACGGCTATAAAGGAGAATATATAGCTAATGTGGACATTATCAAGTTAATATTCAAAGAAAAAAGAGAAGAAAGCTTAGTGTGTGAGCGATGATCGTTCCCTGGGTTTATTAAATACTTATTTAAATAAGGCATATTAGCTTTACATAAGATCCACAATTACCCCAAAGAAAAAAAACAGACTATTATCTCTATACTTTTAGACAAATAAAAAAAAAATTTTTTTCATTTCATTTTTAATAAGATATGTGGGATCAAACAGTGAAAAACATGATGGTGTTATGTCCTTAGTTACTCAATTTTAATCAACCGGTTGATTCATTATGACTCACAATATATCAAGAGATTCTACAAAATGAAGAATCTTTAATATCTTTAGAAAGATTCTTCTGTCATATTATGAATGTAAACAAAATTGGCTGGCCCTATTTACTAAATTCTATATATGAAAGGGTACGGCATAACATTTGATGTAATCTATCACGTATATTGGGTTAGAAAAGTGTCTAGACTAAAATAGTCTATCCTATAGGCTATTAGAACTCTACTAGAATTATTTACAAACGGTTAAAGGCCTTCAGTGAGTTGAGTGACAACCAATATGTGTAAAATAGCTCTTATTATGAAACCAGCATTTGATGTGAATGGAAAGTTTCTTACTTATTTTGAGTATTGTAAACTGGCAGTTGTATTCTATGTATAATCTATAAAACTTTTCAGATGTATATGTATTCTAATTCTATTTAGTAATCGTTGTTTAGGAGATAATAGTAGTTTCTTTTCTCTTTTCTGTGGAAAAGAAGTTTTAAAGGAGAGGACGTATACTGTTTTAATTGACCTGCAGGTGCGTATTCCTTTACAACTAAGAAAAAGGTAGACCTACTTATGATATATTCATAGATAAAGTGAAAGCTGTAACAGTAATCGTTACTCTCATGTAATTAATACCAGTTATTTAAGGCTTTACAAATATGCGTATCAATAAAGAACAAAGGGATATTACCAAAATACAGTTTTACATATAAGTACTCAAAGTAAAGAAACAAAATCTATTCTTTTTTCCTAAATATAATGTTCAACTTTATTTTTAAAAACAAAAAATTACACAAGTCACCTTCTTCTGGCGCTTCATCGCTTGTAAAAAAATACCGTTGTCCTTTAACGAAATACCATATACATCAATCTCTTTAAAAAAAATAGAAAAGTTTAAGAACAATGTCTATTTTCGGTATGAAGTTATATCTAATGAAGATGATATTAAATTAAATACACTTATGTATGGCCAAGTTGACTTAATTACAGCCTGTTGATTACATAAAAAGCCGAGAAAGAAGCATATAGTTTCTATACTAGAAGATCGCTCAGTTTGTTATGTTATTCTGTTTTATGGATTTTGAAGTTTCGAATTCAGTGCAAGTGATACCCACCCATTATTCATCGGATACTGTACATAGTCTGCTAAAGCAAGTACAATATTGTTTATATATCATGCACTTGTATATTAGCTCATTATACTAACACGTTTAAATAGGCATCAAAAGGATGACTACGGTATACCGAGAGCTAATAAATGGGACAATCGTTTTTTAGGACTGTATTATAAAGTCATAAGGGTTTATATCTTATAATCATAGATAGCCAAAGTTCATTAAAGATGAAAATGATATTTTAGTTAACTTCAAACCATTGTATGTGAACAATATGTTTTTATTTATGTAGCATTCTAATCAATTTTTTTTCTTTTTAGATGCCATATGTTTGGCAATCATTCTAATTTCCGTTGTATATTTCTCGGAAGTTCAGTTTATTATTTTCAACAATTTCCACCTTCGCCTTTACACGCTATTAAAGTGATGAAACAGCAAAATTTTACATTTAATAAATGTGCCACCTTATGATTTTAAGAGAATTATGGACTGTTTGCAGGGATCAAGTGACTTTGAGCCTTCTATAAAAATGAAATTTATTGCGTAAGAAAAAATGTTAAATTTATCATCTATAAGGATGCTTTACATACTATTTCATATATAGTCCATATATTGGAAATCCACCCTCTGATGTAATGATATCCCGAAACGTGCGCTATAAAGTCTTTATTTACTTCAACTCACCAAACCATCTTCAGCTGGTATTACATAATTTTGGAATGATCAAAAAGTCTAGTGAGAAAGCCTTATTTCTTTAAAATTGATTCGGAAATACCCGTATATCTTTACGAGATATTTTTAAATTGTCCCAATTTAAAGAACATTTCCATACATAATACAAGTAGCCTAATTTCCTTTGATTTATATCCCGTATTGGAGCCAATAGCAGTATATGAAAGTCTGGAGATAGTAAATGTATCCTTAGATCCCCATTTTATCTCTCAATTATCTTTTTCTGTATCTTCTATCAAAATTCTTACCATTCAGCGATGCAAAATGTCTGAGTCTACTAATAAATATTTAGAGAGTTAGATGAAGATTATTTAAAATTGGATAGAATAGCAGCAGGTAAAAGTTTGATTTGGTATCATGTCATGAGACAAGGCTGCGACCACCAACAGTGTACGGAAGATAAATTTTGGATTTGACACAAGATCACAAAAATTTCTCTTTATTCATCAGATGTGAGGATATCAGAAGAAAATAAATATCGAAGCCGGTTGTAAACGTTACATGGCAATAAGATTTTAATGTGCTCAAGGAAGTAAAGGATATGAATTATTTTATCACATGAGCCTCAATAAAAATACACGTCATTTTTTCACTTGCTTGACATTATATTTATGTGGTTCTAATTTAAAATAAATACTTTAAGAGATATAACCTTTTATTTTACGCATTATTTCTAATTTAACTGCATAGCCACTCTAATTTTTTTGTATATATTTCGTCTTAAGTCACAAAAAAAAAAAAAAAAAAAAAAAAAAAAAAAAAAAAAAAAAACTTCGCAGTTGGTTTTTACATACATTGCTTACAGCACAATTCTTTTATTTGTTTACATTAACAGCGAAATGTATGCTATAATTCACACTGTTATTTAAACAAACGATCTCTCTAAAGGACAAGACTTTTATATGGTATCACAAACTGTGGTAACTATGGTAAAACGCTCATGCAAACCTTTTTTTAATCTAATATGAAAACGAGGTATATTTTTTTTTACGTGTTCAATAAAAAGCAGTAAATTTCAAACAGCAAAAAAGAACATTATATTAAAATCTGTATTTTTCACTTGGAATAGGTATTCTGCTACATTTTTACAGCCTCGAGTGTATACTTACTGTTCTTGTGGGCGCATCATAATGATGTATAACCAATAAACTTATTTTTAAACAATTTTTTTTTCAGAATAAATGGCCAAAAAGGCTTTTAAGCGATCACTTTGGACCAAGCTATCAAAATAAAATCGATAACTCTTAGTCGTTGGACGATTGAGGAAGCCGCTAGAACATTGCCGGACACTGTAAGGTATAAAGCGCATACATGTTTTCGTTTCTTTTTCTACTCTACAAGGATTCATTCCAAACTACGAACGAACACACTTTTTCTGGAGAGCATTGGACCATTCCTTCTTGTCTTAGCAAAAGTTACAGGAGATGCGTATTTCAATGATAAAGGATAATAAAAAAAAAACTATTTTTATAGTTGTGAATCGCCTCTCTCCACCTCGTATCACCTTAACCGAAAAATGCGATTACGATCTTCATTCTGCGCTACCAACTAAGCTTATTCATGCACCGGGTATTTTAAAACATTAACATGAAGCTTATCATCACGGAGGCCTCAAAAAATATTTTACACTTAATCTGTTATAAAAATACTATGCTCTGATACGCGTTTATAGTGGAAGCCTTAACGAGCATACCACATACACAATAGGATTCTCTTAGAATAATCGAATGCAAACAGTTTCTTTACTTAAGAAAGGAAGTCTTCCATTACAAAAGCCTCTCTTTAGCTACATTCAAAAGCTCAAAGTATATTCAATTAAGGTTTCAACTATTAAGATTAAAATGCTTTGCAGAATATCTCTTTTGAACCAAAACGATTGAAAATTTACTGCGAATAGAGTAGCAGAGTTGCCCAATAACACGATTGATAGGCTTTGTCTACTAGTTCAATATTCTGAGCTTTTAACGGCAAATGTTTTAACTTTTTTTATAGTGGGTATATGTAATACATAATACCTAAGAGGTGCCAAAAACCCTTGTAAAAGAAGCCTTGGAATAAGTAACCGAATGAAGTTTATAATGCATAAAATCCCACGAAATACTTGCTGGCAAAATAAAAAAGTAAGAAAACAGTGCAAAATAAAGCTGAAAATGCACCGAGTTCGAAAAAAAACTCTTAGTCTAAATAAACTAGCATGAAGTACGTATTACTTTCATTACAAAAGAAAAAAAAATGATTGTTTGACCTTTAGCAGTAAAAAGGAGTTTGTCCAAATTAAGTAAGAGAATCATCTGAAGTTTAAAAAACACAGTAGCATGGATTTTTAATTTTAACGCGAATTGGCATTGTAGTAGTACCCGGCATTAAAAAAAAGATATAAAAAAGCGACATGAAAAAAAAGATATTTTTTTTTTTCTCTTTTATCAAATAAACATATAAAAAAAAATGGTAAGTTTTTCCTATCCCCCCCCCATTGATAAATACATGATGTAACTAATCTATACAAAAAAAAAAGACTATCTCTGTTGGCGACACACTTCCTCACGACGTTCTTACCTACGTCCCATACGACCCTAAACGTGACTGTAAGGCCTGTCCCGCACCCGTCAAGTTTGATTTATCCAAAGAACTCAAAGGAAAGAAAGCCGTAATTTTTGCTATTCCCGGTGCATTCACACCTACCTGTTCCGAGCAACACGTCCCTGAATTTTTGGCCAAATACGATGAATTAAAAGCCAAGGGAGCCGACTTGATTATCTGTGTAGCTATCAACGATGGTTTCGTTATGAACGCGTTTGGTCAACATTTGGATGTCAAAGATAAGATTATCATGGCTTCTGAAGGTGGTTCAGGATTCTTTGATCATTTAGGCTTAACCCAAGATTTAACAAAGGCTGGTTTAGGTGTTCGATCTCAACGATTTGCTTTAGTTGTAGATGATTTGAAGGTCAAGTACGTTGGTGTTGATGACTCCGGCGTAGAAAAGTCTGGTCCCGCTGGTGTCTTGACTGCTTTGTAAAGAAATTAAATTTTATACCAAAAAAATAAATAAATCATGATTGTAAAAAAAAAAAAAATAGGTCTATATTTATTTGTTTATTATTGTATATTGTGTTTGAGTGTGGGAATATCAGTAATACCAGTTCTTTTCGTGTATTAAGTGTGTGTGTATCTCCTACATGCGTTTTATATACTATCGTGTGGATTGTACCATAGACATATCCACTTGACATTTCTCAGAAGGAGCAACAAATCCTAATTTTAAGAATTCGTGTCAAAATCTTGTTATCCTGCTCTTTTTTATGTATATATACATATTTACCTCTCTTTAATTTAAAGTTATTTTCTGAAAAAGAGACTGGCGAACCAAGTACAACTTTTTCAGCAGAGTAACTTCGTATCACCTCTGCAGCCGTTGCCACATTAAAACAGTTTCGAATATCTAAACCTGCATCTCCTAAAGACCCCGGTTGTTGTCCAAACCTTTTTGGTCCTTTAATCTGTCCGAATTTCATCATACTGCGTTGTTCAAACGCTTCTGGATCCTCAAGAGAAGAATGAGCAGAGATGGATGAGCTAGCATAAGAGGATGACATCATACATGGTGGGGACGATAGTGCCGCTGTTGTGGTAGTATTGGTAGCCATCTTACGTGAAATCAGTGTACCCCAGTTAGAAAAACTCTTTTTCATCTTATCAATTGCTTTTTGTGGGGTTTGAGATAGTGTAGAAACAGGCTGGGTGATACTAAGAATAGTGGTGAGTGATGAAGCAGAGAGGTCAATGGCTTTAGAGATTGGAGGTCTTAAGCTGGCTACATCAGGTTCTTTATGACAAGAAGGAGGCGGATCCATAGCAATAGGGTGTACGAGTATCACTGGAAACTCAGCTACCACATCTGTCCTGTATTAAAGCGTTAAACAATAGAATAAAACAGTGCACATCGGCATTTTTTTTTCACCTTTGTGCAGAACATATCAAGACTTGAATTGAATACGAAACATCAATTAATTTCTGATTTCTGACTGTGACTTGGTTCAACTAGAAATCAAAAAATGAATAAAAGAGGAAACGGCTGTATTAGATAAACTTACAGGGGCATCTATTGTCATTGTGACATTATCTTTTGTGTTTGACTCTAGAGGCTTCCACCAGCCCAACTTGGATAATGAGGAATGTGATACAACATCATAAGCCACGTTATTCAGTATAGTTTGTTTACGTAAAAGTTGTAATTTCATATCACATATCTATAATCACCATTAAAAAATTTAATTTATGCAAATATGAAAAAAAAAATAAGGAATGTTTTACCGTGTAACGTGTTGCGTTGTCAATTTTGACTGTAATGTAAATAGGTGCACCTGACATCCAAACCATCCTTGAAAGTGATAAATCCATCATGACCGATTTCCAAACTTGTCTATTATCTAAAAAGATAGGTACATACAAATCAATCGCGTCTTTTGATTTTAAAGATGCTACGTTAGGATATACAAGTACGTTTTTTGTACTAGAAAATACTTGTTCATTGCATTTAAATCGACTGACAAAAAAAAAACAAGATATGAGTTATATAATTTTTTCCCCCTTTCTTATTTACCATTGTAACTCATAGAGAATACTACACTTTTTATCCGAATAAGAGCCACCTAAATGATGAGGTAAAGTGATAACAAATGGTATCATGATTTTATCTTCTATAACATGAGATTGAACTTGTTCTTCATCCAAATTGAAAATTAAGGAATTTAAAAAGAGGTACTGTATATCCAACACCACTATAATGATATATATTTTAGAAGCAGAAAAAAAAAGGATAAAAGTAAATACTGTAGTTACCTTCTGTTCCTAATAAAGATAATCCTACTTCAGTTACATTCTTTTGATCAATGACCAGCGTACCAGCCAATTCACCGTTGGCAACAACATGCGGAGATTTCATATAAATTCTAACCCCTTCATCTAGCTGTTGTCCCTTTTTTCGTAGTGATAACCAAGCAGAAGAAGAACTACTGTTACTGATAATAGACTGACTTTTTTGAATTTGTTTCTTTAGGTAATTGGATAATACGGAAGAATTAGATTGAAGCGAAGGAGAGAATGAGATACGTTTAGTATTATAAGGACTAATACGATTGTTTGAATGTAAAGGTAATTGTAAAGTGTTTAAACACCAAGATTTTACTTGCTCCATAAATACAAATATAAATAAATAGAAAAAGGACAAGTTAAAAAAAAAAAACGATTAGAAAACAGTTACAGAATGTTATATATATAAAAAAAACAAAACATTATCAAAAAAAAAAAAAGATCCGAAAAATTCATTCTATACACATATTTTATTATAATTTTTGTTCCTCCATATCCAAAGGTAATTGAATATATTTCTTTTTAGTATAAATCAAAGTAACTAAACCAGCTTCAAGTGAAAATAGGAAAATAATGGCATATTTCAAAGCATAAATAAAGCCAAATAAGATGCAACCAGTATCTTGTAATAAACAAAGTTGAGAGTTTCCCCCACCAATCAAATGAGTTGTTTTCAAATCAAATAATATCGAAAACATCCAACTCAATGCTAACCCAAGTGGCATCAACCATTGACAAACGATCTCAATCAAACAAGCTTCGGTTTCTTTACCGGATGGATTTAATAAGATGAAGAGTGGACAAAAGATAGAGGCTTGAGCTGCTACCAAAGTAGAGATCAATCTACGGTCCGTGATTGATTGAATCATCCATGCCTTACTATCTCCATTATCTGTAACATAAAGTGGTGAAGCATTTGAACTGTACAAGAAGAGTGATCCAATTACAATCACTATCGTTGTTATTAACGATGTGAGTCGAATACAATGTAAAATAGTAGTAGTTCTATCTGTTGGCATAATTATTATAAAGAAAAAAGATAAAGAGAAAAATAAATAAAGTAAAGAGAAAAAGAAAGAAAAGGAGGGAAAAAAGATAAAGTGATTAACACTTTGCTATTTTATACACAATTATACAAGTCGAGATCAAAATGATATTTTTTATTGCTAAGTAATTTTGAAGGGAGTTTTAAAATATATTTTTTAGTCGTGGTAAAACTTGTTTATTCCTTTTTTCTTTTTTATTTTTAAAAAAAAAAGTAAATGAGTTCAGAAACACGTCAACAAGGACAGCCTAGATACTGGTGTCATATTTGTAATGCAGAAGTTCCAATTTATATGGCTCCCGACCCAACTTGTCAACAATGTAATGAACAATTTATAGAAGAAGTAAAGTTACAAAAGTTTTTTTTTTTCAATCGTTTTATATTAATAATAATTACAATTAGCTTCAATCAGACGACGACCCTCGAGCCTTTTTAGCTGGAGCAGATAATAATACGCATGAACATAACGATACACAAACAGCAGCTCATGTATTTTCTTATTCACCTTCTACCGGTCGATTCAATAGTTTGAACGGTTCAAACGAAGACGATGTATTTCAATATTTTTCTCCTCGTACAGCCAACAACAACAACAACAACAACAACAATGGTGAAGAAAATAATAACAATAACAATGAAAGAACAGACGGGAGTGCTTCTCCATTAGGTAATTTTGTACAAAGTTTGTTAACCAATATGCTGGGACAAAATATCGAGATACCGAATACACCAGAAGCAGGTCAAGATGGATCTTCTCGGCCTATGATGTTTTATGGTAGTATGGTAGATGGTAATATGAGATTTCAACCTGTACCTGGTATGCCTGGCTCAATGGGATCTGAAAATAATGAAAATACCGAAAGAAGTGCTACAAATGAAGAAGGAAATAATAATAATAATAATACACCTGGAGGAGGAGGTCCTGGTACTCCTGGTGCGGGTAGAGCAAATAATATGGCTAGGTAAGTGTGTATATATGTATATATTATGACATTTAAAAAAATATATATTTTAACTTTTTAATATATAAGTATTCTACACTTTCTTTCTGCCATGACAGGTGGATCCATTGATGCCGGTTTAGTAGGTAATCCAAATGATTACGTATTCTCTCAAACCGCGCTCGATAATATTATAACTCAATTAATGGAACAAACAGGAGGGTAAAGTTTAAATAATTATTATGTCAAACTTTTATGCTGATGTTTTGTTGCTGTAGTGCATCTGCCCCTCCTCCTGCACCTGAACAAGTCATTGAAGCGCTTAAAAAGAGACCTTTGACCGATACCGAAAAGAGTACAGAGACCGACTGTGCAGTCTGTAAAGATCAATTTGAGTCACACGAAATGGTAATTGAATTACCATGTGAACATATCTTTCATGACGATTGTATTAAACCATGGTTAAAATTAAACAGTACCTGTCCAGTTTGGTAAAAAAAAAAAAAAACTTCCCATATTAACCGAGAAATACATGTTGTTCAATTTTTTTTTTCTATTCTATAGCCGTCATTCAGTATTACCAGAACAAGAAGAAAACGAAACAAACAATAATAATACCCAGAATAATACAACAACACAAGCAGAAAATAATAATACTTCAACTACATCATTTACTTGGACAGGTAGTAATGGAACTGCACAAGGAACAATGCCTGCTTCTTGGCCATCTACGATGCCTGCTCCGTTTCCTTGGGCTTTTAATTCGGCTGCTAGAAATAATACATCCAATAATAATAGTAGTTCAGCTACACCTCAAAATCAGCCAGGTACGCCTCAGAATCAATCAGGTACACCTCAATCAGGTACCAACAGTGATTCACGCGAGAATACCAATAATGATCCTATGGATGAAGATCTTGACCTTGACTAAAATACAAATCCCTCCTTCGTATTTAATACACACATACAATTTATATATTTATATACATACAAGCACAAAAAAAAAAAAAAAAAAAAAAAAAAAAAAGGGTGAAATATAAAAATAAAAAAATAAAAAAATAAAATTTTGATGCACATATACAAGAAGAAGAGAAGGGGAGAGGGGGGTATAAAAAAATAAGGTTTTTTAATGCTGAAGACGAAATCTTGATTTCAGTGACATGGCAACAATGTAACTTGACACAACAATAATACATGAACAAATCAATATGGAATAAACACATCCATAATTCACATTCGATGCATTTAACGTTGTCTAAGCAAAAACAAACAAATTAATTGACAAAAATATAAAATAGAAAAAGCACTTACTGCAAAGGAAGCACCATAATGTGACACAATCACCCAAATAATCTTGAACCAACCCTTTGTTTTTGGTAGGTCTGAAAAGCCATCAAATGAAATCATCATCCATGCCATATGCATTAAAGAAAATAGAGAGGTTGTGATGGCAGATATAAAATATAATGTAGCTCCAGGACATGAAGGACACATGATGACGCCAGGTCCAATTGATTCTACAAGTAATGAGATATAACCTACTAATGCACTCATCAAAGCGTAACCAAATCCAGATACTTTTTTTTTGTATATATAAATGAATAAAACCGTTTACATGTATGTAAATATGTCAAAAAAAAAAAAAAAAAAACTTACCAAACGCAAATACGGAACGATTAAAAGGTGACTTTGGGTTTGCAGATACTGTATTTAACCCGCTCTCTGCTCGATTCAATAATAAATAAAAGCCCCATCGACATATTTCTTGAATGGCTACACTATAACTTATACTAACATAGTGTATATTCTGTGTTGATTTCGCAAAATACCAAATCACACTTGAAAGTAATAAAGCTATTAAACAAAAGAAAGCACTATAGAATAGTTGAGTCGTCGTCTTTTTTTTTTTCATCTTTTTGGTTCATGTCAATTACCTTGATACCATAAGCAAGACATATTGTGCATTAGGAGCAATGTATAAAAAGAAGATGGATAGAATAGGTCCATAAGCAATGAGCAAACACCCAAAAAAGGTGTAGAGTGACATTGTATAAAAACAAAGAGAGAGAAATTATTTATTTTGACGGGGTAGAAATGAAGTCTCTATAAAAAGTGACACACACACGCATAAGTAGTAGCTTTTTATTGTGAATAGATAATAGTAATATTTGTTTTTTTATAGTCGTCTATCAGGGGAATCTTCACAATCATTTACTATTGCAACAATAACACTAATATCATCTGCTTTTCCTCCCTATTTAAAAAAGATATTAAGTATATATGGAGACAAAACAACCAATTGAAATATTTTTACTTGATAATATAAACCCTCATTGACGGCACGTACTTGAAATGGACTATCTACATTTAATTTACAACTACTCACATACTTGGCACGTTCAGCTAATGCATCAGATATCTTTTGAGGTTCGATAGATAAAAAGCGAGTTGATAGTTGTGATTTGACAATTGATAATATTTCCTTGTCAAATAAATTATCAAATAAACCATCTGAACCCATGATGATAATATCACCTTTTTCTACTGCCACTGTAAATGACTTTTTTTTTTTTTATATATAAACATATATTAGCTTCTTATACATATTATATGTATATATATATAATAAATTCACCTGTGCATCTTTCGGTCGATCAGGGGAACTTGTTCCTAGCTGGTAAGGAAAATTAAATGAATGTTGTTGTTCCTCACTTCGAAAGATATAATCATTATGTCGAATCACAGAGATACCACAATCACCTAAATTAGCTATCCTTAATTCCTCATGTCTTAAAATGGCAAGGCAAGCTGTACAAGATCCAATGATCCCTTCTTGTTTTGCTTCTTGCATACTTTCTTCATAACTCTTTTCTAAAATACTGACTGGATCTGCATCATCATAGTGATAAAAACTTGGATCATCTACATTATCAAATCTTTCTAATTCCATATAGGCATGATGCATTAATTTTCTTGAATAAAGTGCAGCATTAGCAGCTATATAAACATTATTTATATTTTAAAATCGTGCTGATTAATAATAATATATGTATATATATCGATTTTATTTTATTTTACCTGAAACTCCCGTCCATCCTCCGACTCCATCGGCAACACCTATCGCATCTGATCGTCTAAAGTATGCATCTTCACCAATTTGTATACTATAATAATGTTCATTTTTCTTGGTATGATCGGGAGTTGTGTAACGATGTCTATGTTTAGCAAACCCTGATGCTCCATGTGTAAATATATAGGAAGGTAATGGTTTTGCTATCGATTTAGAGAAGAAATCAAATAATGGTAATGATTTAGGATGATTATGATGATAATAATGTTGTTGTCTTGTTGGTAATTCTAGTTGAGGAGAGGCGTTAAAGGTTAGACTAGATGAAAATGATCGACGAGGTTGTTTATACAGTGGATTATATGGTAAAAGTGCTGTACAGGGTTGAACTGGTCTTCTTGTAAATTGCTTAGTTGAACTTGTAAAAACTGTTGACCATGTTTTGGATTTCATAATATACATATACAGATATATTTAAAAAGAAGAAAAGAGAGAGAGAAAGAGAGAAAATAAAACTTCTTTTTAAAGCAGACCCTTTTTTTTCTTTTTTTTTTAAATCTCAGATTTTTTTTTTTTTTTGTAAATGTCCTTTATACAACAAAAAGTTGGTTTGAGGGAGTATATATACAATGTGTATGAAAACAGCATGCTACATGTATAAATTGTATCATGGTACTATCTTTTGTTTCAAGCCTCTTTATTTATTTCTTCTAATATAAACAATATGCCCCAACAATACCAACAACGTTCAGCAGTATATTTACATTTGTTGAACTGTTTATAGTCTAGACTTTTTTTTTTAAGACTCCAGCTTGATAGAAAAACTTTAAACAACTGTAAATGTAAATAATTAACCGAATTTATTACAATTTTCCAAAGATCCATAGTCTTTTATTCCTCGGTGTTTATTGAATTTATGTCTACATCACTTTTATGCCTCTTTACTGCTGGCTGTGACAAATTAGTAAGAAAGGGGAGCAGAGCGGGTGAAAGAATAAGTCCCGATTTTATCCTTTTATTTATCATAAAAAAATGCGCCATTGTATTTACAGTATTAAGTATCATGAAGTTTTTTAGTTTTTTTGTTAACCAATCAAAGTCTGAGTGATTTCTATTTTTTTTAAAAAAAAATTTGCACTCTCTTCTTTTTACTGTGTTGTTGCACGTGCATTTGTTTGTAAGATTTTTTTAATTTTATGAAAAGAAAGGCACGACCTTTTATTAAATCATGATTTTCGTTTTGTTAGTTATTTACTAAATGACGAAAGTCATTTTTTTTTTGTAAACAAAATATGAAATTGATTATTTAAACAAGTCTCTTTCTTGACGACTCTTCTCTCTCTTTCCTGCTTTCTTTCATATACAAAATGCCTAATCTGGAGATAAATAAACCTTTGAGAATCTTGCTACATTCCTCTCTGATGCAATTCTATAATAGATAGTAACTAGTTTATTCAAAATAGTTTTTTTATATCAAAATAGCCTTAAATCAAAGGGTGCCATCTTCTCAGGGCCGCTGTTATATTCCTTTCCCTTCTTTGAATTGTTGTCTAAAGTGAATTCTATAAGCTGAAGACAGCCCCCAATGGCCCGCCAGTCTTCTGTCGACAGCCTTGAGTAGAGTTAACAAGTCAATTCTTATTTTTTTTTTTTACTATTATTAGTACCACTTTATTCTTTCTAACATGACTTAATTTTCAAAGAGGGAAACGGTAAGAAGAGTTGTAAATATAACAAGTGCATCGATTAACTTATATTTTATAGTACGATGAATTCCATCATCTCTCCTCCTCTTCTTCTTCTATCACTTTTACCAATCCTATTGATACTACTACTCCTGATAATGACGATTCGACTCGGACGCAACTTTTGTTGAAGAGGTAATTTATAGTGACTTGGTTTGTCTTTTTTTGTTGTCTGGATCGTTTCTTCTTTTGGTTTGTTGCTGCTAAACCCTTTTTCTTGACATGCATAAAACCTAACATTTTCATATATTTTCTTTTCTTTTTTATCTCAGCGAAAAGAACGACCGCGTCAGGAGAAGATAGGAACTTTTTGGCAAAATCAAGATTTACATTTTCTTCGATAACAGCAATTCTTTCCATAAGCAGTTTTTCATGCAAGTTTTGTAATATTATTCCTCAATAGGTGTCTCGAATGTGTTGATGTTGTTTCCAACATTTTTTTTTTTTAAGAAACAGTCTTTACCATTATCTTGAGTATATCAGTTTCCCACCTTCTTATAAATTACCAGTTTTACTAAGTCTTACATTTCTTGAGCCCATACCAACTTGCATATCAAATTGTCAAAGCAACATAAAAGAAGGCGTTTTAACTTTGTTACACACTAAGTTTCACCTATTTCCTTTTTTGAAATGTATTGTCTTTTAGACGTTTATCTCTCCATTGTATTTTACATCTAAAACTCTATTTTCTTAACTTACCAAGTCGCTCTACTTATAAAACAGGAAATGGTGCTCTGTTAATTTTATTTTTTTTCATTAAACTTCTTTTCTTAAAGTTACGAAAAACTTCACTTATCTTCATTTTAAATCTACTTAGATGTCAAATCTCTATAGATGGTAAAAGAACCAATATTTAAAAAGCAAAACATAAACATAATAATAATTTAAATACTCTTACTTTTTCATTACAATAACTTTAAAAACATTTGATCTTTTATTGATTGTTTCTTTACTATTTACATCTAAATTCACTTGAATGCCAAATGACCTATTCATTGTATCTCTACTTAAAAACTACTCTTTTCCCTGTTTTACCTACTTTATTTTATTTTATCAAGTCGTTTACTGGTGCTCACAAAATTCTTCTTCTTTATAACCATGTCACCCAGCTAAAATTAAATAAGCTGTGTCCCACATTAATTCAGATACAAAATAATTCCAAAAATACAAACCAATAAAGATGATCTTTTTAGTACTATATTTTATTTATTATAAGTTCAGTCTATTAGAATTACTCTGACAACTACAATCAAACAAAATAAATATTGCCGAATACAGAGCTACATGCACTTCATATTTAAGTAAATGACAAAAGTGAAAAGAGTGGGATTTGAACCCACGCCTCCGAAGAGATCACGACCTTAACGTGACGCCTTAGACCAACTCGGCCATCTTTCCAATTGTTGAAAGTTAGACCAATTTATTATATATATACTAACTACGTTTTCCCTGAAAAACACGTGATATACACGTGACTATTTTGCTTTTCTGAAATTTAATTGGTAATTGGCTAGATTGTAACTGATTGTAAATGTTGTCGTCTTTAATACTCGGATATGCTTTAAAATTTCACATGAGGTACTAATCGACTACGCTGTAAAAAACATATTGCTCATTTTAATGTTACATATTTGAAATCCTTTATTTTTTTTTTTTGTATATATATTTGATTTAAAGGTACAAGTTTTCAAGGAATAACAATAATAGAATCCTTTCTTTCCACCGCCATATCATCATCATCGCAAATAGAAGCAACAACAGAAGCAGAACCTACAGTTGTATCGTCCGATAAGATAGATTCTGCAAAACTTTCAGGTCTAGTATTATTAACGATCGACTTCTTTCCAAGACTTTGTGCACTTGGTTTGTTTTTCTTATTTTCTGAATAATAAGCCATTAATGGAATACATGTAGCCAGCAACATAGCAAAAGTGAAGCAAAGCCAAAAGAACCCTATGAGTACATACAGTTTTGATAAAAATAAACCTGTAAAATATCCAATGCCACATATCGATCCAATGACTGCAAAAAGAATAGTGACGGATGCAAGTTGCTTTGGTTTACCATTTTCTTTTCCTGAATTACCATAGAAGAGCTTTTGTAAAATATTCGAAGTAACTAAGATAATTGAAACAGAAGCACCGGCTATAGTAGTACCTCCTAGAGTTAAAGCAGCTACCATACTTTCAATATTTTGATTTGGAACACCTATCCAGATAAAAGTGGGGACGGAAATAATAATACAAGTTAAACTTATAATTTTAGATCCAAATCTATCACAAAGGTACCCTGCTGCAAAAGAAGATACAATACATGGCGCTAAGAATGTGCTTAAGACCATCCCTTGTTTCAACTCGTCTGTTATAAGATGAGCACGAATCAAATGTTCGTATAAGGCGTTCTATGCAGTAATTGTCAATATATTTAACCTGTAATAAAATATAAAAGGCTTTTTTTTTTTTTACCTCTAAAGCACCCATGATGGATGATATAATAATAATTTGATACATCAACGAGAAAAAATTGAAAGAAGTAAATAGTCTAATGAAGGTATGCTCTTTATGCTTTTTACGATTGCTATTACTACTGTGATGAAACTCGAATTCGTTTTCCTTTTTGTAAATAATGATGGGTTGATCTCGTAAATTAACAGTTGACAGTGACGAACTTTTACTCCAAACACCTCCTTCTTCCATGACATCCATTTCTCTTTGCATGTCTTTAAACTCATGACAATCCATATTTGATTCATCTCTATTTCTTGAAGTAAACCATTCAACAGGTATTGTTGATCTTTCAATGATTAAAAGTTGCATTAAAAAGCTGATACTACAGAATCCTAAAATACAAAAAAAAGAACATTTGTGATCGACATAGTTGAAAATTGCTAAATTAAGAGATATGCATTAGTTTTTCATTCTTCGTGATCTGTGGCAAAATTCTCCCACAGAAAAAAAATGTTACCTCCTATTGTATAACAATGGATTATTTAATTGTCAGTATACACACACATTAACTAACATATTTCTATACTATTATTTACCCCCGACAGTCAATCCAAATGTCATTCCTAATGGAAAAAACGCACAAACAAATCCAAACATTAACCCAAGCTTACTAACAGGCCATATATCTGCTACAAGAGCAAAACTCATTAACCATATAAACGCATTCGATAAACCTTGTAAATATCTCGCCGGGAACAACATCCAATATTCGACTGATACCATCAGCGCACCACTTGCCAAAAGAGAAGTAAGTGTACCGATAATTAACAAGATCTTTCTTGAATTTATTTGACAGCCAAGCCAGCCGTACAATGCCAAACCCCCTATAAAAAATTGATTGAGTATACAATAACTTTCACGCGTAACAAATATACTGTTAACAAACGTACCTAATAGTCCAAATAGATGAAAACTAGACAAGACATACGAAATAGTTGGGTCTGGTAATAGTTGACTAAGTTGTTCTTCGTTTTTTATTTGATATTGGATAATATAAGATGCAATTGGTAGCGATGAATAGTTGACATATATCTAATTATAAAAAAAAAAAAGTCAAAAAAGAAAAAAAATAAATAGCAATGTAATCGTATAACTTAATTTACACTTGTGAAAATACTAAAGGCAGCAGTAATAAGTATAAAGAGATTGGAGGAGCGATATTTTATCAAAAAAGGATATTTAACTGCTGGAACAACTTCTTCGCTAATTGTTCTTGAGGCGCCTTGGTTATAGAGTTTGATAATTCTTAAAATATCTTCATTGCTATCATGTATACTGCCAATATTCCTGACCATTTTTTGGGCAGGCGTTTCCGCAAAGAAAATTTTTCTCATAAATTTTGTTGTTGTTATTGTCGTTGCTATAATTGATAAAAAAACACTAAAGGAAGAGAGGAAGAGAAAGAAAAAGACGTCGTGGTGACAAAGTCAATTGTTTTGTTTTACATTCATATTTAATTTCGGGCCAGCTTGAAAAGTCAACCAGTTCAGTAATGTTGAATGTTGTGTAAATAAAGACAACAGACATGCATATTGTATGTAAACAAAAACATTTCTCTCTTTGCTTTGACTTTTATTTTATTTCGAATAAAAAAAACTATTTATTTTAAATACACATTTTTTTTTTTTTTTTTTTTTTTTTACAATTCATCTTTCATATGCTTTTCTGCAAGTTCATCATTCTCGTCATCGTTGGCAGAAATAACGATTTGATCATGATTAATAACAATTGGCTTAGAATGACCACCAGCAATCTTTTTACGTAAATGATCAATTTCATCATCGTAAGACTCCCATTCAGGGATTTGACGACGAGCACGGTCTAATTTTGGCTCTTTGGTTAATGGATTGTTACACTGATAAAATACATGTTAGTAAAAAGAGAATTACGTCCAGTCCTTGTTTACTTACCAAATCAATCGTTTTTGCAGTCTTCAGACTTTCGTCACTACACCAAGTCTCACACCAAAGCCATTCTTGAGGTAATGAGAAAATAGGCACCATATGTTGCATGTTATTAGGTAAATCTTGATCAAGATTAGCTAACGAGTTGGGGTCAGCACTAAGTTGCTGATATTGAGCACGAAGACGATCACCAGCGGCTAATTGACGGAAACGAACAAGGTCAACTACATATAGAGCACTATGGTAAAAAGCAAGAAGATTCGTTAATAAGAAAGTTAAACATTTTTTTGGGCTGTTAATCACCTAATATGATATGGCTTTCCATTCAAATGGTTCTTCCAATACCCTTCAGACCAGAATCTAAAACCATCCATCTCAGTACGATCTGAACAGAAAGGGGTATAACCATAGGGAGCACCTTGAAGATCCATGTCAATAAGTTCTTTAAGATCTGCTCTCACAATCTGTGTAAATAGTTAGCGTTAGATTATATTTAGATGATACATGTTACAGATATCAATTACCTGATCTGCGTCAACAAAGATAACCTTGTCTAGACTCAAGGGGAAAAGAACGTCCAAAAACAAAATTTTATAGCCCCAAATAGTACGTTGTTTTTCATGTTGAGCTCTAAGCCAAGAAGGCCACTTGTAAGTGACCATTTCATAATCAAATCCATACTCTTTAGCCATATGAGGTACAAAATCCTAAAATTTGAAATCCGGATTTAGTTCTATTTGTGACAATAATTTGTCTTTTTTTTTGTACCTTGAATTCAGGAGAAAGAAAGTTTTCAATGAACCAAAACTTAACTGTGCTTTCAGTATGCTTCATAACTGAAGCTATCATGATTGAAAGGAATCTCTCATAAAGCTTTCCAGATGCAACAGAAAAGATATTGATTTCTGCTTGTTTAGGTTGCCCTAAAAGTGCTTTACCCTCTTCCTCATTTTTCTTTCCAAAGAGTCTATAAAAGTATTTTTAAGTTGACCATTTTAACATATTTATGTAAACTTACTTGTTGGAAAGAGAAGACCATAAACCACTTTCATCATTGGGCTTTCTGTTATCTGCATTTTCCAAAACATCCTCTGATTCCATACCAGGGTTTTTACGTACAAGAGGAGTCACTATCAAGCCTTCAAAAGAAGTTAAAGCTAAGGCAGAATTATCCTTCTTCTCAGAATCAGTGACATCCCAATTCCATTGGCCTTCAGTACCGATATTTTCAATTGAATAAACTTCAGATGAGCGGCCTTCACGAAGTCCCAAGTTCCAAATACCTGGAAGAGCCTTTAATTGGAAGTAGCCCAAGTTAGCCATCACAAGTGTATCCTTCTTTACAGATTTAGAAGGAGAAGAGATTTCGAATTGAAGTCCACGAGGAGGTGATTTTGTAACTGAATCAAGACAATGACCTTCTACCAAGATACGTTCAAGTTCATATACTGCAGATACACCAGACTGTGTCTCCTTAAGTGAGCTCAACAAGATATTATCTAAATCCATATTAGCCTCTCTGACTGTAACATGCCATGCATTTGTAGTCTCAACACCCAAAGTATATAAAGGTTCTACAGGAAGATCTTCAAAATAAGCAGTAGGTGTAATTTGATCTCCAGTGACTTTATCAAATCGAAGTTCTTTATCAAATACATATCTATAGAATCGTTTAAGAGGTAACTCCTTCATGTTACTCTCAGGGTTCAAATAAACAAGAACAGAAACACCTTCAATTTCCGAAAGAGCTTGAAGCACAGGAGTCCATTTTTGTGCTGTTTCACTTAAAGGATCAAGTATGACGCCGATTTCTAAAAAGGTATTCTTGGTATGTCCACTTATTAAACGAGAATGTTTTGTTTCTTCAATATGTTGATAGATTCGCATACGGTAAGTAGGTTCTCTATCTTCAAGCACACTTTTAGCGACATTTGATTTATCATTTTCAATAAGTGCAGAAACCTTTGCAAAAAGGTTAGCTTGGTCCTTGTTTTCAGTGAATGCGTGCTCGGATTCTAAAATGGCTTCTTCAATAGGATTAATTCTACTATTTAATTCAAGTTGATAAAGACTATTGAAATCATCCTTTGTAAACATGGCGTCTTTAGGTAATGGACCAATTACCTATTTGAGAATATATCAGAGTTTAAATTCACCCTTTTATTTTTCGCGGCTACTTACTCTTCCGTTAATAACAATACCAGAGAATGGTTGTTTGATACCATCCTTTGCAAAATCATTTGTTAAATCAATCCATTTCTGTCCTTGTTCAGATGCAGCATATTCAATGATAGGAGATCCAGGAAGGAGAGCCTTTGGAGGAGTTTCAGCATGTGCTTTCTTGGCCTTTTCAGTATGTGTCACAATTGCTTGCATAAATATGTACTTCAAGTCAGAAATCTTTTGATCCTTTGTATGAATTATGTTATAGAATAAATCAGAGAATTTTGGTTCAAAGCTATCATCTATCACGGCTGCTGCAGATTCTTTGGGTTCGAATGCTGAAGGATTATGTACAAATGCAATTCTAACTTTGGGGTTGGATTCCTATTTCGTAGAGAGGGTTAAGTTTTTTATGTATTTTTCTTATCAAAAATGTAAAACTTACAACAAAAGAAAGTGCTTCCCAAGCAAACTTTAAACCTGAAACAGTATTGAAGTCGGATGAGATCCAAAGATTTACATTGGGAATAATATCTTGATCTACAAAGAAACAGGTGATGAGTTATTAGATTAATGAAAAGGGCATATATTACTTTACCAGCTTGGAAATAAATTAATTCTTTTGAGTTTTGAACGTTACTGAATTCGAGCATACGAAGGGGATGTGTATTTGATGGAACGATATATGAGTTACGATTACGAAGAACATTGGGTTGGGATAATATGTAATCATAAAATACAAGATCCTGAGGAAATTTACCGGTATAAGCCTATGGACAAAAAAAAAAAGCATTAAAACATAGTTGGATTTTATCCTTATATTTAATTAAATACCATGGATTGAATCAATTTTGTTTGTTCATTCAAAGTAGGCATGACAACATGTACCCAAGGCTATTTTTTTTTTTTTTTTTAAAAAAAAAAAGTTAAAACGAATAATTCAATTCATATAAGAAAATATAATATTTTACTTTTGCTTCATTATATTCCAAAAGTTTTCCGTTTAAAAACAAGATTCCACCATCAGATTTAGTTCCTTTAATACCCATACGTTTCAAGAAATCCAAACTAGATTTAAAAAATGTATCTTGTGTAGTTAATGCTTCATCAAAGTTTCTCTTGACGCGAGATTTAGGTTTTCCTGCTTTTGAAATAGTGCTTGTAAAAGCAGCTTGAATAATTTCCATAGGAACCTCTTTCACTCTCTCTATCACAGCAGCTTGTAAAATCTGAGTTAAAAAATCCATACCTTGTCCCTTTCCATATTCTTCAATGATATAATGCAATGCTTTAGCAACAACAGTAGCTGTTTTACTGTGAGATTAGTTTGTGTTTTACAACCCATTTATCAATTAAAAACCTACATGTATTATTCTCATCTTTGACAATAGGAACCATACCAAATCGAAGAGGGATACCACGCTTAATCATGCCTTGAATTTCTTGTACAATTCGAGCAATAGATTCAGGCTGTGCTAAATCCTCTACCATAAGCAAATTAAATACATTCCTTCTAACAGGATGTAACTGTCCAGGATAAGAAGGTTTAAGATACTATAAAGTCATGAATTTTTTTTAATGATACGCGCTTTTTTTTCTTCTATAATAAACAATTTTTACCTCATAAATATCTGAACTCCATTCTTTATATCTGGAATCCTTTTCGATATCGTTCCACCAGACTATAAACGGTTCTTCAGGTGTATCACGTACATCGTAAATTTCATCTGCGTTTTTTTCTGAAAGTTTACTGGCTTTTGTTAAAACAGGGCTGGACATAATTTGAATAGCTTCTTTTGGTGTAAATCCGAGATCTTGGAAGGATTGAACAAACTTGCGTTCAGAACGTAAAGCACGGACAAGACTAATCAAATATAGTTAATATATTTAACTGAAAGAGACATGCTATAAAGTAAAACTTACTAAAATGGATCTACTTGATTAAACTCAAGTGCTTTACCATTCAACCAAACAGCATTTAAGCCTTGACGCAAGTAAGACATTTGATTCTTTGCAATTTCTTGTTCAAAATCGCGACTTAATTCAACCTCACTGATACTTTTAGCATATTTAGGAAAGTCTTGAGATAATTTAGTTAATGTTTCCAAAGGATGAGAAGATTTTGCGACATATTGAGCTGCTTTCAAGCCAAGTGATTTAATCTCAAGGGGCGTTAAAGGGTCAATGGTTGCCTTTTGATTTGCATGAAATAAACTTTGTCCGATTTTTTTTCCAAGTCCAGATAATTTATCTTTAATTGAATCTGTTGATTTGGAATCTATGTAGATTTTTTTTTTTTTTTTTTTTTTTTTGCATTAATTTCATTATTTTTTTTATATGTAAATATTAAATTTACCTTCTGAAGTTCTATCATCAATCACAAGGTAATCTGTATTCTTCAAGGCCAATTCAACGCCATATCCTGAAAGGTACAAAGGCGTATCAGGAGTAACTGAAGCTAATGGAGATCGATAACGAATCACATACGTAATTTCATGTTCATCCACAGCTTTCTTTAAATAATTGTGGAATTCTTCAAATTGACTCGAGAATTGACTTGTATACAGAACCACTGTCATTCTAGATTTCCCAGACTTGGGCCGAACAATATGATCAAACGGAAGTAACTTGATCGTCTCACTTTCTTGTTTTCCATTTTCAATTCTATCCACAACCGCTCCAAAATCGCAAAATTGTGTATGATCTACTTGTGCCCATACTTCGCATTGATCATCGTATTGAGATAAACTATGTACGACACTTTCTCGGTAAAATTGATTATATGCTTCAATACGAGGAGCAGCTTCATGTACAGATAAAGCAAGTTTAAAGAAATTGGTTTCATCCAAATCACCTAAAGAGGAGATAACTTTAACTGCCTCAGAATAAACTTTATGGTCCGAGAGAGATGAGGCTCTTTTATCAATAGAGATGAATTCTTCAAGCAGGTTGTAATATTGTGTTTCGTTATGTGTTGCTATGGTCTCTCTAACGTGTTAAGTTTAGATACCGTAATAATAATAATAATAATAATAATAATAAATGTTTCTAACTTACGCGATTTCTACAAGTAGATTGGGTGCAGACCAAGGTGCGATCAATGTCAAGTCAATTGTAGGTGATTCTGCTTTTACTCCTGCCAAGCAAGAACCTGCTACAACTAAGCCAAGGATAGCTTTCATTATCCTAGGCACCGTCATAATAATAATAAAAAAATTATTTTTGGTTTAAAGCAGTTATAGAGCTATAATGTTAAAAAAATAAAAGCAGTTACTGATAAACTGTTTTGGTGGGGATTGAATAAAAACTGTTACAAATTATTGAATTACACGTCAACCCTCTTTCTTTAGAGGCGTACAAGGAAAAAAAAAATTGCTTTAAGAATAAACCTGTGTTACAAAGGAAACCTTGGTCAAAGAAAAAAAAAAAGGTTTCTAGAATTTTTTGTATAGAAAAAAAAAAAGCAGACGTAATTGAAACAAACTCCCTCTCCTTTCTGTCTCTCTCTCTCTCTCTCTCTCTCTCGATTATATCAGGTCTAGAATATTATGTACCAGTTACACCAAATACTCGCGCATTTATACCCGCGTCAGTTAAATGAAAATGTGGTCTAGAGGGGAAGACCTGTTTTGGTCAAGACTTCTTATATGCAAACAGATTATAAATACAAACGTCATAAGTAAATATTGTTTATTTATTAAAATATACATTTTGTTCGAATACGATAACATATGAATTATATGTATTATCAATTGATGAGGAGAAAAAAAAAAGGGGGAAATGAGGGAATTTTTTTTATATACATGTGTGTGTGTGGTAAACAAATTTTTTTTTTTTTTTAGTGTCTTCTAACTTCTTCAGTACTAAAACTTTGAGGCACAGGCGTGGTTGATTGAAGACTTTCAAAAGGATTGCCCCGGGTATTTGAAGTAATTCTTTGAGCAGGTAATTCATACTTGATATCCAATTCAGTCAAGATAGTCTTGAGGGCCATCATGAACCTAGTCTTTCTTTGAAATCGTTTTGAGAGTTCGGACCAATTACCCTTATGAGGTAACCAAACAGTGAGAATAACCTGATTCATATCAATAATATCTTTCACACGTAAATCGAACCCAGGTCCGAAATCGCGCGTTTGAGATTGAACCCATTCCAATAATTTTTGATGAAGGGTCAAGATTAAATCATTTCCGGTTCTAAAATCCACATTAAATTGAATGATTTCACCCATATTACCCGATCGACGAATATTGGAAATAATTTTAGTGGTTAATACAGAAGTAGGTACATAAAGTACGGTACCATCTGCTGCAACAAAGACTGTACCCAAGATACCAATGTTTTCCACTACCATATAATTACCATCAATCATGACCATATCACCTGAATCATAAGGATGAGTTACGAATTGAAATAAGATACCACTAAATAAAGACTTTGCAGAGGTATCAAAGATGAAAGTACAAGCAGCTAAGATAGTACCGAATGGAATTAAGGCGTTCCAGAAATCGACTTGAAATACACATAAACTAATCACGATAGTAATTAAAGTAGAAACGACCAATAAAGTAGCATCAATTTTTCCCAGCGCTTGACTTGTATCTCGGATCGATTGTGCAAGGTCCTTGCGTTCCCTATAAATTTGTACCACGGTATCACGAAATTCACGTCTAGAAAGGTTACCGTTTCCGTCCTTGTCAAATACCTTAAATGCTTCGATCGCTTGTTCACGGTCCTTGAAATAAGGACTGAAATCAGAAAGGTCCAAGTACTTTTTTTCATCTGGTTCTTCTTGTCCATAGTATCCTTCAGGATAGGCTAATGAATAAAATAACTTTCGAGCCACTTTCTTTGCATAGCCGTCTGAGTTAATATCCATCTTGCTTTTATCGACACGACCCGTGGTAGCGGTAGGTTGCTCAGCTAAGACGATACTGGAGAAACCTTTTTTGAATTGACTGAAAGAAGAGGGTTGATGTGTTGGATTATCGGATAATGTCATAGGACGAGGTCTCTTGCTTTCATCATTTGAAGAACTATTTTGTTTAAGCTCTGTGGGTGTATTCCAATCGCTTGTCTTGTGACTTAAAGGAGATCTACGTTTTCGGATATTATTACTTGAAGTACCTGGAGTAGCGGAAACAGGACGTGATTTCTTTTCTGCTTTACTAAGTGTATCCAAAACTGATTTTTTTTTTTAAAAAAAATTAGTAATTTGTATATTGTATTGTGCCTTTTTTTTATATATATAATAAACTTACTTTTCAAACTCTTTTTGTTTTCATCCAACCTGTCTTTAAATGCAATACGATGAAATTTGTTGGCTTGATTATATAAAAAGAAGATGTTAACTTGAAACCACTTTCATTTTCGCTAATTAAAAACTTACCAATACGCTGAATGATTGCTTTTTGAATAAAAAATAAACAAGAAGCAGCCAATAAGCAACCGTAAGTCTTTGTAATTACGGCAGAATAGGAATGCTCTTTAATAGACTAAAAATAGAAAATGAAAAAAAAAAGTCAGTTCCCCCGTTGAATAAGATTGTTTTATAGGTATCACTTTACTTGGAAAGGATGGCTAATTAAAAATTCCCAAGAACCCAAGTTCCATGCTGCTAACAAGATTAAACAAAAATAACCTTTAAGACTCATGTAATACTATAATCAAAAAAAAAAAAAAAAAAAACGTTAATATCTTTCGGTTCCATTTCAAATCGTCAACACAAAATATATATATATTACCTCCATGTATGATTTGACTTTTTCAGATCTTCTACCATGAAACATTTTAGAGAATAAAGATACGATAGGAGGTACAACATCTAACAAAAAGGTGATAATCCAATAGATATGCCACATGAAAGCAGCCCAATACATCCAGCATTGAACATTACTACGGATATTTTTAAAGTTTGGATCCAATTGTTCTGCTTCAGTCGGTTCAGGCAATGTTAAATAGATGATGACAGCTACAACAATGAAAATACAAGACCCTGACACAGCGATCAAAATTCTTTTTACCAGTGGCGACAAATAATGCCAACAACAAGGAGTACGCATGACAGCCGTAAATCGTTCTCGAGCTGTCTTTCTACGCTTGGGTTTGATTTGATCAGGATCATCGTTCCAATCAAACTCTCTGTCACTGTCTTCATCACCGGCCGAGAGTGCAGGAGTGGTTGTGGTTGTACTTGTTTCTTTTATGGCTTGTCTTTCTTCGATATCTTCAATATTTTGAATGGTTGTATCTAAATCCGTCATTTTCTCTTTAGGTTCTTCGACAAGTGTGTTTTGACGACTAACTTCGTCACCAAATGGATTTAATAAATCGATGTCCTGAGTTGTTTTGGATGTCCATGAATCTCTTGGAGAATTATAGGCACGAGGACCGGCTGTCAGGTTGGCATCATTTTTGTGTTTATCATCATAAAAGAAACTATCTTCTTGTTGCATTTCAATACTGTAAAATGCCTGATCTTCTTCTCTTCTTGAATTCGCTCTTTTGCTTAAATGTGTGGCAGTAGGTTGAGCAGGAGAAGGTGGCGTTACAGTAGTAAATGGATTTTCTGTAGAAAAAAAAAAAAAGGTGTCAAACAATAAATAAATAAATAAAATTATTTTTTTAAAATTTTACCTGGTATTAATTGGACTTCATCTTCTGATTGAATCCTAACAGATTTCTTTGACATTTTTTAATAAGTAAATAAAAAAGAGAAAAGAAAGTCTCGAATTGAAATATTATTCAATTTATATGTAAATTGGTTTTACCAAATAATAAGAAAGTGACTATTATTTAATAATTTGTTCTCGATCGTTCCCAGACAGAGAGAGAGGATCTACAATAGAACTACTTGGCAAAAGTTTATAATTTCCATTTTTTCATCCAATCAATATTTTTGTCTTGACATCATTTGGAAGAGAGAGAGAGAGAGGGGTGTGTAGAATCGGGGAATCTACATTCTCAGTTCATATACCGATTCTCCAATAAGGCTGATCTATTGACCACATACTCTCTGTACCTTTAGCATATCATATAATCTGTAACTCATCAGGAACTAATCAATGATTTCATAAAATACTCTTTAGACTTGTCGCATAGCGCCCATCAGTTTATTCTTGAACAAATAAAGCAGAAAACGTTCTCAAACAAAGAAATTTATATATAAATAAATAAATAAAAAAATGACATCAATGGTGCTCGGTTCACAAGTATTGTATTACTGAAAAAGTAACGTAACTATGTACATATTTTGCAGGTAAACTTTTTTTGTTTTTTTTTTCGTACACGCATAAAGTGTATTTATTTTTCTTTTTTTTTTTTTTTACGTAAAATCAATTTTTGAAAGTTAATGTTAAGCCAATGTAATATATAAGATTATATAATCGATCGTTAAAAGATCAAAAAAAGTTAAAATGTTTATTTTTAAAAGAGAAAAGTCACCCTTTTTTTTAAAAAAAAAAAACTGAAAGAGGAAAGTTACATAAACTTTCCCAAACAAGTTAAAAAAGATTCAGATACCACCAATAAACGATAAAGCTTAGATAAAAAAAAAATATCTGTTTCCCTTTCTCTCTCTCTCTCTTTTCAATAATATAAATATTTATTTTATTTACTTGATTGATATTCAGGAACAGAAAAAAAAAACAGGTACATATCTTCACCTATTTAAAAAAAAAAAGAAAAAAAAAAAAAAAAGTAAATAAACGTCGTCATGGGGACCACCTTATTTTTAAAGCTATTTTTTTTTTTTCGTTAAATCTTCCGCTTCTGATACCCAGTTGAACTGCTTTGATGAGCATTATTAGCGGACCAGTTAAAAAAAAAACTACAATTATCTAAACTGTTGGCAAATGTCCCCACTTCTTTAAAATGAAAATTTAATTTGTTCCTTATTTTGATAGATGGTATATTTTATCAGTACTCTTTGACAGCTAACAGATACACACATTCTTGTCACTTTCTATAACATGTTATTTGTTTACTAAACAAATGATACCATTGAGCTGATGATTTGCTATTTTACTTTTTTTATATATTTAAACTCTGCAGTTATTGGTAAGAAACGTATTGTTTAAATTTAGATGTAACAAAAAAAAAAAAAAAAAAGACAATAAAAACCGGAATGATGGTTACACGTTGAATACAGAGAATTCCTTCTTTTTTTTTTTAGCAGACAGAACAGAGCGTAAATTCTATCTGAGTGGGGAACATAAAAAAAAAAAGAAGAGTCGACCAAACACATATTCCTTCGATGCTAAAGCACTCTACTAATATTATATTTATAATAAAAACCTGAATAATACCCTTTTAATTTGTACTCCTCCACCCGGGTGAATTGAATGTTCAAAAAAAAAAAAAAAAAAAAGTTCCCATAAAATTTAATTGAGATTAACCCCCTTTCACTCACATGAGCCTCAAACTTTTAAGTACATACAGCGAACAATAACGTTTGTGATACATCTCAGTCATCGGGTTTCTTTAATGGTCGGCACACCCGGTTACATCTTTTTCCTTATTTTATTGGTTTATTGACAGACGCTAAACAGTTAAAGCATGAAAAGATGTTTAGTTTATTTTCGTCTTCCTTTTTTTCTATTTAGGCTATTTATCAGCATGTATGTGTATTGTACATACAGCAAAGCATCAGATAAGCTTTGCCCTTTTTTACTGAAACTTAAAAAAATTTATCAGCAGAGTTTTTTTTTTTCTTGAACAATAAAAATGCTCTCGCTTAAATATTCTTTCTCTTTCTTAAAACTATCGTACTTGAATACTTTCTTAGCGAATAAAAGATAATCTATTTTATTTATATATATATATATATATATATACGGAAAAAAAAATATGGGGGTCCATATAAAAAGAGAATCGGACCTCTGGAAGAAAGGTGTACAACCGGAGTACAAACACAGTCTGGACCATGTATAGACATCATATCCGAAATCTTTTTTTTTTTTTTTTTTTTTTTTTTTTTTAGAAAAAAGATAAAAGGTACAATAGCAGGTAACTCTCTTCTTTTTCTTTTACTCTTTAACTTTTTGTACATTCTTTTTTTTTCCTACTCCCTTCCCCTTCTTTTGTTTTTTTGTTTGTGCTGGATCACATATCAAAAAATAAATAAATAAATAAAACATCATTTTTAAATAAACAACATCACACATCATAAACAACATGAACACAACAACATCTACTAGAAAGCGTACACACCTTAAACCTGATCAAGTGAATATACTTCAAGCCTCATTTAACTGTAACGCACTTCCAGATTCTTCTGTTCGTACAAAACTCGCCCGAGACTTGTGCGTGACAGAAAGAACGATTCAGATTTGGTTTCAAAACCGTCGCGCTAAAGCTAGAAAATCCGAATCTCAACAACAAACGAAACCTGACTGGATGGATCCTACCACCACAACACGCCACCCTACGCCACCACGTTATCAAGCTACTTTTAGAACCATGATGACACCTGAAAGATTTGAAGAATTAAAACAAGATGGTCAACAGATTCGTAAAAGACCTCGGTCAAGTTCTAAACCTGAGCCCAAGTCTTTACAGTTGATTGAATCTATGCAAAATCGTGCCATGTCTGAAGGAATTAATCACCAAGGTAACATAAAAAAAAAAAAGGTGCTATTTTTATTATTACAGTAATAACTTATTTTTTTTTATTAGTCTTATTGCCAACAACAGCAGCATCTATTATTCAACCTACTCCGATTCAAATGGTTCATTTTCCCGTTCATGTACTCCGCATTGGTTCATGGACCAGATTTGCACACGCATCGCCTCAAACCGATCAAAAATCATGGGATCTCGTGTGTCATGCCAGTCCAAGCGACCAAGAATTCATTTGGAAAGTTCAAGCAGAAGGACATCATTTCCGTATGCAAGTTAAATTCGATACGATCCAACAACTTCGACTTTCTCAACAAGTGCAAGTTGAGACCGGTGAACTTATTGGACAATTAGAGATTGAATCGAGTTTACCCGTTGCATTTTCTATGTGGCGATTTGGTAAAGACAATCAATGGACACGATGTGGAGATTTTACAGAAGATAAACAAGCCAGTTTAAATCCACATCATTTATTACAAGGAAATCATGAGATGTTTAAACAAGCTTTATTGAATTTGGTTTCTTTAGCGCCTGAATTAGCATCGAAAATTAGTGTGTTGCCTGCTTTGGATATTTGTCGTGATTTCACTATTTCTCCTTCTGCTACTCCAGAACCTTCAGCTTTCTTTGCAAATTATAATAATATGCCTTATATCATGTCTCCTCATCATCATCAACAGCAGCAGTTTGTTAAACCAAATCCTTCTATGTCTCATCTCATGCTTCAAGCTCCTTTCTTTTATCCACCGAATACTACTATTTCAAATGATAGTAATGAAGAATTATATCAAATGATGCAACAGCAACAAATCATGTATCCTCCATCTGTTCTCATGTAAAAAAAAAAAAAAAAAGATATATATTTTTCACTTTAATAAATAAAAAAAAAGAGTATGAACGTGTATATATCATTAATGAAATAAAAAGTCTTGTAACTAGTTAGATACACTTAATTTTGTATGTACAGATAATTTTTTTTTTAAGGATAGCATGTGACTGAGAAGGCCAACAAACAATCCAGCAGCATAATAAAAACTCCCTTTTCAAGCTTAGAGTGACACCTTTTTTTAACATTATTGTTATTTTTATTTTTTTTTTACTCCCCCTTTTTCTCTCTTTTTCTTTACTTTTGTTCATCTTGATATCTGTTTCAGTGGGATGGTAGCTCTAGATCTCGATGCCTGTTTAGAAAAACTGTACAATAAACAACTGTTGGCTGATTGTGTATTAAAAGAAATATGTGAAAGAACCAAGGAATTGTTAATGGCAGAAAGTAATGTAGTTCATATTAGTGCACCTGTTACAGTAGTTGGAGATATTCACGGGTAAAAAAAAAAAAAAAAAAAAAAAAAAACAGAGTATTTTATAAAGAGTGTTATTAAATGTTTTATAAATGTACAGACAGTATTATGACTTAATTGAGATATTTCGTATTGGAGGATACTGTCCTGATACCAATTATTTATTTCTTGGTATGCAAAATTAAAAAAAAAAATAGTATGAGATTATAATAACAAAAAAAAGGATATTAGGTGATTATGTGGATAGAGGATTATATAGCATTGAAACGATATCACTTTTAACATGTTTAAAATTAAGATATCCTGAGCGAGTTCAATTAGTTCGAGGAAATCATGAATCAAGAGCAGTAACTCAAACGTATGGATTTTATGCAGAATGTTTAAGAAAATATGGGTCAGCCAATGTTTGGAAATATTTTACAGATATGTTTGATTATTTGACATTATCTGTTGTAATTGATAATAGTATATTTTGTGTTCATGGAGGATTATCACCTACAATTCATGTACTGGATCAAATTAGGATTATCGATCGGTTTAAAGAAATACCCCATGAAGGTGCTATGGCAGATTTAGTTTGGTCAGATCCAGATCCAGATAAGGAAGAATTTGCGATTTCAGCTAGAGGAGCAGGATATACATTTGGTAATTTAGTCGTAGATCGATTTCTTCATTTGAATCAAATGGATCATATCTTGAGAGCACATCAATTATGTAATGCAGGATATCAAGTATTATTTGATGATAAGTTATCTACCGTTTGGTCTGCACCTAATTATTGTTATCGATGTGGTAATTTAGCTTCCATTTTAGAAGTGAGTGTCACGGGTGAAAGGTTTTTTAATGTCTTTGATGCTGCTCCTGAAAATGATAGAATGATGGATCCTAATGGAGGAGGCATGAAGGTAGTAGATGTGAAGAGAGAGAGAGAGAGAGAGAGAGATTTATGTAATATATTTAACTTTTTTTTTTTTTTTTGTATAGGATAATAAAATTGAATACTTTTTATAAAATTATATGTACATATATATACAATCACTACTTTACAGTAATAATACTACTATTATATTTAAAATAAACCAAAGTTTTTATTACTGATAAAAAAACCCTCTTTTCATATGAATTGACAAAAGATGATTTAATTTCAATAGCGTTATTTAGAGTGAGAGAGGGAGTCAGACAATCTGAGAAGTGGGGAGAAAAATATTTGCATCGGAACGAACTACAGCGTATTTTAATCAACTGAAGTTTAAAGTAAAATCAGGTATTTTTACTCAAGCACATCAAATTTAATTTAACCTCTTTTTTTTTATTATTATATATAGAACATGTTTAACTCATCACCACTCGATTTACCAACACATAATATCGATTCGCATTATGGAAAGTCAGCTACACGAGCCTATAGTTCTACTTCAACTTTAAGAACAATAAAGACCTCTTTAGAAATCATTTTAAGTTCAAAAGACTCGAGGCAAATATTTTATTTCTTATTGTTAAACTTATCTTATATGTTTGTTCAACTCGCTTATGGTGTATGGACAAACTCACTTGGTTTAATTTCAGATGGTAAAAAGTAAAATATATATGTATGCTTTATTATAAAGTTATTGACGCGTTCTTTTTTTTTGCGAAAAAGCTATACACATGTTCTTTGATTGTCTTGCTTTAAGTGTAGGTTTATTTGCTGCTGTCATGAGTAAATGGCCTTCGAACTCAGAATTTTCATATGGGTAAAAATATACAGTGCATATGTATATGATTGATTTTAATTTTTTTTTTTATATATATGTAGTTATAGTCGCATTGAAACAGTGGCAGCTTTCTTTAATGGTGTGTTTTTAGTATTGATCTCTATCTCAATTGTGGCAGAAGCTCTTCAACGTTTAATCGATCCTCCAGAAATGAATACACATCGTTTATTGTTTATTAGTTTTGTGGGTTTAATTGTGAATTTGGTAGGTATCTTTGCTTTTAATCATGGACATGCACATGGACATAGTCACGATCACCATGGACACGATCACGATGGACATAACGCTAATATGCAAGGTAAAGCAATATATTTCATTGGATATATACATTTTTTTTTAATAAGCAAAAATTGTTTTATTAGGTGTGTTTTTACATATAATGGCAGATACATTAGGCTCAGCTGGTGTGATTGTATCTACCTTGTTAATCAAATGGTTTGGATGGACAGGATTTGATCCTATTGCATCATTATTTATTGCTATCTTAATCATTATGTCAGTTATACCATTGATTCGACAATCATCTTCTGTCATGATGTTGGAATTATCAGACGAGACAGTTTCGGTAATTGAAGGTACATTAGATGAAGTAAGAGGAATGGAAGGAGTCTATAGTGTGAGTCATATTCGATTTTGGCCTTGTGAAGCAGAGAGTGTGATTGGATCATTGCATGTGCAAGTAAAAGATGAAGTGAATACACAAGCGATGCGACAAAAAGTGACTGAAGTATTGATGAGTCATATTCATGGATTAAGAGAAGTGTGTGTACAGATTGAATTACAAAGTGATGTTAAAAAGAACAAATTTACTGTACCTCAAAAAGGGTTCTTTCATACACCTGCTTATTCGGGAATTTCTTCGATGAACAATGCATATGTCAATCATCGACCCACTGCTTTTGCTCCCACTGTCACAACCATTCCTACTACTATTCCTCCACCACCCTCCTCCTCCTCCTCTGTACTGCCTCCTCCTCCTCCGCCTATTATGAATGCATCAGCGAGTGTCATGTCCGTTTTACAAAAACAAACTAAAAAAGAATAAATATAAATGTAAGATTTTGCGAAAAAAAAACATTTGTTTTACACTAGATAAACAAAAAAAAAAAAAAAAAAAAAAAAAAATTCATCGTAAAAAAAACACCCCCTTTTTTTTATTTGTTCTTAAATTGTAGACTCTACGCAATAATGAAGAATTAAATATACGGTTTTTTTATTAGGAGAATAGTAGCAATAGTATAACAAAAAAAAAAAAAAAAAAAAAAAAAAAAAAAAAAAAAAAAAAAAAGGAAGGAAGCTATATACATACAATGACTATATGAGGAGAGAGAAAGAATCAATGATTTAATACAGTGAGAATTGAAACACACCAATTGAATGACGTTTAACTGACAAGCAGAACTTGGTAATTATATAATATTTGCTGTTTTATAAAAAGAATGAATATATTCTCATTATGTAGTAAAAAAAAAAAAGTATGTGTGCATATTGAAAATAAATGCAAAATGCAATAAGATGTACTGTGTTTGTATCCAAACAAAAAAAAAACATGCTCTAATATTTCATGTATATATTATTTATTTATGTGTGTATGTATGTGTTTATACGAAAAGATTAGAAGAATTATAAATTATATAACTATTAGAACAGGAAAAAAAAAGTTGCTTCTACCAATTGAAAAAAGCGGCAGAAGTAAAAGTAATAAAATAATACAAAGGCTTGATTTGAATCAAGTTGGCGTCAGAAGATTGAGTGGTATTAGAAGCAACACCACCGGAACCATTAGGATTGGTATTAATGCTTTTAGGAGGACCATTATAAGAAGGTGAATCGGAAGGGTTCTGAGTTTGAAGATAACTTTGAGGTGCTTTGTCTGTTCCACATTGATAATAAGCATTACATGTCGCTGCACAAGTAGAAGGATGGATCTTGTCTGTATTACATATCATTTGACATTCTTGTGCTTTACCTGAACATTCTGCTTGAACTACCGGCCAAAGAAAAGGTGTAAAATCAGGAGTCTTTCTCTATTTTTTTTTTTTTTTTTTTTGTTATTATTATTATTTTTATAATTTAAAATAAATTCTATATTTTAACTTACTGAACAGCCACATCCCCATGCCATGGTTGTTGCATTACAAAAGCTATACAGAGAAGTGTTTAGTAAATAGAGCTCCTTAAAAATATATCCTTTTTTTTTTTTACAAAAATGGATATTTTTACTTACTTTTTAGGTGCTTCACTAGGACCTCCACAGTTATTCTAAATGCATCATATGTTCTATTAGTTTTTCTTTCTCTCTCTTTTTTTTTTTAAACAATCCAACATACCGAACAATAAGCAATTTGACGCTGACATAAATTCTCGCGAGAAGCAGGATCAATTTTAAGTATACCCCATTCTACGTTGGGTAAACCAGCTAATAAAAGAAAAAGAAAGTTAATATGAAATGTATATCGTTTCTTTTTGTGTTTGGCCGTTTTTTTTTTCTTTTTTTTTTTTACCTGGCTTATCAATAGGTTGTAAGGCGGTTTCAGTTTTCTCTTCAGTTGTAGCTTGAGCGTTTAACACAGCAATATGAAAAGCAGCTAATAAAGTGAATGAAGAAAATAACATTTAATAGAGAATAGTAAAGAAAAAAATAAAAAACAAAAAATAAAAGAAAATAAAAGAAATTAAAAAAGGTTTGTTTTTATATGAATCAGTAAAGTAGCCAACAATTTTCTTTAAAGGGAAATCATAAATGATAAACCACCCCTTAATATTTGGGTCTTATTTTTTCATTATTATTAGATTTTTTTTAAAGTTGTTTCATAATTACTAATTTAATATCTTATCAAAAAAGAAAAATAAGTATACAGATGTGTTTGTGAGTGTAATGCCTATGTGTGCGTACGCATGTATCTTTCTTTTATTTGTTATTCTTGATTGATTTATGTATTATCAATTTTGAATAATGATTAAAACATCCAGGAGCTTTTTTTTTTTTTTTTGTTTTATTTTTTCAACCACGTTGTTAAACTTTAACGATATGTTATGATATTAAATTTATATATCCATAAAAAAAAAGGAATGTAAAGTATTATCTCGCCCTTATTTAATCATACAAAAAAGAAAGAACTACTTTTCAGTTATTATGGATTTATCTCTTTACCATGAAATAAAGTTTGATTTCTTTTTTGACAAGCAACAAATTTAAGCTTCAAGCCAATCAAATCACCCCCTCTTAATTCGGACTGTTTTGTGACTGCTGTTTTAACGCCTATTAAATATAAAGTAGCAACAGAAAAAAAAAATTTAAGCCAAATTGAAACCCTCGCGTTATATCGCGCGAGTAGACGGTTTGGGGTATTGTCTAATCGAAAGGTTATGGTGATACAAAAACTTATGAAGGTACTGATGCATATTATACATGGTCCGTGTTTCTGATGCGGGATTAAGACCCCGTACGATGCAGATAATACATGTTCCTGAACCTTTTTTTTCCATTCATTGGAATGAATGAAAAGAGAGGTCACGGATAAGCATATTTCTATTTTTTTTTATTTTTTATGTAAACAAATCCATTGGTTTTTTTTTTTTTTTTTTTTACTTATTTTAACATGATGTTGAGAACAAATAAAAATATCATTAGAAAAAAAGTACAAAAAAAAAAAAAAAAACAAAGGAGACAAAATACTAAACTATGTTCAATAGCCATTACCAGAAAGTCTAAGATCGAAACGAAATAATAGTGAAGAAAATAGAAAGAAAACGAATTTATCTAAACCATCTTTGTCAACCCATCGTCCTACTGTTGAACCAAAGTAATACAACTGAAATAGAATTAAAAAGAGAGCACCTTTTTTTTATGTATTGATTTCATTTTCCGTTATAGACAATGGAGCTTAGCTGATTTCGATGTGGGAAGAGCACTAGGAAAAGGCAATTTCGGTCATGTATTTTTAGCAAAAGAAAAGAAGAGTGGATTCATTGTAGCACTTAAAGTACTCTATAAAAAAGGGTTAGCTTTAACTAATATCGAAAATCAATTACGACGTGAAGTAGAAATCCAGGGCAACCTGAGGTAATTATATCCATATATGCATTGAAGTCTGTTAAAATTTAATGATATATAAATAGACATCCCAATATTTTGCGTCTCTATGGTTACTTTCATGATGAAACTCGTGTGTTTCTAATACTAGAATTTGCTGCAAAAGGTGAATTATTTGCTGAACTACAAAGTAAAAAAAAGTTTAAAGAATCAGAAGCTGCAAAGGTATATATATATATATATATAAAATAGATAATTCATGTAAAAAATAAATAAATAAAAAAAAAAAAAGTATGTAGTACAAATGACAAATGCATTGATGTATCTTCACAGTAAAAGAGTTATTCATCGAGATATAAAACCAGAAAATCTAATGTTAGGTCTTAACGGTGAATTAAAGATTGGTGATTTTGGTTGGTCAGTTCGAACAGGCAAATTTGAGTATGTATAAGTATTTGTGTGATAATCAACATAATTAATAAGATATGAATATATAATAGTACGAGAAGAGGAACGTTATGTGGCACACTAGATTATTTACCACCAGAAATGGTTGAAGGAAGAAGCCACGATAAAAATGTTGATGTATGGTCTTTAGGTATTCTTTTATATGAATTAATAGTTGGAGAACCACCTTTCGACTCGGATGGAAATGAAGACGCTACGTATAGACGTATTATGAGAGTTGATCTTCATATACCAAGTTATGTCAGTAGAGACGCTGCAGATCTTATAACAAAAGTAAGAAAACTAAAATGTTACAGACAAATAGATACTAATACGACAATTAAGCTTTTGAAATATAGTTCAAATGAAAGATTACCATTAAAAGCCGTCATGCATCACCCATTTATCGTTAAACATATTCAGCATTAATTCATAGAAATACTTTCTTTTCCCTGTACAAACCATTATAAAAGAAAAAGCGTATAAAAAAATAAATAGAAAATTATCATCCACTATTACATATTAACTGAAGGATAATTAATAGACAAACATATTGGTTGGTAATATAAATATTAATATTCAAAGAAAAGAAAGTGTATATTAGTCGAAATCGTAAGTGCTGGAATATGCAATTGAAAATGTCTCAGAAAGTATGTGAGAGAAAGCCATTTTATTCACTCTAAAAAAAGGTCTAAATTATCTAGTCTTAATCGATTTCTTTGATGTAAAAACACATAGATAAAAACTTATTAATTGAGATATGATAAGTTAAAAGAAAATTATTGTTTCTTTTTGAAAAAACAAAACGCTGTTTTAATTCTTTCTTTCTATTTTACATTTTGTTTACTTTTAACCACTTTACTTTTTTTTTTTTTTTTTTCGCTTTTAAACAATGGGTTCCCATCGCTCTGGAAGTAGACACAGATCACCTTCCCCTTCAAGTAATAAAAGATCACGCCATTCTTACAGAGAAAGAAGCCGTAGTAGAGATCGACACCGATCTTCTTCTCACCGTTCTTCGCATCATCGTTCTTCACGCTATGATGATAGATCCTATCACACCTCTTCCTCACGCAGTCATTACGATAATGTAAGTATAAATGATAAACGTACTCATTCACGTGAGCCAACATCAAGAAATAATGCTGCTGTAGGTACTCCTTCAGCTAATACTCAAGAAACAAACTTGGTAAGTTATATTTTTTATTTTACAAGATGGAAGTTTTTTTTTTAATTATTAATCGTTTTAATTTATAAATAATAGAGACCAAGTACACCAGCAACTCCCGATTCTCCCTCGGTATCAACTACAGCCGCTACTGATCCAGACGAAGTCTTACGTAAAAAACAAGAACGTGTACGTTTATGGAAAGAAAAGAAGCTGGCTGAAGAGGAAGCTAAAAAGAAGCAAGCTATTGCTGCAGCTGAAAAGGAAGCCGAAGAATTAAAATTAAAACAACAACAACTGGAATTAAAGAAACAACAAGAACAAAAAGAAGAAGAAGAAGCAAAGAAAGAACCAGAAGAGGAACCTCAATTACTACAGCAATTTGCAGCTATGAAAAAGGCAGCAGCAGAAGCAGCAGCTAAAGAAGAACAAGAAACAGCAGATAAAAAGGAAAGTATGGATACATCTGAAGATGTAACTACACAAGGTCTTGAATCAGAAGAAGGTAATGGTAAAAAATGGAGTTTGGAAGATGACTCAGAATCTGAAGATGATCATGATATGGATATTGATGGTGATGAATTGAAAAAACAAGAAGCAAAAGCAGAAGCAGATAAAGCAGCAGCAGAGGCAGAAAGAACTTTTAAACCTTTACAAAGATCAAGTAACGATGATGAATTAAAGGAAGATTCTGTCTTGGCTAAACCAAAAAAATCTTTCTTAATGTCCAATCTTTCTACAAAGCCAAAAAATGCTATGCGTATGGGTTTTGGTTTAGGTAAACCTGTTATGATGAAAAATACCGGGGCTGCTTCTTCTATTGCAAAAAAGGAAATTCCACAAGCTAAAACTGAATCTGTTGAGAAAGAACCTATAGACACTGTTATGGAAGATTCTGAAGATATTGATCCTTTAGAAGCTTACATGATTGATGTACATGCAGAGACTAAAAAGATTAACGAAGAGGATAGAATTAGAATGGGTAAATTAAAGGAACCTTCACTCAATAGACGTGGTTCCCTTATGGATGATGATGATAATCTTCCTGATGATTCAAATAATGCTGAAAATGAAGAAGACATTGGAAGTGATCCTGAAGATATTCTGGCGTAAGTTATATATATATATATATATATATATATATATGTCTACGTGTATTACAGTAATGTTAATTAACATAATACTTTATTTATTTTATTAGTCTAGCAGCCAAAAAAGTAAAGAGAAAGGATATCGCGCCTGTAGATCATACAAAAATGGATTATGAATACTTTCGTAAAGATTTCTACATTGAACCACCAGAATTAAAAGATTTAACCCCTGACCAAGTCGATTTATTGAGAATTGAATTGGATGGTATCAAGATTAGAGGTGTAAATTGCCCTAAACCTATAACAAAATGGACTCATTGTGGTCTTCCTGCTGGTTGTTTAGAAGTTATTCGTAAATTAAAATATGATAAGCCAACTTCTATTCAGGCCCAAGCTATACCTGCTATTATGAATGGTCGTGATGTAATTGGTGTAGCAAAAACTGGCTCTGGTAAAACAATTGCATTTCTATTACCCATGTTCCGTCATATCAAAGATCAAAGACCATTGGAAGCTGGTGAAGGTCCTATTGCTATTATTATGACTCCTACTCGTGAATTAGCCACTCAAATTCATAAAGAATGCAAGCCTTTCTTGAAAATTTTAAATTTAAGGGTAACTTTTTAGAGCTATGTAGGTTTATTTATATACATACTAACCCCCCCCCCCTCTTTTTTTTTTATAGGCTGTTTGTGCTTATGGCGGTAGCCCTATTAAAGATCAAATCGCAGACCTTAAAAGAGGTTGTGAAATCATTGTATGTACCCCAGGTCGTATGATTGATCTTCTTTGTGCTAATTCAGGTCGTGTCACAAATCTTAAGCGAGTCACTTATATGGTAATGGATGAGGCAGATCGTATGTTTGATATGGGCTTTGAACCACAAGTAATGAAAATTGTAAATAATGTTAGACCTAGTCGTCAAACAGTCTTGTTTTCAGCTACTTTCCCTAGACAAATGGAAGCATTAGCACGTAAAGTATTAAAAAAGCCGTTAGAAATTACAGTAGGTGGAAGAAGTGTTGTATGTGATGATGTAAATCAAATTATAGAAGTAAGGGATGAAGAATCCAAATTTGTTAGATTATTAGAAATCTTAGGTCAGTTGTTTAACGATGAAGGCGAAGAAGGCGCAAGTGCCCTTATTTTTGTTGATAGACATGAAGCTGCTGATAATCTATTAAGAGATTTAATGAGAAGAGGCTATCCGTGTCAATCATTACATGGTGGTAAAGATCAAGCCGATAGAGATAGTACTATTGCTGATTTCAAATCTGGGGTTACAAATATTTTAATTGCTACTTCAGTTGCTGCTCGTGGTTTAGATGTTAAAAACTTAAAAGTAGTAATCAATTATGAATGTCCTAATCACATGGAAGATTATGTACATCGTGTTGGTCGTACTGGTCGTGCTGGTAATAAAGGCACTGCTTACACATTTATCACTCCAGATCAAGATCGTTATGCTATGGATATTTGTAAAGCCTTAAGAATTAGTGGTCAAGAAATTCCTCCCGATTTACAAGCTCTTTCAGAGAGTTTCCAAAACAAAGTAAAAGAAGGTAAAGAACGTGCATCTGGCTCTGGTTTTGGTGGTAAGGGTTTAGAAAGACTTGATAAAGATCGTGATCTTGTAAAGAAATTTCAAAAGAAAGCTTATGCTGGCGAAGAAGATTCTGATGATGAAGAAATTCAACTTGAAAGTAATGTGGTTACTCCAGGTATAACCGCTGCTGCTTCTGCTGCTGCTGCTGCTGCTGCTGCTACATCTACTTCCTCTTCTAAGCCTAATACTGATACAGGTGGTAATACATCAACCGGTAATTCCAGTGAACCGCTTTCTGCTGCTGCATTGGCTGCAAAGAAAGCTGCTGCTGCCGTAGCTGCTCGCATTAATGCTTTAACTGGTAAGAAACCAGATGGCAACGGTGCTGTTCAAACATCTGAAGATAATGAAGGACGTCCTGTTTATGCAGAAGAAATCACTATCAATGACTACCCTCAAAAAGCAAGATGGAGGGTTACTAATAAGGTAAGAAAAAGTTATATATTCAAAAAGGACATTTCCACTAATCTTATTATAATTAGGACCAAATTTCTCAAATTACAGAAGTCTCTGGGGCAGCAATTACCACTCGTGGCTCTTTCTTTCCTCCTGGAAAACAGCCTACTGGAAATGAACGTAAATTATATTTGTTTATTGAAGGAGATTCAGAAATGGTGGTTGAAAAGGCCAAGAATGAAATTAAACGTATCTTGATTGAAGCTACTGCTGCTCAAATGGAAGCTGAGGCTAGAGGTGGAGGAACTGGTGGCGCTGGTAGATATCAAGTTGTTTAGATTAAATCATTTTTTCTTCTCACAAGATATGCATTTTGAAATAATAATAATAATAAATTTTTTTCTTCTTCTTTTTGATATATGGTATAAAAAAAACGAAACGAATACTTTAAAGCGTGACTAAAGAATGTTTATAAAAAGGTATTGAGGATGTTTATAAACACAGCTAAATAAATGAGTGATCATTGTAGTAAATTGCATATATTTTATTCTTACATTTGGATTCCCTTGGGTATTTAACTCTCCATTGTATTTTACTTTTAAAAAAAACTCTATTTTCTAATTTTTTACTTTACTTTACCAAGTCGTTCTACTTGTCAACAGGAACTGGTGCTCACGGAACTCTTTTTATCTTTATTGAACTTCTTTTTCTTTAACCACTGTTACACTGAATTTCACCTATTACCTTATTTAATTATCTATTGTTCTCAACGACCATCCTTCTCAACGACGATGCCTCTTGACGAGGATGCTCCTTTAAAAACTCAGTTTGGGTAAAAATATTAAAAATTAGAAAACATATAAATACCTTTAAAAAATATCAAACTAAATAAAAATCAATTCACTATTTTGTAACAATTAAAACCTTTATTCTTTATACTTAAAGACCTTATCTTTTGATTAATAATATCTTATTTTTATTATACCGTACCCGCTCTATTTAAGGCCGTTCGATTTAAGGCCATTTCTGATTTAAGGCCGCAATTTCCTGAATATTTTGCCTATTTTAACTTTTTTCAAGGCATAAATAAGGCCATGACACGATTTAAGGCCGCAAAAGTCTGAAATTTTTTACGGCCTTATATAGAGCGGGTACTGTATTTTATTTTATTTCTTACATTTGGATTCCCTTGGATATTAAACTCTCCATTGTATTTTACTTTTAAAACCTCTATTTTCTTATTTTTACTTTACTTTATCAAGTCGTTCTACTTGTCAACAGGAACTGGTGCTCACGAAACTCTTTTTTTATCTTTATTGAACTTCTTTTTCTTTAACCACGAACAAACAACTTATAACATTTCGTGTAACTTCAACACTAGATGCACCACATCTGGAATAAAAAAAGTTAAAAATGAAATCCGATCAACCAGATTCGAACTAGTGACCTAGAGATGACAATATACACTACAGTCTCCCGCTCTACCAACTGAGCTATGATCGGTTTTTGATGATTTTTTGGGTTAAAATATACATTTTATACTACAATTTTAACTAAAAGGTAGTCACGTGATATGCACGTGATAATAATCGGGCGTTTTGCGATTAACGAGTGGGAAGATTGATTTGACAAAAGATGGTATTTAGGTATATTTGTGTATTTAGAGCAGGTTTATATAATAGGTAAGAGTTATATGATATTATGGTCATTAAAATGCAAGTAATACTTTTTTTTGGGGCATATTTATTCAAAGATAAAACGTGACCTTCAATTCTATGAGCCAATCAATTATCCACAACGATATGGTATCACAGTTAATTTCTAGTGGTTCAAACAAAAAAGAAAAAAATATATATTACTCTGTACGCGTTTTATTTCACCTTTCATCACAACTCTCTTACACATTAAACATCATGGTAAAATATAGGAATAAAAAAGGCTTTTTTACAAAAACTGTCGTATATTAATTGGTTTAACTTATAGCAAGCCGATTCAACAACTCCTAAGGGCACTATCAGGTAAAACTATTGTTATGGTTAGCAACCAAAAAAAAAAAAAAAAAAAAAAAAAAAGAGGGTTCAGATGTCATTTAAAGAGAAAAAAAAAAGAGGTTATATACAACAAATAAGTATTGTGCTTATTTCTGATATTAAGAAAAAAGAGAATAAGAGAAAACGAAAAAGACAAAAACATGTAGACAAGATGATGATGAGAAGGATGATGTTAATATTTTTTTTTTATTCGTATTTATAGAAAGCGTGTTACTTCTCGTACCAACAGCAATAACAACGCATCTCGTGGTGGTATTCCTGGCGGAAGCACATCTAGCATGATGCGTATCTACTCTGATGATTCTCCTGGACTTCGTGTGTAAGTGTATAATTTATGGATAACAATTAAGAATTACGGATTAATAATTATATTTTTATTAGTGATCCCGTTGTTGTTTTAGTTTTATCCTTGACTTTCATTGCATCTGTTTTTGGACTTCATATCGTTGGTCGATTCTTGGGTTAAAAAAAAAAAAAAGAATTGCTTGTATTCCTTACCTTATTTCCCTCTTTTTTTACAGTCACTCATATATAAAAGGATCTTGACCAAAAAGTTTAATTTTTTTCTCTCATAATAAACCATATTCCAAAAAGCAATTTATCTATCAAAATGAGATATGTGATACAAGGTTCAAACTTGTTGAGAGAAGGGTTTTTGAATAGACGTCAACTGAACAGATATAACCCCATCAATGCTTTGAATAATACAGCAGAGATATCAATAAAATTTATGTTATTCTTGATTTTTGACGTTTTGAAATTAACTGTTTCATCTTTATTAAGCAAATTATAACTTGACACGTTTGAGTAGGATTAATTAGTATAAAAGCGTCAAAACAAAGAAGCCTCATTTTGAATCACGACGGTGTCTTTATGTGCATGACGGATAGGAAAAAAAGAAGTAGCCTTCTGATCTTTGGCGAATTGATTTCTCTTAATAGACATGGATACGCAAACCTGCTAATTAACCTTAAAAGGCGCCTGTAAAAATAAGTTATTTCTAGCTTTAAAAAAAAAAAAGATGCATATAATATGTCTCAAACATGGAGCTGTTAGCTGTGATGGTAAGTTGAACATTTGTCAATTTCGAGTTATTAAATAATTTATTTTATATTTGAATATCTTTTTTCTTTTTTCTTGTGGGACTTAAGAGAGCAGATCCATTTTCTCCTTCAGTGGGAGGTTTTCTACCATATATCCATTGAGAATTAAAGAATGTTTGATATTCCACGCATTCATCAAATGCGCTATCTAATAATGCTTCATAAGCTTCTGGATTATACTCACCACCCAACTCTAAATATTCATAAACTACTGGTCCAATATGCTTAAATATGACCAGCATATCCTATTATAATATTTTTTTTTTTTAAGTGTCTGTTATAATAAAGATAAATAATATAACAAACCTCATAAACTAATTTTCCTACATAGCCACCCCAACAAACCGGTAAAGAACCATAGTCTGAGGTAACGTCTAATAGACCAATCTCTTCCATCCTTTTCGCCATTGAACTGCCTTCCATTGTTTTACCTATTGTATCCCGTAAAAGAGTTTTCACTAGATAACATGTATTAGAATAAAGTCGATATTATAATATAGAGAGTCAAGTTATTTTTTTTTTTTTTTTTTTTACCAGCTGAATTTATTTTGGTGAATATAGGACCAGCTCGTTTTGGTACGATGTCAAGCTCGACGAATTCAATCCAGCCGCCATCTTTTGTGACACGAAGTATTTGATGAAACATGTCAGCCATTCTATCAATAGGGTAAACAAGTTGCATTCCTCTCTGATGAACAAAGTCAAAGGTTTTATCATTGTATGGGAATTCTTCGTAAACGTCATGCTGGATAAGTTGACAATTTTTGGGTATATGTGTTGACAAAATGGTATCTGAACCAAGTGAAAATGGTTCTATAATATCAAAGCCAGAAAAGGTACAATTTGGAAAATCGTTTGCCATATCTGTAATTACTGTCTTAGTAAATTCCCCCCCTTTTTTTTTTCTTAGAAAAAAAAAAAAAATGTATACCTAATATCCATGAAGCATGTGCACCACACCCGATATCAAGTGCTTTCGAATCTGGTTTGTTTAAAATATCATCTACGGGCGCAAAGTGACTACTTTGAAAGATATGTTTTAATAAATAATGCTCTCCTTGTTGACGAGTTGCTTCAGTCGGTGAATGAGGGTAGAATTCTTGAGTGAATTTAAAGACGTTTGTAGATAAACTTGAGCCGTTTTGAAGGCTATCAGAGACTGTTAATGTAGAACTAGTTGAACTGTTACTATCATGTCTTCTTCTCTTCGAAATTTGATTACCCATTGAAGTTTTAAAAGAAAAAAAAATAAAAAAAATAGAAAAGAGGAAAAAATATTGTTACTTCGCCCTTGTCTTATAATAAATGATTATCCTGTTACACAGATTTGCATCAAAAAGATGTACATTTTAACAATTCTTTCAAATATGGAATCAATGTTATGAATAAAAATATTATTGTAAGAAGGTTTTAAGATTTCTTAACTTTTTTGTTTGACGCGTCCCAGTTCCATGCATCAAATCTATCACAGTGACATATTTATTAAAAAAAAAAAAAAAAGGGTGGTAATTGAAATAAAATAAAAAGAAAGTCCTCTCTCCTCCCCCTTTTATTATAACAATTCCCTTTATTTGTTCATCTCTTTAAAATCGACAACATGTTTGCTGAACTACGTAGAATGAATGTGCGACAGGTAACTAGACACACGTTTTATTTATACAACAATTTAGTAAGACGCGTTAGGTCGCTTTACAATTCCTGAATATCCTTACAATTGCTGCTTCTGCACTTATGATTTGGAAAGGTATTGCTGTTGTTACTAACACCGAAAGTCCTATTGTTGTTGTGTTAAGGTGAATATAAGCGATTAGTTTTTTTATATAGAAAAGAAAGAGACTAAGACAGTTATTACAGTGGAAGTATGGAACCAGCTTTTCATCGTGGTGACTTATTATTTCTTACTTTACCCAAAAACGATCCCGTGGCAATAAATGATATTTGTGTATTCAAGTTACCAGGAAGAGATATTCCAATTGTTCATAGAGTTCTTAAAGTACACGAAAGGTAAGTTTTTTTTTTTTTTTTTTTTTTTTGTACTGAATGAGGATTCCATGATATTAACTAACGTTTTATTCACTTAGTAACTCTTCAAAAAAAGAATATATTTTAACAAAGGGCGATGCAAATCCAAGAGATGATCGTGTATTATACGATGCTAGACAAATGTGGATTCATAGAGAAAATGTAGTTGGCAAAGTTAGAGGGTAAAAAAAAAAAAAAAAAAAATACAATTTCGCTGTTATTATTTTTTGCATTATTATTATTTTTTTTTCTTATTAATTTTAAATAGGTTTATGCCTTATGTTGGTATGGTCACTATTTTAATGAATGATTATCCTTGGATGAAATTTGCATTATTAGGCGTTCTTGGATTATTTGTTCTTATTCATAGAGAATAATAATAATAATAATAAAGTTTTTATTTATTCATATGTTTCAAGTATTTTTGAACGTCGGCTAAGCAAACGTTCTCGTCAGTGTAAACTTTGGGTTGATGACTATTTACTACTTGTACTTGATGTTTTTTTAATAAAGTATCGTGATATGTTAAGGTTTGATGATGATTGTATTTTATAATTGATTCGTCCGAAGAAACAGTAATTGCATCTTGAAAGAAATTTATATTATAGACATCTTTTTCTTCTGTTGTTTTATTGAAGTTATTGTTGTTGTTATCTATGACTGAAGTCGACGGTTGGTATAGTTTTCCCATTTTAGATAATACGAATATCCATCTTTCTAAATCATCTTGTTTATGTGCTTTCAGTATATAACATCCACCTCCATAAGTTCTAACGGTAAAACATCTCAATTTGTTTGTTGTTGAATGAGTCTTCTTTTCTTTGGGTTTTAATATTGAAATGGCTGAAATTTGGCTCATATTAATGGCCCATTTGGTTAGCTGATAGCAACTACTACTAGTTGTTTCATTCGTGAGTCTGACAGTTCTATTTTTAGTTGTTGAACTTAGGCTCAATGATGCCGGTAACTTGCTTTTTTTTGATGATAAGCATATAAATGATGATCCATCAAACCGAAATAGTCTCCATATCCATTTATCGTTTTCTTTAATATATAAATGTCCTTCAAACAAATGCCCTGTAACAGGTATTTCTTGTGTATTTTTGATAATTGAACTATTTCTCATTTATATATTATATATCTATATAAAGAAAAGAAAGAGAAAAAGAAAGGATAGATAAAGACAAATAGAGAAAAGAAAAGTATGTGTGAAAGTCAAAAAAAAAAAAAAAAAAAAAAGATGTTTTTGTCGTCATCAGATGTCCCCAAACTAAAACTTAAAATGGTAACTTATAATAAAAAGACTTTGAGCTCAGCCTATATACCTTCCTCACGTGCCATACTTTAAGATAAAGAAGTATCTTTTTATGTTTGAAATGATAACAAAGAAAACCTTTTAGAATTTGATCAAGTTTATATAGATATATCTTGTGTTTAAAAAAAAAAAAAAAGATTTTTTTTTTTTTGGGTAATACGAATGTATATGAATTAGAAGATAAAAAAGGGATATGTGGCAATAAAAGGGTAATAATACACAAAAGACTGATGTCTTGATCATAAGGGCGTATTTCAAGTAAAATGTACATTAATCCGTCATCAGTAAATCGTCTAAATTTATGACTTTGCATTTACTACTAAACTTATTTTTATGCATGTTATTGCCAACTTTTTAAGAGTCAAATTTCTATTTAAAGTGAAAAAAAGTATAATAGTATTTATACAACAGTGAGATAAAAAAGGGAGGTGATTTTATTACCTTAACTCTCAGAATTCCCAAAGTGTTTATACTATAAATCAAGAAAGAGACAAATATCTAGTTATTCTTCTTATAATCTGAGATTATGCAATATACTTAAAATGTCATTGTACTAAAAATCATTTTTAATAAGACAAAATGTCTCACCAACTAAAATGATTGTTAAACCCCCCGTCTTTTACACTGAGACATGAATAAATATATAAGATAAAATTTTTAATAGATATAAAACTAACAAGGTTTATTCTTTTTATTTTTATATATATATATTATGCGGAAACCATGTATAACAAGACATGTAGTTACATGTGCCATTGTGTTTTTATTAATAGTACGATACACGAAAAAATATATTAAATAATATGAGGAGGTTAACTTTATATGTATATATTTTTTAAGATGATTGGGCCAATTGTGATCGCTGTTGACTTGACTTTTCTAAAAGGTAATGTAAAATGGTTGAAGTATAACATCATGTTTTGATAAATAGAGTATAGAATGGATTGGTGATTTAATCATGGGCGATTTTTACACCTACCTAAGTTTTATTGGTGTTGTTAGTATATGGAGTATTTTTGGATTTACTGTAATGTTGATGGTAAAAATAATAATTATTTATATGTATGTATGTATATATTAAAGTGAGTGTGTATATATAATTTTAGAGATCAGTTGCAGCAGTAACAGCTTATACAATTGGATTATTCTGTTTTGTTAACATTCATTTTATAATTGGATTTGTACATATACTCATGTTATTTACTACTTATCGACCTATTTTAATGGATTCATGTCTTCAACGACAACCTACACGCTATTTTTGGTGGTCTCTTGGGTTTGAAAATAGTAAGGAAATGAAAGAAATTTATCAAACCTGTTCATCTCAATGGACGCGTTTTGCAACTGAAAGATTTGTATCATGGATTGTTTATAGTATTATCTCTGTAAGAACCTTTATAATGTTATACATATAATATAGATTAATTTGTCTCTCCTCATAGTATATTTCTTTATATTTTGTGGTGAAGTATCAAAGTTGTATGAAAGAAGAATATTCTAAAGCTCAAAGTATTGCTTCAGGAGATAGGGATTGGTCAGATGATGATACCTACATTCACGGCGAAAATGATTCCAAGGAAAAGATGAGTTACTATCATGAAGAATTTCCTAATAAAGCGAATGAGAGGGAATTATCAGCCGAGATGTATCAACAGCGACAAAAAATATATGATGCGATTGCTAAAAGAAAGAGAGCCAACAGTAATTTAAAGCGTCATTCATTAGCTAGTAACTCGAATCGAGACTCTATTTTAGGTATTCATCCATTGGATTTATCTCAAGATCCAGAAGTTTATCGGCCACCTCCTATGCCACCTGTTGATACTGAAGCAACTGAATCATGGAATAGGTATAATGACGGATTATTAAAAGAAGAACAAGAAGCTATTGAACGTCAAAAGAAAGTAGATGCACTTTCAACAGAACGGTTAGAGTATGAGATGTACAGGGCTCATAAACCTCAAAATGAGCCATCAGGAAACACGATCGAAGAAGTTGAAAAGGGAGCTTCTAAAAGAAGAAGACCTTCTAAAATGGTATGGTCCGCTTATGATTCGGATAGAAGTGCAACTGATTCAGATAGCAAATATCAATCACAAAAAATAAAAGAAGTAGTAAAAGAAGAAGAAGAAGAAGAAGAAGAGGAAGATGGAAAAGAGGTAGAAGAGTATCAACCTATACAACCTGTATCTGATGAAGAACAAAAAGAATATATTCCAGATAGAGCAGAGGATACATATGAACATTATCAACAACAACAACAACAAGAAGAAGAAGATATTGATGCTAGTCCTTCAACATCATTTTTAATGAGACCAGCTAAAGAAGAAACTATGTATAAATAGTTTAATATAAAGAAATAAATTCTTCTTCTTAAAAGTTATTCTTCATTTCTCTTAATGTATGTAATACTTCAACTGGATCAGTCTTTCCAGCCATAAGTTGTAAAGAGTGCTCGTTTACTCTTAAAAATGGGTTAAACATTTTTTCTTGGCCAATAGTTGAAGGTACAGTGATTAACTTATCTTGACACCAATTCCATTTTGCAATTAAGTTTTCATTATGTGGTTCAACAGATAAAGCAAACTAACGATATTTTAGTTACAAGCTAAAAAAAAGAAAAACAACTGAACTCACCTTTAAATTGTTTTTCGTGTATTCATGTCCACAATAAACCCAGGTCTCATCCGGCAATTTTGTCAAAATATGAAACAAAATTCTATACATGTCTCTTGCATCACCTTCAAAAAATTTGCCTACACCACCTACAAATAAAGTACTATATTATAAATTAATATAAGAAGAAGAATATTGAGTAAAAGAATGAAAAAAATATACGTTACTCTCCGGTAAATACGGCTTTTTCGCCAGTAGAAGGATCGACAACATAATAACAAACATGACCTTTTGTATGACAGGGAGTATGTAATGGAGTAATATCAAGAGAACCCAATTTGAATTCTTCATGATCTTTACAGACATAATTAATTTCAGGAATACGAGCATCAGCACCATAGACAGCTAAACCAGGTTTTTTGGCTATAATTATTATGTGTTACTCGAATCCTATAAATAACAAACAATATATGATCGACTTAAAATTTACCTACAAGTTCAATATTACCACCTGCATGATCCCAATGATGATGTGTGGTAAATACACTATTAGTGTATTAGTGTGACATTTCTTTACTATTTTATACTCTTATTTATTTTACCTTGATAATTTAGCTCCAGTTTGACTAATAACATTTAAAATCTTTATAGGTTCAACTGGGTCAATCACTGCTGCTTCTTTCGTTTTATCATCAATAAGAATATATGAATAATTATCTTCTAAAACGCTAATAGGAATAATCTTCATGGGGGGGTTTTTTTTTTAGTAGTAGGTAAAACGGTAAAAAAAGAAAAGAAGGGGAAAAAAAAAAAAAAAAAAAAATGATTCTTAACAGAAGCTTCTTTCAAAAACAACAAAAAGTCCGAGGTCTTTGAATTCTAAATTGGGTTTTAACTTTTTTCTCGTTACTTTTTTTGGGAATGGTCGTCTCTCGCATACTTGTATAATCGTGATTGAACTGAAGTTAATAAGGCAAGAAAAAGAAAGATGGCAGAAATTGACAGGACTTATCCTAATTACCATGTTTAAATGATATACTGAAATAAATAATAATAATAAAAAAAAAATACGCGAATTAATTAGACGCGAGCTTCTCATTCAATCAAAATAAATACTTTCTATACGTTACAAACAATTCCCTTCTTCCATTATTATGCAATTTCTCACTCATTCCATCTATTTTAAAAGCATGAACCTCTCTATCATATAAAATATTAAAAACTTTATTCTCGCTCTAATTCTCAGCAGTAAATATTAATAAAAAAGAGAAAAAGTTTATTCTTCATCCTCATGAGTTCCAACACGAGCCTATTTAAATGATATATATATATATATATATCAATAAAACATATACACAATTCTATTCTCAAAAAATAAACTTACAGCACGACGACGAATATCTCCTTCACGTTCTCCGAATTCTTCAGATAAACCGTTATAAGGGTAAGTACGTTGAACCTATTGAGATGAAATTAATATTTGTACTTATTGGTTTTTCTACTCGCTACTTACAACAGGTCTTTCGGGATAGAACTTATAGACAATACCGGCAAAACTAGCGAAAACAGCAGCAAAAAGTGCTAATTGACTAGCTGCCTTGACGGGACTGTAATGATGAAGATCTGGTGCCCAGACACCATAAAGTTCATCTTCTTCATGAACCTATACAAAAAAAACAAAAAACGCTGTCAATTCGAGTTCATTAAAAAACATATGTGTGCAAACAACATGGTTTCATGCTTACAGTCTCACCAAAGTTACGCTTATCTTGAGGATCATCCCAACCATAAGGTCCTCTGGTTTGGGTACTGAAACGAGGTAAGTTGGGATAATTACCGATTTGGGGATCTTCAACAATTTCACCAGTGTTCAAGGTGGATTGAGGACGAACAGAGCTCAATGTAATAGGTTGACGAGTGACATTCATCATGTGACGCATGTTCAATGCGCGTTGTGTTGCTGCACGGAAAGCCATTTTTTTTAAAAAAAAAAGAAGTTATAATTAAGCTGGTAAGAGTGGGGTGTTTTTTTTTGGTAATAAGGCTTAAATTTTGACTTTGTGAGGACCATCCCTTGAAATCCTTATATCGCCACAAATAAAAAAAAAAAAAAAGATGATGTCAGCTTTAATCAGATTTTTTTTTAAAAAAAAAAAGCATTCTACTTAAAGAAGTTCGGACCGAACAATCGAAACCGCTTCAACTTTGAGCTAATACTTTTTGTTGGTGGCAAATGGGTGATTCAGTATTAACAACAGTATAATGTATTACATACATACCAATACATCCTTCTTTTGCCCACTGGGCACTAGGGAAAACAGTCTCAATGAGCAAAATCGATGTGTTTGTCCTAAGAAGGCAGTGAAACCATTCCACCAGAAGGACAAGAAGTTTACTTACGGTTACTCAGGGTGTAAATTTACATAAATAATTTGCCTTCACCTGAGAATAAGGAAAAGTAACTATTCGCTCGAGTCAAGTTGAATATCTAATAGGATAGTCAAACGCAACGTTTTAATCACTTTATACTATCTCTCGATTTTTAATATACTGTCGCCTGAAATTCAGAGAAAAGGACAAAGAGTGACTTATTGAAGCAAAGGAATAATCCATGATGATCATATCCGTCTTAAAGATTTTAAGAAGCATATGGAATAAACGAAAAGAATTCACTTGGATTTTATTTTTTTATGCATGTGTCAAAAAATAAATCGAATTATTGTAAAGTGGCTAGTTCATGTCCTTAATAAAAAAAATGGGTGGCATTGCAGAGTCACACCCAAAAAAAAAATAATATAATGGGCATTTTATCTCCCCAAGTATGTATGTAAAGAATTGTGGTGTTACAGCCAATATTCATTAAAACTCTCGTAACACAAATCCATTTCCTAACACATCATCATAACACAGTTGACTACTTCAAAGTCTGGTGCTCACGGATTACTATTACTTTCATTATTCTAAAACCTTCGATACAAATTAACCTCAGCTGTATCAGTGGTGGTGGGAATAAAATTTGACAGTAGTCAAGTATAATAGAGAGGTATCATTTTGTCAACTATCAAAAATAAAGATAGATATGCGCGTTATAAAAACTTTATTTTTTTACTCTTAAATTTTTTTTTTCTTCTAAATCTTTGTATTATCCCTGTCAGTCAACTATAATAATATACTTATAACCCATTTCACATTTTACATAAAGCAAATTCATTTTATTTTATAGAAAAAAAAAAAAAAATCCAACCCAAATGATTAATCTAGTTGTGTATATTTACATTCCAAATTTTTTTTTTAAAAAAAATTTAGTTGACAGTGGAGAAGTATTCCTTGGATTGCTTGACATCAGGCTTGATGGTCTTGGAACCAGCAGTCCAGTTAGCGGGACAAACTTCACCATGTTCATCAGTGAACTTGAAAGCTTCAACGAGACGGAGAACTTCGTCAACGGAACGACCAACGGGAAGATCGTTGATAGTGATTTGACGAACAGTACCCTTAGGGTCAATGATGAAGAGACCACGGAGAGCAATACCTTCGTTTTCAAGAAGAACACCGTAATCCTTGGCAATGGACTTGGTCTTATCGGCAAGAAGAGGGATCTTCATTTCACCAAGACCACCTTGCTTACGAGGAGTGTTAATCCAAGCAAGATGAGAGAATTCTACGTGAATTTTACATGTTAGTTATTTCTCTCTCTCTCTCTCTCTTTTCTCTAACGCGTTCAAGTAGCAGGGGGGCAAACTTAAATCTTGTAAAAAAAGAAAAAAAAAAATCACTTACCAGAATCAGTAGAAGCACCAATAACAGCGGTATCTAAAGCTTCGAATTCAGCAATACGTTCAGAGAAAGCAAGGATCTCAGTGGGGCAAACGAAAGTGAAATCCATAGGGTACCAGAAGAAGACAACATACTTTCCCTTGTAGTCAGAGAGAGAGATATCCTTGAATTCACCATCAACGACGGCGGGAGCAGTGAAGGCAGGGGCTTGCTTTTGAACTTGAGCGACTATATATATGTAAAGTGTTTAGAAATGAAACTTTTACACGTCAACTGATTTTTTTTTTTTTTTTTTTTTTTACAACATACCCATTATACTAATTATTTAATTTTTAGATAAAAAAAAAAAAAAAAAAAAAGAAAGGAGATTATAAAATGTTTGGCGTATTTATAATAAAATTTTAGTTTTGAAACTGATAATATGATTCGTTGAACTGATTCTTACAAACCAAGATATGAGTGAACGCGGGTTTTAAATGTATTACTAAACTTCAGTTTTAGCCAATAGTGAAACGTGCGTTATTTTTTATTCTCTTTCTTGATAAAGCCCTTGAAAAAAAAAAAAAAAAAAATCCATCTATATTATTTGATAGCTTATCGTCTCATCTTTTACTAAATGAATTCACAAAAATAAAAGGATTTGACATTTTTTGTGAGCAAAAAAAAAAAAAAAAAAAAAAAAAAAAAACGTGGTACAAAACCTTGTTATAAAGAACATATGTCAATATAGCCTCCTTGGCGGGTTGTGTAGTGTATAATTAAAAAGTGTCTCCATCATGCATCTGTTTACGTATTTGAGCCATTTTATTACAGTTATCTTTATCATGATTACGCGTTATAAACTTATTGTTAATGTAGAACGCCCTTATTTTTTTTTTTTTAAAAAAAAAGAAAGTGCTTTATTCAATCAAATGGTGTATTTGGTAAAACCGTTGATATGACTCTCTTTTTTTTTATGCATGAGCAAATATCGGAGTCCGTTAGTTTTTCCAGCAAGTTCCATTTCCAAAATTCACTTCGCTTACCTTGGGACTCAATCTAACATAGGTCGACGGATTCAAACTTTCCATTTCTTGGTCATTGAGTACAAGATTATTTTCAGTCAAATCTATTTCTTTCAAGTAATGAGTCCACTGTAAAATTTCTAGTTTACTATCATTTGTAACACCACAATCAGAAATATCCAACACGTTTATTTTAGATTGTAAGATGGCTCCATTCAAGTAATAAACACCTAACTTTTTGCATTAATTTTTTTTTTTTTTTTTTTTTTTGGGCTTAATGTAATTACCACTATCTCCGATTCTGGGGTTGCAATGAAGTATCAATTTGCCTAGTCTGGTTGTAGTTTCTTTCAAGCTTTGAGCAATTATATCTATATCTAAATAATTATAAAGTATTATATATTTATATACATACCAAAATAGAATAAATGTGTTACTTACGTTCCGCTTTCAAATCGCAACACGATAAATCTAATTGATTTAAAATCGGCTTTAATGTAACCAACTGTTGAAATCCACACAAGCGTAAAGTCTTTTTAGATGAGAAACTAAAATTTAGATCAGATAAACTATAAAAATCAAAAAAAGATTTAGTCTAGGGGTTTTAGATGTACAAAAAAAAGATTACTTTGGAAGATCAGATAACAAACTGAAATTTTCCCATTTCGTGTCACTAGAAATATTGGATAAACATAATTTAGAAATTCGGTTTAGATTTATCCATAGTTTTGTCCAATTAAAAAGCATGTCTTCATGAAAATGGTTATTGGAAAGATCCAGGATTAGACTTAAATTTGTATTTGAACTCATTCCATAGGACATGTATGCTTCTTTTGTCTTTTCGTCAATGATGGTAAAATCACCCAAGTGTGTAAAAGATAATTTGATTTCCCGTATTGAAGGTAAATTTTCTAATAAGCTAGGGAGTTGCTGTAGGACCGTAGCGCCTAACGTGTTGAACGATAAATCCAATATACGGAGGCGAGGAAACAATAAAATACTAGACAGGCATTTCGCTGTAAGTAAATTATTCCTCAAATTCAATTCGGTTAAGCCCTTATGAGCATCTTTTAATAAGAATGATAAATCGTGATCGTCTAGAAAGAGAAAATTAGTAACAAAGACACACAATACCTAAAAAAAAAAAAACATACTCAAGTAGTTTGACGATAAATCTAACGTTTGAAGTAAAGTTGAATGCTGTAATACTGGCTGCATAATATTCTTTTGATCAGAAGCAAGATCTATGATAATAAAAAATCAATTATCTTCATCCTTTGCTTATAGAAAAAAAAAAAAAAAAAAAACCAAATGTTTTACTTAAATATTCCAGTGCGAGTTTGTTTGGATTTTGTTTAGACAACCTTATTTTAATTGCATTTAGCTGGCCAATCTCAAGTCTTGAAGCAGCATTTTGATACAACTGAAACGAAGTTTTTTGAACAATTTCTGCTCAAAAAGAAATAATTAGTACGGTACTATATTTATGAGGTTTTAATATCTTACTTTCTGTAAAAGCTTCCACTGATGTTTTATTTTGTTTCAAGATGGTTTCTACATTCTCAGTAGGATTGATTTTTTGCCCTTGAACAACTAGATGGGTAATCACAGGCTACACTTCTGTTTAGTATATTTGTTGACTCTTTATTTCAAATAACCTAAATTATTACCTCTACACCATATTCAATCCAACATTTTTTAGAGATATCATTCATTACATCACTTGCATCTCTAGGCATACGATGATATCGGATCGATAATTCGATAGGTTTAAAGGTATGTACGATAACATTGATAATCTGTTTTATTTCTTTTTAATTTCTAGTAAAAAAAAAAAAAAAAAAAAAAGAAGAAGGCAAAGACTTACTTTAGGTGCAAACATTTTAGGCAGCGGTGTGATACGGTTTGTGAAATTAGAATCGATATCCATACGTGACTCCTTTGAAAGACTTTCTCTCTAAAAGAAACGATGAGTACCTTCTTTCTCGATTGTTTTTTTTTGTAAGTACGCTTATTTACCAAGGTTTTTTCTTCCAACATAGTCTCCTCTAATAGTTTTTTGCAAGCGTCTCGTTGTATTTTTCTATCATAAAATGTGAATATTTCTATACGAAGTTTGAGTGTTTCAATGGTCATTGTTAATTGGTCTAATCTTTTATTTGACAAGCTTGTCTCAATGAATACAAGAAGTTGATCAGTAGCCTTTATATATACATCTTTTTTCTGTAGAATGAATTATAGTTAATATTTGTCGTATAGCGTCATTTTATTATTATCCATATCCTTACCGATTCTCTTAAATTCCATAAAGCAATTGATTTGTATTTTAAAAACTGAGCATGAACGATACTTGAATAGTTACTTGCAGCTAATAATAACGATAGACTCTCATCAATTTTTTTTATGGTCAGACGGTACAATTTGTAATCATATAAAATTTGGATATATTCTACAAGAATTGTCGCAATTGGCTCATTGCCATATCCTGTATTTGTCAGTTGATTAAGCTCATCATTTGCTGACTTTAACGTCTCCATCATTTTGTATGTATCTTTCTAAGATAGAAAATGATGAGTTATATACATCACATTATGATCATATTTCTACTTTACGCATTGTTTAATATAGATCGGGCTAATAGAACCAATCGTTTTTTCATAATATTGAAAACACTCATCGTATTCCTCCAAATAGAGTAGGAATTTTACTAAAGTATAGAATACAATTAGTTCCACAGTTCGATTAAAAAACAAAAAAAAGGGCAAATAGGCACATTGTACTTGCTCTTTTCTTGGAAACAGTAAAACTGATCCTGTTTAAAGCCATGCTTTTTTGTAACATTAAACTCTTCATTCTGACAGAATTTTACATTATCATGTTGACCAGCACGTTTATATAAATTGCCCAGTTCCCACCAACCACTTCTTTCGGCCGAGAAATCTTCCAGCTTATGGGCTAAAGTGATGGCAGCCTGTAAATTTTTTTCTGCCTGAGTGTATAAGGAAGGGATCTTGGATCCCATCACACCCAAATTAAAGTGAGATGATTGCTCTAGTCTCTTCAAATCGTCTTGTTCAGGATCTTCAATATCACTTAAAACCATTGAATCAATCACGTCTTTTTCCAATTTATAAAATTTATGTGCATTTTCATAGTCGCTATAACGTGATTCAGTTTTGTTCAAACTTTTTGTAAAGTAAATATCCCCAAGTATTTTATATGCATTTTGTAAATTTGATTTCATTCGAGATTCATCGTTTCGTTGCTTAAATAAGTTGATTGTGATTAATCCATGTTGTATAGCTGAGGCATATATATGTAATCTATTCAACTTTTGTAAGTATATGTGTGAGTTTATATGTAGTAAGTGCTAAAAAGGGCTTACTTTAAATAGCATTGACACATGTTATTATGTGCTCTAAAAGAAAAAAAAAAAAAATTTGTATGAAAATGACAAGTAGATATGTCCCCCCCCCCCTTTTTTTTTTCTTTTTTACCTTGATAAGAGATCAGCATGCTCCTCAGGCTCTAATAATTTGACTGCACGTATAGAATACTTGATTACATATAGTAAGTAGTGCAGAATTTCCTCGTCTTCGGGATCGTCTACCTCATCGCTTACATCAAGTACCCATTCAGTAATGTTAACAATTGTTTCAGCTGCTTTTGTAGAACGCTTCTCTGATAACAATGTATGGTATTGCGTTATATGTTGTTTTACAACTTTGGCAATATTTGGTTTTTTAGCGTACTCAATGCCGTAGGTTACTTTTTTTCCCATGTCAATTTGAAAGTGAAAAAAAAAGGATCGAAACTTGATTTTTTTTTTCCAGGTTTTGAGTGGGAAGTCACACAAAGTGCATTGGCGGAAGAAAACCAAAATAAAGGGGAAAGTTATTATTATTATTATTATTTTTTTTTTTAGCTATTTAGAAGTTATAAAAAGTGCAAGATGGATAACTATGGCTTTGAAGCAAGATTAAGACATTTAGAGCATGTTCTGATTGGACAGCAAAACGCGCAGCTTTCTAAAACAGCCAAAGACAATCTTTTAAAAAGAGTGAATAATATTCACAAGGAATTGGACACAGTTTATAAAAATAACAAACCCATCAAAAGCTTTATAGAGAAATGTAAGAATATACCAATTGAAGTCAATGTTTGGACTTTTCTTGTGTACTCTGGCTAATTTCAAACTAGATGATGCTCATTCAAAACTACTGAATCCAAATACATCGACTTATTCTTTAGAAAGAGAAATTTTAGCACCCGACGTTAAACTTGAATTACTATTAACTGCTCAAGAGGATTTGGAAAAGTTTGTTCAAGAAGTGAAGCAAGTAAAAGATCTTGAATATACTGTTAGTGGAACAGAATTTGATGGTAAATATGAGATGTTCATTTGAGTGCATGTAATTAAAATGTTGGTGAGTTTTAGTTGTGGAGACATTAGGACCTGAATTATCAAGATTAGAAGTATCACATACTGATCAAATTAAGCAATTAAATGATATCACTGAGCAAGTATCACAATTTATGAAACGCTATAATGGAACAGTAAAGTATACATAAGCTAAAAAAATTCAAATATGACTAAGCTATTTTTTTTTTATTAGGTAAACACTTTATCCGAAATTTTTATATCGTGGGATCATATATTAACAAATATGGAGACTCATGTTACCAGTCTTGAACGTCAAAAACTGAATAATATTATTTAAATATAATTTATAACGAATACTATAAAATATTTAAGTCATAAAAAAAAGATAATTATGATGACTGAATCTTATAATATATGCGTGGGAAATCTTTAACTGAAAAAAAAATGATGACAAGTGGGGTCTTTATTGTTTACATGTATATAAAAAAAAAAGTACCCCAAAATAGTAAAAACCCTCTTTTTCTTCTATTTTTTCTCTTTCTTTCTTTTTTTCATCTTTTTTCTTTTCTTTTCATCTTTTATTAATATATAATATTGAATGGATAGATTGCCTTTTGAAGTGTTGTTACAAGTACTTGGATATTTACCATTGTCATCTTTTCAATCATTGTATTACGTGTTTCCTCAAGGAATTATTGATGAGGCACTTGTTTATAAACTACGAAATAGAAAAGATCAAGCAATGATTGACTTGATATCAACCAATCTTCATGAACTATCTACACCAATTTCAAATAAGAGAAATGAGTCATCCTTATCCTTATATTTTAACTCCTTTGACTCCTCACATCGTTATATTTGGACTTTACCCGACTTTAATAAGCAATCACATTATTTTAGGGTAAAAGATGCTTATGTTTCTCATGGTAAGCTATTACTTCGACCTCATGAAGAAGATAGGATGAAGGAAAAGAATTTTCGTCAAAAGTCATTGGGATCTTTATGGGATATTCGAAAGAGTTTTCCACCAACAAGGGCAGGCTCTTTTTCTGGTGCAAGTGAATATTCTAATATTAAATCTCAAGAATTGATTATTTATAAATCGGGCTGTATTCTGGATTCATGCTTAATTCCATCTTCTTTAACAGGGGTAATTCCTTTAGATAAAAAGAAGGGCTCAAATAATAGACCGAATTTACCTAGTACATATCAAAGAAAAGCCCCTTCGGCTTGGACTCCTTCTTCGACTTACCCAGATCTTACTTGTGGTTATTTTCTTGTGGAACGATTAGCTATAAGTATCCCTACTTTTCTGGAACTCTATTCTTCCTCAAATTAAATATGCGTGTAAGTGTTACACCTATTATTGTACCATTTCTCTTTTTATATACATATAAATCCCCCAACCCCACAAAAAAAAAAAAAAAAGTTATTAAATACATATATTTTTTTTTTTTTATATATACATACAATAAATTAGTTATTTTTTTTTTTAATTAATTATCATAGTTATCAGGTACACTACTAGGTGGACTAAGTGGACTAGTAGTACCAGTACTTGTAGGCGATAAAGTCATGGTTGATTTTGTTCTTCTTTTTTCTCCTACATCAATTCGTACACTGGCAGTTTTTTTAAATGATAATTTTTCATGATAGACGATTAAATCACCACCTTTTGGTTTATGCTTTATGTTATCTAAAGATCCAACTTTAGATTTTATAGGTTTATCTTTAAGAAAGGAAAAAGACTTATCGTTATAGATCTCGACATCACCTCCACCCGGTTTATGATGAATATTTTCCAAAGAACCAATTTTTGCTGAAATTTCTTTTGATTTAATAAATTCGAATTTATCGTCATAAATTTTTAAATCGCCACCACCTGGTTTATGTTTAATATTATCTAAAGAACCGACTTTTGAAGAGATTGCTTTCGATTTGATAAATTCAGCTCGATCATCATAAATTTTGATGGAACCACCACCGGGTTTATGTTTAATGTTATCTAATGAGCCAACTTTCGAGCTTATTTCTTTTGATTTTATAAACTTTGCTTTATCATCGTAAATAGTGATGGACCCACCACCTGGTTTATGCTTGATATTATCCAATGATCCAACTTTGGATGAGATCTCTTTGGATTTAATGAATTCTGCTTTATCGTCATAAATCGTAATCGAGCCACCGCCTGGCTTGTGCTTAATGTTATCCAATGATCCAACTTTTGAGCCTACTTTAGAACTAATTCTCAATCGTAATTCATCTACGTTTTCGTCATACACTTTAATTGTGCCACCACTTGGTTTGTGTTTAATATTTTCAAGTGACCCTATTTTAGACTTCACATGACTTTTTTTTTTTTTTTTTTTTTAATTATTGTACACATCGATTATTTTTTTTTTTAGGTTATTGTTCTTACCTAAAATCTGGTCGAGATGTAGGAGAAACCATCAAAGCTCTTTTAGCTGCATAACTGTTTTGTTCTCTTCTTTGTTGTGTAGGCATACTTTTGGTAGTAGACATCGTTCTAGGTAAGTTTGTTTCTAAACTTGACTTATTACTTTCTGTAGTATAGTATTATAAGGTTAACATTCAATTACGCCGAAAAAAAAAAAGAAAGAACCATTGTACCTTTTTCTGTAGCTGACCGAGGCTTAGTTAAGCCGCTTTTTTTTTTAATTAACGGTTTTTCGTTTGTTGTTATTGTATTCGTAGTCATTGAACGAGATCTTGATGAACTCGTGGTATTAGTCGTAGTGGTAGTGCTGGTAGTTGTTATCATCGTAGCAGTAGATTGAACGCCCACTCGTATAGACGTTGTAGTCATCCTTGAACTGATAGACTTCCTGTGTGAATTAACAGGTGCTGTAACCATTTTTTTTGTTTTGTTTTGTTAAGAAAAAGAAAAAAAGGAAAAATAAAAAATTTAATTAAGAAATATAAAATCGCTCAAATTGTACCACACTAGAACCTTTTTTTTTTTTCATATGCGTTTCCGCAAGTTTGTGTGTGTAGTAACTAAAATAATAAATAATAATTTTAAAGCGGAAATATTATATATGTAAAATACAGATGATATATTTATTTGCACAAGAAAATTTGGTATATATAAAAAAAAAAAAAAAAAAAAAAAAAAAAAAAAAAAATAGTTTCAATTTATTCTTCATGATCATCATTGGTATCAAATACACCCTTTGATCTCTTACTACGTTCACGTTGATAGAATTCGGCCAATACATTTTGAGGAATACGATTCAAAAGTTCCTTGGGGAAAATACGTAAAAGAGACCATGCAAGATCAAGAGATTCATAAATGGTTCTTGATTCATAAGCACCTTGGGCAATGAATGATTTTTCAAACTTTTCCAAGAATTCAAGAGACAATTTATCTTCTTGATTCAATGCTTCTTCACCAACAACTGCCTTCATAGCTGCTGCATCACGACCAATGGCGTATTTAGCATACTATATAAACATTATATTGTTAAAAATTTACTCTTTTTTAAATTTATATATGTATATATTGCAAAAAAAAAAAATATTTACCAATTGGTTAGAAACATCACCATGATCCTTTCTTGTCATACCTTCACCAATAGCTGACTTCATAAGACGAGATAATGAAGGTAAAACGTTAATAGGAGGATAAATTTGACGATTGTGAAGTTGACGATCAACAAAGATTTGTCCTTCAGTAATATAACCTGTCAAATCAGGAATAGGATGAGTAATATCTAAAGGGAAAAAGAAAGTTAAATATGGTTGTGTGCAGACATATATATATATATATATATATATATATGCATTTATATTATTACCATCGTTGGGCATAGTCAAGATAGGAATTTGAGTAATTGAACCGTTACGGCCTTCAACACGACCAGCACGTTCATAAATTGTAGACAAATCGGTATACATATAACCAGGATAACCACGACGACCAGGTACTTCTTCACGAGCAGCAGAAACTTCACGTAAAGCATCAGCATAAGAACTCATATCAGTAAGAATAACCAATACGTGCTTCTCAAGTTGATAAGCATAATATTCAGCAGTAGTTAAAGCAAGACGAGGTGTGATAATACGTTCAATACTAATGCATAGAATTAAATAAATATATAAAATACATACAGAAAAAAAAAACATGAAGAACTTACGTAGGATCGTTAGCCAAATTCAAGAAAAGAGTGACACGCTCCATAGAACCATTTTCTTCGAAATCTTGTTTGAAGAAACGAGCGGTTTCCATATTAACACCCATAGCACCAAACACAATAGAGAAATTCTCTTCGTGACCATCATGAACACCTTTGGTAGGAGCCATCTTTTGGACGAGACCGGCTTGACGACAGATTTGAGCGGCAATTTCGTTATGAGGAAGACCTGCAGCAGAGAAGATTGGAATCTTTTGACCACGAGCAATTGAATTCATGGTATCAATAGCGGAGATACCAGTTTGAATCATTTCTTCGGGATAAATACGTGAATAAGGATTGATAGGTGAACCTACATTGAAATTTTAATAAATAAACGCGCGCGCTTTCTCAAAAAAATACATGTAATATGTATATAGTACCATTCACATCCAAGTAATCTTCTGCAAAAATTTTAGGGCCCTTATCAATAGGTTTACCGGAACCGTTAAAAACACGACCCAACATGTCTTCTGATACAGGAATATGTTGTGTTTGTCCAGTAAATGTAACGTGTGTTTGCTTAGCATCAATGCCCGAAGTACCTTCAAAGACCTTCATTTTACAGTGAAATCAATAAAATAATATAAATGTATATGAAAAAAAAAAAAAAAAAAATTATTATGCTTACTTGTACAACTGCCTTCTTTCCTTGAACTTCAAGCACTTGACCGGCACGAACGGAACCATCAGGAAGAGTCAAGTTTACAATTTCAGAAAACTTGGGGAACTGTGGAAAAAAAAAGGGCGTTTTAATAAACTATTTCAGTTATAAAAAAAAAAAAAAAGGAGTGTACTTACTTTAACATTGTCAAGAATGACAAGAGGACCATTGACACCAGTAACTGTACGATAATCTATTTATAAAAAGGGTGAATAAAAGGATGGGAATAGTTTGACATGAGTTGAGAATATATATACCTAAACGAGGTTTGGCAACAAAGTCTCTAGTAACAGCAGACTTGTGAAGTTCAAAAGCTTCACTTGCACTGAGAGTATGAGCCATGATGAAATTCTTTTTTGGATGAGAAAAGTAACCTTTAACAAAAAAAAAAAAGAGGGACCAAAAATGACGCTGGATTTCAATCCAAAGTCACAACAAAAATTCGGAGATGTCCTTTTGTTTTTAATGAAATCATATGTATATACATACATACTTTGCTTTGTTTTTTTTTTTTTTTTTGGTTCATCATGACATGGACAAAGGCCATTGTGTTGGTTGGTGTGCCAACCTTACTTGTTGGTGTAGCACATATCAATTCATTACCTTTTGCTTATACTATTAGGTCTTGGTGGTTATTAAGGTCTTTAGTTGAAAGAGCCAAGAAATTGAATTTAGAACCTGAAGGTAGTAATTGATATACATACATAAATGTTTCTATATAAACGTCAAAAAAAAAAAAAAAAAAAACTTAAGATATTACAATAAAAAAGATCTGTTTACAGTTGTTTGTCAAAATCAAAAATGTACATGGGATGATATTGATTATAACCAACATATGGTAAGCATATTTTTATAAATGCCATTTTTAAAAATGTTACCTTATTTCTCATAATAAACATTTTGTTGTGTATATCAGAATAACAGTACATACAATAAAAAATTAGATTTCAGTCGAATTCATCTTTTGTATGTTATTGTACCTAAAATCATGATGGAACCCAATCATCATATCTTTGCTCATAATGCAGGTGTATTCACCTTATTTAAAAGAGAGATTCCACCTCTTCAACCCTATACGATTCAAACTCGTGTTTGGACATGGAATGAAAAATGGTTATTTTTACAACATCGATTTATCATTGAAGAAACAGGAAAAGAGCCTATTGTATGTTGTATCGCAACGAGTAAAATTGTATTTAAAAAGACATCTGGAAAGACCGTATCTCCCAAGGAAGTATTTGAATTATGTGGACATATGATTGATGATCCAGCGATTGAAACGAAAAGAAGTTTAAACTGGGATAAAGCAAAGCATTTATTATCTGTACATCACGATTGGGATTCTAAGTTATAAAAGGCCCTGAATGGCCTTCTTGAACGTTGGTGAGCAATGCTTCATGTAGTTTACTTAAAAGATAAAATAACATAGCAAATTAATAAAACAATAAGTGTACATTAATTATATAGTTTTTTTTTTTTTACCTTTATATGCATCTGGATTACAAGTACATTTTAAATCAATATATGTTTTGATATCATTAGGACATATTGCACCCGCATGATGCTCATAACCATCTAAATCATCCATTACGATTTCACTTGATTTTAAAAATAAGCCAACAGCCAAAGTTTGTGGAAGTGCATCGCCCCATTTTTGATAAAAGAAACCTCCAGACGCATCCAGTTCATCAAAATATAAATTATATTCTTTTGATCTCAAGAAATCAAGGGAGACAATCATAAAGTTATTGTATATCATACAGTTACTATACTGTCCAGCGTACTGTCCAAGGGTACCTGAACTATCGGTATCCGACCCTTTATGTATTAATGCCTTGTGGATACCATCAGAAACAGGTTGTAAGATATTCTTGTGTTTACGAATAAAGTTTTTTGTGATGGCGTCCAAGCTTTCAACGAAGTTATGATTTTCAGTTGCTGTTAAAGCGAATGCTATAATAAATAGTAATTAGTTAATTATAAATAATGTAAGTAAGAGAAAACTTTACATAATTTCTTCTTTTCCTTCTTTAATCTTTCAAAAGGATCATGCGTGATATCACAATGATAAGTAGACCCAGGTTGAACCTTCCAATAAAACTCTAAATCTTTCAACAGTGGATGAAAAGCCAGAAAACCCATATTATATCTCGTCATCTTTCGCCAATATAAACTTTCCCCTTTTTCTAAATCTTGAAGCGACATTTTTTTCATGTTCTTTTCCATTCGCTTAATATCAATCCAATGCGGTTCTTGCCATTCAATGGAAGGCGCTAAGCCAAAAAAGACAGGTGCTTTTGTTGCCTGAGTGATGAGTTCTTTAAAATGTTGAGAGAATACGTTTGCACCAATAATGATCCAAGGATATTGATATCGATCATTAAAATGTTGTTCTAGGCTTAACATGGTAGCACGTAAACGGAATACTTCTTCTTCTCGTGCAATTGATACATAAGCACTTTTTGTTGAAGCGTTTGTTGTGACACGATGCCAGTCTAGAAAAGTATCTTCAACCGTGTTTGAAACGACTCGAAGTTTGTTTTGGTGAGCTGGTGGTGGTGAAGGTAGGTTTAATAATTTGTTATGTAGTGAAGAAAGGAAAAGTTTTTCTGAATGAGTTGGTATGGGTTGCTTAAAAAAGAGAAATGTTAAACAACAGGCGATGATGATAGTTAAGATAAATAACATGTTCTTTTGAACCCAAAAGATGATACGAGTCCGTGTCTTGTTTGAAGAAGTGACTGGATCTGTTTTGATATGAATCATTGGTGTTCTATCTGCATCTAAAAGGGATTCATTTAATGCCATGATAACTTATAATAATGAATGAAAAGAAGAAAAAGATGATCACTTTATATATCAAATACAACATTTAATCAATACAAAATTGTACAGATTAAATACTAAAGAATGTTTTTGATTGTAAACAAAAAAAAAAAAAAAGCTATTGTATTTATTTAAAATAATAATAATAATAATAAAAAAGGGCTTTTTCTTTTTTTTAGCAATTAGAATAAATTTAATATTCTTCAGCATCTTCAATTTCAGAATCACCCAAGGAATCGGAACCAACTTCCTCATAATCCTTTTCAAGGGCAGCTAAATCTTCACGAGCTTCAGAGAATTCACCTTCTTCCATACCTTCACCAACATACCAATGAACGAAAGCACGCTTAGCGTACATAAGATCGAACTTGTGATCAAGACGAGCCCAAGCTTCAGCAATAGCAGTGGTGTTGGACAACATACAGAGAGCACGTTGAACGGTAGCTAAATCACCACCAGGGACAGCAGCAGGGGCACGACAGTTAATACCGACCTTGAAACCGGTAGGACACCAATCAACGAATTGAATAGTACGCTTGGTCTTGATAGCAGAGATAGCAGCGTTGGTGTCTTTAGGTACAACATCACCACGATACAATAAACAACAAGACATGTATTTACCATGACGAGGATCACACTTGACCATTTGGTTATTGGGTTCGAAACAAGCGTTAGTAATTTCTTGAACAGATAATTGTTCATGATAAGCCTTGGCAGAAGAGATGATAGGAGCATAAGTAACCAAAGGGAAATGAATACGAGGATAAGGAACCAAGTTAGTTTGGAATTCGTTCAAATCAACGTTAAGAGAACCATCGAAACGAAGAGAAGCAGTGATGGAAGAAACGACTTGAGCGATCAAACGGTTCAAGTTGGTATAAGAAGGACGCTCGATATCCAAGTTACGACGACAGATATCATAAATAGCTTCGTTATCGACCATAAAGGAGACATCAGAGTGTTCAAGCGTGGTATGAGTGGTTAAGATGGAGTTATAAGGTTCAACAACGGAGGTAGCGACTTGAGGGGCAGGGTAAACAGAGAATTCAAGTTTAGACTTCTTACCGTAATCAACAGAAAGACGTTCCATTAATAAGGCACCGAAACCAGAACCAGTACCACCACCGAATGAATGGAAAACAAGGAAACCTTGAAGACCAGTACAGTTATCGGCTAATTTACGAATACGATCCAAGACGGAATCGACTAATTCTTTACCAACGGTATAATGACCACGAGCATAGTTGTTAGCAGCATCTTCCTTACCAGTAATCAATTGTTCTGCAAGGAGTGCATGAGTTAGTGTGATATAGATAAATAAATAAAGAAAAAAAAAAAAAAGAGACTTACCAGGGTGGAATAATTGACGATAAGCACCAGTACGAACTTCATCAACAACAGTAGGTTCTAAATCGACCATGACGGTACGAGGAACATGCTTACCAGAACTGGTTTCACTAAAGAAAGTATCAAAGGAGTTATCACCAGTGTTGTTCTCTTCAGGAATGTGACCATCAGGTTGAATACCATGTTCAAGACAGTAAAGTTCCCAACAGGCGTTACCAATTTGGACACCAGCTTGACCAACGTGAATAGAAATAACTTCTCTCATTATTAAAAAAAAAAGGGTGTTTATATAGTTGATTTATTCAAAAGTTAAGGGAGAATAAGCAACAAAATAATTTGTAAAGAAGAAGAAGAAGAAGAAGAAGAAAAAAAAAAAGGGGAACTATTTAAAAAAAAAAAAAAAAAAAAAAAAAAGGTGCACCGGAGCTTAAATATTAAATTGGATTTATTCAAGTTTGGCCAATCAGGGCGTGCATAAGTGTAACATATATTATTATAAGATGGAAGTAAAATAATCATCATGAGTTTTTAAAGAATCTAATTCAGCTTTTAAAGTAAGAAAAGGACCATCTAATTGGTGTAAAGTGATAGAAGAAGCTTGTTTGTCTTCCGTATAATCTCTACATTGAATCCAATCCGGTTTTACTTGCATATAAAAAGAGATTTCAGAAGGTAAAAGGGAGAATTCTAATCTTCCCCAACCTACTCTATTTTCTAAAGGACATAAGATGATTTGTTTCACACAGGTATGGTTGAATTCCATTTTAAATCTACTGGGTCCGTCTTGTATGGACCAACTAAATGTCTTTTTTTGTTTGTCATATTCACATAAGAGATCGGTGGATTCGAATCCCATTCTTTTCCATGTACCAATTTGCAGTGCTTGAGCTGATATATATATAGAGTTGTTGTTTGGCATAAGTGTAGTATTATTTAACATGGTATTCTCTTGTTGGTCTAATAAGGGTGTAATATGTTAGAGAGAAAAAAAAAAAAAAGGTTTAAATAAACCATACTACATATACAAACTTACAAAAGGGTAGGTTCCAGGGTGGATTGTTGTTGTTGTTGTTGTTGTTATTATTATCAAATAGGTCAGGTATTATAGATAGATTGGGATCATCAAATGGGTTATTCAACATGTTTGTATAGTTATTATCAACTGAATTTCCTCTATTTTGTTGTTGTATCATCATTGTTGAATAATAAGGACCAACTGTATGTGCTCTTGTACGCGTACTTGTATTAGTATGATGATTCTTTTTTGACCAAGAAGATAAATCGGATAAAGAAGGACTAATTGAACCTTCATCATGAGTAGTTGCAGAAGTTGGAGGAGGAGGAGGTGGTGGAGGAGGCATAGATTTTAAAGAGATGGGTGGAGGAGGAACGGAAGAACTACTACCGGTTATTGATTGTTGATGATTGTTATTATAAGAATAAATATTATGATGTTTAGGTCTTTGTTGTTGTTGATTAAAATAATAATAATAATAGTAATAATAAAGGTCCGGATTTGTTTTTATAGGATCACCAATATCAGTTGGTTTATTATTAAAACCATTTTGTTGTTGATATTGATGAAAGACAGCTGCTTGACAAGCGGCAGCAGCAGCGGAAGAAGCATAATATTGCATCCTTAAGGTTTCGTCATGTAACATGGAAGTCTTTTTTGCTATATTTTTAACTTTAGCTCTTCTATTTTGAAACCAGATTTGAATTGATCTTTCGGACATGCCTAATTCACGAGATAATTGTTCTCTAACACGATTATTTGGGCTTGGATTTAAGTTGAACGTTTTTTCTAAAATTGTTAATTGTTCTGGTGTAGCTCTCGTTCTTTTACGAGGTAATTTATCATCTGTCATATAATTCATCATGTAAAAATAATATAAAAGTAGAAGAAAAGAAGAGAGAAAAAAAAAAAAGAAAAGAAAACAAATAAAAGAGGTAAATAAATACAAACAAAAAAAAAACACGGTGTTTTCCTAATTTAAAAAAGGGATCGACTCAACTAATAATTAGTGTGATTTACAGCTTAATTGACAGGTTACCGAATTGGAGTTTAATTTTCGCACCATCAATTTTTTTTTTTTTCTTTTATATTAATATATAAAGTAACTAAAAGAGCACAGACATTTGGTTTAATCAAAAGTGATTTTATTTTATATTTTACCTTTTTCTTTTTTTTTTTTTTTTTCGACCGGTCTAGCTCTACTTTGGCTCTATCAAAAAAAAAAAAAAAAAAAAAAAAGGTGTGTGAGCCCTTAATTTTTGTTACACGAATGTATACACGTGCTTACTAGTTTTATACAAGTCTTGTTTTTGGTAGAGTGTGGCCTGACAATTATATTGACCTGTTATATAATTATAATAAAGCTTACAGAAAAGTAAAATTAAAAAAAAATAAATAAATAAATAAATTGTACAACAGTAATTTAATCGAGTACAAAATGTAATAAAGGAGAGAGAGAGAGAGAGAGAGAGATATAATAAAAAAAACGTGGAATATTTCAATATAATTTCATCAATATTAATCAAATTCATTATTTGGTGTGACTATCAGAAAAAAAAAAAAGGGGGAGTGGTGTTGTGGGGGGTATAAATTAAGCCGAATAATCTGGTGGGGGGATCGACGGTATACGATCCAATAATGGCATAATGGTTGAATCATCTTTAATAGAGTATAAAGCTTGTGAAGCTAATTCCATCTCTTTACAAAAAGTATAATAACATGAACATAAATATGGACTTGGTTTCTTCTTTGGTTGTTTCATTTTAGTGATCTTGATTTTATCATTTTTTTTACCTTTTGGAATTGTCGTTGGTTTTACTCCTAATTCAAAATATGAAGGTAATCTACCATAATCTTCTTTTAAACGACAATCAAATACCGTAATGGCTGATTCAAATTTAATTGTATCTTTTGTCTTGAATTCTTCTGCCTTGTTATTTGATTTATTTAATCCAAGTAATACATTTTGCCATGTGACATGATTATCCATAGCCATTCTTTGATTATTATTATTACCGACTCCTCCACGCGAATTATTAGTGTTAAAATATGCCGCTGGTGGTGGTGTAAGGTTACCTGATATAGATTCGGGTACTGATTCAAAACTATTTCTTCTACTCAAATATTGTCTATTGCCTTGTATATCTAAATAAGATAGTGTTAAACTAATCTCTACATGATGTCTAAACTGAATTTCTTTAAGATAAGTTGTATGTCGAATATTTTGTTGACAAGTGGGTGCATAAAATGCTAATCGATGTGCAAAATCATGTTCTAATTCAATTCCATTTTGATTTTTATCAAAAATAGGTAACAATTGTTCTGTCGTAGTATCCACTTCACCAAATTCAGCTAATCTGACGGATCCTGCAAATTGTAAAGGAAAAGTAGTTGAATCCGTTCTCCAGGCTCTCATTTCTGGTATACAATACTTTCTGGATTCAATCACATTGACTTCAATATGTTCTAATCTTGTATGTTTCAATTGTGGCTCAATAATGGTTCGAATATAAAATAAATCTCCTGATGAAAAGGCGGCTGCTTCTATCAACACTTCAATATTACCATAGACCATATTCTTTTCAAATGTTCTTGACAGGTTATTTAATGAATTGTTAATTAACAATGAGTTTGACATATAGGTACGTAATACCATCACTGGTTTAGAGATATGCCAACTCGATGTCATCATGCCGGGTCTTTGAACTTCTGCTTCAAGTACATGACGAACTCTACCAAAAGTGTCTTCGATAGTTGCAACTGTAGACTGCGTATAAAATAATTAGTAAAAATAATATATACATATATATATTTGCCTTACATTAGGTATCACAAACGCAAATGAAAATCTATGTACCCCTGCTGCCAAAACTAATACAGGTGCTTTCTTGTCAATATGAGGAGCTAAAATTTCAAGTGTTTGTTCCCCTAAAGGTTTTTCTGCAGTTAAACGTGTACCACGTGCTCCAATACCTTAAATTTTTTTTTTCATTGTATCAGGTTCCCTCAATTCTTTTTTTTTTCTTTTTGACTTTGTACCTTACCTTCGGGCCAATATGTAACAGCGTGACTCTTTAAAGTAACAGAAACATTGGAGATCTTGGTTGGTTTTGACAAGTTCAAGATTACATTGCCAGCAAATAAAGTAGAAGCATCTTCTGTTGGTAATCCTCTTAAAATAATCGGCTTAAAAGGATCAAAACTTAATTGACCATGAGAAAGTAATCCCAAATGCATTGACTCGTTTGAATTGAATACAGATCTAGAAAAGAAAAAAAAAAAAAAATTGCAACAACTATAAACGAAAGAGAGAAGAGAGGGAGGAGGAGGGAGGGAATATTGTCCAATAGAAAAATCCAATCAAATCAAAATCAATGGTTTAGAGCTCCATTTCAATACAACTTTCCATCTCCCAGCTCTCTTCTTTCCTTTCTGTAGTTTCCAATCAAACCTTTGAATTTGCATTTTTTACTTTAACCAAACAAGAATTAGCTTATTTTTAATTATACTTGGAAACAATTATTAGAAGAGCCTTTTTTGTTGATACTTGACCGAAAATGGAAACTGTCAGAAAACAGACAAAAATAAGGCTGAACAATTCTTCCATATGTTCCTGGCCACCGTACGTATTTTCCACACGTGAATGGAGATTGTAATTTGTAATGTTTTTTCATACAAAAATAGTGTGGGGAAACATAATTTTTCTCGAGTTCAGTTCAGAGAGAAACATTTCTTTTTTTTTCTCTTTCTTTCTTTCTGTATTAAACATGCGTCTTATTCCTACTTCAACACACGTAATTCCAGTTCACAGTGCAACTGACGGCTGGGAAACACAAAAGTTAGCAGTCGAAAGACATGAAGTTCCTGCAAAGACAAAAGCAAACAGAAAAGTAGCTTTTTTGTTCTCTCATTCAAACGGGTTTCATAAAGAATCACTTCACCCACTCATTAAAAGATTTATTGATCACCTTCGTAGCTTAAAAGAATATGACCAGACTGACATCACGATCGTTGCTTGGGATGCTCGTAGTCATGGTGATTCTGCTCGTTTAAACGAAGGCACCTTTTTAGAGTCTTGTAATATAGATATATAGATATATATATATATATATTCACATATTTGTAACAGAAAAAAAAAAACTAAATATGATGTATTTTTTTTTTAGATAGATGGTTTGATAATGCTATGGATACAAAGAAAGTGATTGAAGAAATGGAATTGGATCAAGGTTATGACCAGTTGATCGGTGTTGGTCATAGTTTTGGTGCTACTTCAATGTATGTTATAATTTTTACTAAACCAATATATATCACTCATAATTTTATATAGGATCATTTTGGAATTTTTCTATCCCAATACATTTGATGGGTTGTGTGTAACAGAACCTGTTTTTGCCGATAAATTACATGATGGTGAAATCCGTGCTATGATTCCTACTCTTGCTTCTGGAAAGCGTCGTGATGAATGGCCTAACCGGTACGAAAAAGAAAGAGAGAGGAAGAAAGAAAAAAAGAATATGACATAGACTTACTAATTCATATTTTTTGGCCTGTTTAGTGAAGAGTGTCGTAAATCATTGTTAAAAAGTAAATTCTTTCAATCGTTCCATCCTGAAGTTTTGGATAATTATGTGGTATTGTATTACGTAATCACTTCTATTACCTAATAAATAGCCCAACTTACTCGAAGCGAATTTCTAGAATTATGGTATGTATGATACTGAAAAGGGGACAATCAAGCTCAAATGTCCTAAAGAATGCGAATATGTAAGTGTGTGGCGAAATATAATTCATAAAAAATCTACTAATATCTATTATAGCATATTTTCAAATATTATAATTACGATACCTATGTTGCTTTTAAATCACTCCAGTTATTAAAAGTACCTACTCATTTCGTTTTTGCTAATGGCTCTAATTTGTAAGTATTACAGGAAATAGTAAAAAAAAAAAAAAAAAAAAAAAATGATACAGTTATTAAACATTTGATGAATATATTAGTGCCGGTCTTGAGAGTACGAACAGTATTGCGGATCAGAATCCTGAAAAAATCACACTTGAATATGTCGATGGTTCCCACATGGTTCCTAACGAAACTCCTGAAGTTCTTCGTAAGTTTATTTCAAGGCGTATGATCAATTTTTTTTTTAAAAAAAAAAATTAACATTTTATTTTATTTTTATTTTAGTTCCACATATTATGAAGACAATTGCCAAAGTAAATAATAACAGTACCCCAATTAAATCAAAACTTTAAATAATAAACATATGCGCATAATACATATTTATAATTCCTGAATCTTCACTTTTGTTTCCTTTTGATGTTGTTTGATCGCATCTTGAGCAGCCTCAAATTCTTTTTGAAAATCTTGTTTTTCAAGTTTAATTTTAGTTAATTCATTTTGTATTGCCGAATTTAAAATTTCGATCCGATCTTTGTCTAGATAACAAGCGGCAGCAAAGTAAAAGTAAAGTTTACGCGTTGCTAATGCGGTTGCTTTGGTCTTCTTTTTCGTTTGATCCAGGGCCCGCCAGAAATCAAAAGTTCCGTGAGGACACCTCTTTAATAAGTCTTGTAAATCTTGTAACAGCAGTATTTTTAAATCATATCGTCTATTGTTATTTAATTTACCTCTTCGGATCATATCAGATTTATCTTCTAGTTGAATAATGCGTTCTACAATATCGCCGACAACATCACTTACACTAGAATAAGGACATGATGCTGCATTTGAATAAAGTACATCGGCTGATAATGTTTCTGCAATGCGCATTGTGTTTTGTGTATCTTCCATTAAATCGCCCATTGTATGTCGAATCAGATAACTGTATGTGGCTAGTATATGAAGTAAATTCCAAGCTAAATAGGGGCTAGATCTTGTAGCAGGTTGAGTCATTTTTTCGAAATCGGGTAAAATTTGAGGTAGTTCAGGTACCTTAGTTTCATGCTGCTCCTCTTCTTCTTGATCATGGATAAGAGAAATATCTTGTTTCCACCAAGGTATATAAGTAGGCAGGTTGAACTTATTCCAGTCACCGTTATGTTGTAAGTCGTTCAAGACAACTTGAAATTCCTTCCGTTCTTTATCTGAGAGTAGATCCCAAATTAGATCAGGATCAGTGTTTTCAATATCGATATTTCCAAATCGTTCCAATAGCTCGTAATGTTCTTCATCTTGTTCTTCTTCTTGGTCATCCTCGAGTAGATCGTTTGGATCGTTATCAGCTTCCAAACGTTTCAACATTTCCAGCATTTTATTTTTGCTGTCTCGATCGAGATCTCGGTTTTGAATTTCTGCTGTAACACTATCTCTATAAAATGATTCGGTACATTCTGCATGCTGTAAATCTTTATAACAAGTTAATGAACAATATCGAAGATTACAACGAGGACAGACATAATTGGAAAATTGCTTTTGACATCTAAGCAAAAAAAAAACAGTAAAAGAAATGATGTTAGGTTCATATGTAAACGATAAACTATATATACATATAGTTACTTACATTTCGCACAAGGTTTGGCTGATGGGTTCAGCCACTTGATCCTGGTTTTCAATTACGCGCAAAGAAGACATATTATGGTGTAAAAGAAGTACAATTTTCTCATTTTATTCGCGGAGTATGTAAATTATGTTTTTGCCGTTGAGAGAAGATTTTATAGCAAAAATGCCACTTATTTTATCTTTTTTTTTTTTTTTTTTAAAGAAAAACGGTAGAATGAAGTTGTTTATCATGAATTTTATATGTGCGCTTTATTTGTAAATGATTTATTTTTTAGTTGTAAAGAAAGTTTTTAAAAGGTCGGCTAATTCTTCAAGCTTATCACCGATGACGTTTGGTGAAGTATCATCATTCATATCTAAACGTTTATTTGGGCGGTGGGTTAATCGATTAGATGATCTGCTTCTGGGACGCTTGGATCTTTTCCTATCGGTATCAATAGACTCATCTTCTTTGTTTCCATCATTATCCTCTTCATTTTCTTCTTGGTTTGAGACATTCTCTTCTTCATCTCCTTCTTCATTCTCTTCATTTTCTTTTTCATAATCCAACTCGTCTTCTTCAACGTCCAAAATGGATTGAGGATTATGTACATCAAGTGTATGTATGTTTAAGCTCTTCAAATCATGTTGGGGGCAATGGAACCAACATGATGGGCATGCACAATGGTCAACTACATCAGCACCCGTATCGGTGAGTGGAACATATATGAATTCTCTTTCTAGAGGTCTTTTTGCATGATAATTCTGAGGAGGTAAAAAATGTCCATGTTTCTCTTCTACATGCCCAATAATTACACCTGGTCTACTTGAAAGATTGCCACAAATATAACAAGCATACTCCAAATGGATTTTCGTTTTAGCCGTTCTATTTGCATTAGAAGAGCCTTGTGATCGGATACTACCAGTTTGACTATTTGGTCGTGAATATTTACTCATGTTAATTAGAAAAGAGATAAAAGAATACGCGATCTTTGAAACAAATAAATTTTTTTATATCAGAAATATCAGAAATATCAAATTTATCTGTTTAGTGTGATTTTTTTTTATATTAGAAATCTGACAACTTTTTATCTTGTTACAGTCAATCAGAGAGTATATTGATTGGCCCGTTTGTATCACCAAAAATGGATTTGTATGTATAGAATGTTTTATACTTCAAAAATAATGAGCATAAATAATTAACTATCACTTGCCAAGAAACCTTTGATTTGTTATATAAAAACATAATCATATAAAAGAAAAGACTTGATGGAAGTGTACAAATCTTTCTAATTGAAAAATCTTTGCTATTATATAGAGTGTAGAAGAAGTGGATAGCCATAATTTATAATTACCCATCTACTAATTAATAAAAAAAAAAATGCTTAAGCGACTAGATTTCATGCAAAAGTATGGAGACCAAACACGCAAAAAATATACAAAAGTTTAAAGGCCTTGGTATGAGATCTCAAAATATGAATATATACAGGTTTTTATCTTTCGGAACCGACAATGGCTTAGAAAAAACTTATCCTAAATTATCAATTGTGCAAGAGAAGTGAGCCTCTCACTCCGGATCAAACGGAACCAAATAATAATAATAAGTGAAGTATACGTTTTTAAAACTATTCATATAGTACACAGAAAGTGTACCAAAGATGAGAAGAGGCAGGACTTGGCATACAAATAGCACATAGAAAGTAAATTGGAGACCAAAGAAGTACATTTGAAGTGACTTTGCTTCACTTTTTGCCAGCATGTACACTATGGACTAACTTGATATATATTCAAATATTTATATATATATATATATATATATACTATGAGAAATTTCACGAGATAGAGACTGCGTGTGTGTGTGTGGCCTGAGCATCCATATAAGAACCCTGGCCAGAAATATATTTTTTTCATTGTATGTAATACAAATGTACTTGAGTACCAAAACAAAAAAGACGTGTAAGCTACACAAGCTACCGCATTTAACCGGTTTATTAAAGTTTATGTTTCACCAAATAGAACGGACATTTTTTTTGGCTTTTTTCATTACTGCTTTTTTTTTACATTATTCATATGCATTTCTTTTTGAAAGATCCACGTTTTTTATTATTATTATTAGTTTGGTTTGACAAGATTGAAAATATATGGTACCATCGCCATATCTTTAACAGGCAATACGGAAAAGAATTGGGCATGTCAGTGCTATGCGCTGGTATAGGGCGGGTAGAATCTGCAAATTAGCAGGGTCTTTAATATTATGGAATCAAGGTTGGGTCTGAATTTATCCAGTTACTTCTCCGCTTCTACATCTATAGGCTCGTTATTTTTCTTTTTCTATTATATATTGATAGAGGGACTATTTGAAGCTATATCTTATTCAAGACAAGATATAAAAAAATGTTTAAATATTACATGTTATATTGTTAGATTTAAAGTCTAGTGCTATCTATGAAATCAAATAGGACAAAAATATAATTGTTACACGTAGAAATCGGGAATTCATATAAAATATAATATTATATGAAAAAAAGAAGCGTCAAGTAGAACAAAATGAGATATGTAAGCTTCAATCTTGAATAAAAATAGAACTTTTATAATGAATAAATATAGAATGACAAGTGTAAACAAAAATAAAGCCAGCAGCACAGACCTGAAAGGCAAATCTTTCTTATAATACTTAAAATCAAGGAAGCACAAAAATCATGTGAAATTTAGACAATTACCGATTAGCTTTTAGTTATTATAATTCTTCATATGTCTGCACATGTTGACACATTTATTAGCTACACACACATGAATCACCTATTCTTTTGGTTTATTTCATGTTCCTGAACAAGTTTATTTGTCTCTCTTTTTAATTAAAAGTCAGTGCCAAAAGTAAACTGAAATATTATTGTAATACAAAAAATAAATTCATCATCCTCTTTTTTTTTTTTTTTTTACTTGTTTTGTAAAAAAAAAAAAAAAAAAAAATGATGGCCTATAAATACACTCGACCCTTCAAATTTCAATCACTATCTTTTCTTTCGTTTAAAAGATTTTATACAACAAAAATGGGTAAAGAGCGTGTCTGTATTATTGGCTCCGGTAACTGGTAAATATCTTGTTATACATTTCTTTTTTTTTGGTCAGTATTCTAAATCCCTTCTTCTGTTAGGGGTTCAGCTGTAGGAAAGATTGTAGCAGAAAATGTATTAAAGAATAGCGATATTTTCGAGAGAGAAGTACGTCAATGGGTGTTTGAAGAGGATTTCAAGGGCGAAAAATTAACAGATGTAATTAACCGCGAGAGGGAGAATCCAAAGTATTTGCCTGGTATCAAATTTACCGATAACATTAAGGCTATGCCAAGTTTAGTAGAAGCTAGTCGTGGTGCCTCAGTTTTGATTTTTGTTTTGCCTCATCAATTTGTGCGTGGTGTTTGTAACGAGATGAAGAACCATATTGCTGAAAACGCCAAGGCTATTTCTCTCATTAAGGGTCTTGAAATCAAGCCTGAAGGTGTTACCTTATTCTCAGAAGAGATCTCTCGTCAGTTGGGTATTAATGTTGCTGCTTTAAGTGGTGCTAATATTGCAGACGAAGTTGCTTTAGAGCGATTCTGTGAGACCACGATTGGTAGTAGATCAAACGAAGATGGCGAGTTATTTTTCAAGTTATTCAATACCGACTACTTTCATGTTAACGTTATCCGAGATTATGTTGGGGTTGAACTTTGTGGTGCTTTAAAGAACGTTGTAGCCGTTGGTGCTGGTATTTCTGATGGTTTAGGGTAAAGTTTGTTTTTTGTTGGGGTGAAAGTCATCTGACTGACATTTATGTGCATTTTTTTTTTTTTTTTAGTTATGGTAGCAATACAAAGGCAGCTATTATTCGTTTAGGGTTGATGGAAATGAGAAAGTTTGGACAAACTTTCTTTGGTACAGTTGAAGATGCTACCTTCTTTGAATCATGTGGAGTTGCTGATTTAATCACAACATGTTCAGGCGGACGTAACAGAAAGGTAGCTGAAGCCTTTGCAAAGACCGGTAAACCTATTGATGTATTAGAAAGACAAATGTTAAACGGTCAAAAGTTACAAGGTACTTTAACTGCTCAAGAAGTACATCAATTCCTTGATGCTCGTCAAATGACCAAAGATTTCCCTTTGTTTGATACTGTTTATCGTATTATTTATGAAAACGCACCTTTAGAATCCATTGTTCGCGACATTTAAATCCTTTCACAACATACACATATACATCCAATTTCATAGTTACTTTTATTTTACAATTATATATTTATATTAAAAAAAAAATCAAAGCATTTTTATTATTATTATTACTACTAATACTAATACTATTATTATTATTATTATTATTTAGTTAATTACTATTGCTGTATTGAGTTATTAGTCTTTAATAATAATTTTCTGGATATTTGAGTAATTATCTTTTATAAAGACAATTGCTTGCCAAGTTTTTCGAAATAAACCAATGTCATTTTTCTGTTCTTCATCATTCATATTTGTTTCTGTAGAGTCTTTGATAAAGTTTTTACTATTAGATTCTACTTGTACCACAGAAGTTTCATTTTTATCTTGGGTGACATTATAAAATAGATAGGTTGGTGTCGTTTCCGAATAGAAAAAGTCTAAATTCGTATGGTTTATAGAAAGTACAATTGATTTAAACTTCTCGGAATTATTTAATAATGGGTCAAACAAGAGATGATAATTTCCTACTAATTTATCTTTGACAATGGGTATAGATTGATGATGATTTACCCAAACTTGAGGTTCAGGATCAGACCAATTTGACTCTCCATCCGAGTCTTTGGTATGTAAAGTAAAGGCAAACGTAGAATTCAAATCAAACGAAGCCGTCCATTTTACAGGACTTGGATTTTCCCAAATGTATTTATATGTTAACTGAATAACACCCATAGTCACTAAAGAAAATATTACGCCTTGAATAAATGGATTTATATATACTCTAGTAGACTTTTTGTCTTGTGGTATCAATTTATCATTATTACTGCTTGATTTAGAATGTTCTAGACTTGGCTCCTCCTCCTCATTACTCGATAATTTTTGAGTAAATTCTTGTTTTGCTTCATCACGAAATATTTGTCGTTCTCTTGTTCGTTTTAATAATTCAAATATTGCTTTGTTATCAATTCCACAGAATTGATCCACTGTTAATATTTGATAAGTAGCTACACGAGGTATATTGGATTGTGTGCACTCCATTCCTTGTAATCTACTTAGACGATCCGCAGAAGATTGTTTATGATGAAAGAATGAAGGCTCTTGACCTACTTCAAGGTTACCTAAATCCAAACACCTTACCTTATACTGAGTTAATAGGTCAGCAAAATGACCTTTCATGGATTCGTCACGGGTTGTGGTTAAAGGTAGTACGTAAATACCCAATTTTCGTAATAAACATAATAATTCCAAATCTTTTTTAGTTCTTTCTTCGTCTTTTGAGCCATCATAAAAATAAACGCATAAATCGATACCATTTGGTGTTGTTTCTGGAAACATGTAGCCTATGAATTTGGTTTTATTTATTTGGTTTTCTATCCAAGCAGAAGGTAATTCTCTTGGGTTAGGACATTGATTCCAAGCGTATTGTAATAATAGATTTGTAGGATCATTTGAATAATTAACTGCATTAGAATTCCAAGTGAAATCTGCTTCAATCATTGAGACTCCAATATCTTCAAAAGAGTCTGAAATTAGATTTGTATCATTATCATCGTCATCACTGAGTAATACTATATTATGCTTAATTTCTTTAAAAGGTAAGATGGGTTGTCCAAGTAAAGAAAGGTTTTTACAATCTGGTCGGTTTTGTTGTTGAGATACATGAGCGAATCCTTGACTTAATTTCTTAAACAATTCTTTTTTTTTCTCTTCTGTTATTGAGCCCATAAATAGAACCCGATATAAGGCAGGATGCTCAAAATATAGGCTGTTAAAGTGTGAGGTAGTAAGGGAAGAGGTACTGAATTTCTTTTCAGCATCGATAATTCTTTCTGCTAAATCAGATTGATCAAGAATTTCATCTTCATCTGTTGGTGTTATTTCTAAAGAATCTTCTCCATAATTCCTCCAAGACTGATTTAAAGGCGATGATTCTAATAGTTAAATGGTGAGTAATTAGTACAATTGAGTAAAAGAAAAAAAGTAAGAAATAAGAAAAAAAAAAAAAGAAGAATATACAAATAAATAAAAAGAAGCTTTAATATTTATCCCTTACGTTGCTCTTTTTGTTTCACCAGATTATGCATCGATACAATAACTATTTATTATTGTGACGCAGTATATAGAAGAGTGAGTAAAAGAAAGAAAAAGGGGGGAAAAGTAAACTACGGATTCCTGTTTCCTCTCTTTTTTCTTTAAACTATTCAATCGCCGCTTTTAATTTTTAAAAAATTCATGCTGTATCTTCACCCATCCTCTTTAAGTTAGTTCTTATTATCTTTGAGATTTACCTCTATGTTAATTTGCTATGGGTATTACATTACAAGTTCAATTTTTATCAAACTTTCAAGGAAAAAGTGTAATTAAACAACCACTTTAAATCAAATTCAAAGAGCTTTAAATGCCTTTTTAGTCTCTAGTATGCGTATATAAATAAAGAGGCACAGAAAGCCTTGTCTCTAGATAGTTAATACAGTTTCGAACGCAATTCAAAGAACAAAAGGATTTTTTTTTTAGTGTAAGTAATTATTAGACCTTTTGCTAAAGATAACTATATTATAAACTTAAGATTTTATAAAAAAAAAATGCATGCTTTTAAAGATATAATCAAGAAGCATTTTTTATAAATTTATCTACCCTCCATAAGCGTTAGGAGAGTTAGTATTTTTTTTTTTTTTTTTTTTTTTTTTTTTTTTTTTTTTTTTTACCATATTACTATGTGAAATCAAAAGAACTTATTATCTACTGGCAGAATAAAAATAGGAGAACTCGATATAAAAAGGTCAATACATCAGTCTTTATATTTACTTTTTAACTTGTTGTCTATTTTCATTCTATCATTTAACTTTCTCAAAAAGAAGTACCTAGTACATCGGCTGCTCCAAGTAAATGAGACATACAAAAAAAAAACAAGTATTTGGATCTTGTCATTAGAAGATATGAGAAGTAGGGGGGGGGATTGTTTTCTTTGGTTTACTTCTCCTGCTTGTCTATTATATTCAAACATTTTGTAATAAATGCTTCAAAATCACCTTTTTTGTTTTGAGGAGATAAAGTAAATAAAATTACTATTTAATATTGATAAATAAATCATTTATTTTTGCCAGTAACAGCCGTTCTTATTTCAACACAAATAACTGTCGTAGTATAATAAGCTTTTTTTATCACTCCATACAAATCACTGAAGACTACTATCAGAAACACCACAAAAAAATTTATTACTTGAGTCAATGTTTAAAATTACCAGGGGAACAATATCATCATTTATAACTCTGGACAACGAAAAAACTTCAACTGCACAGATTTTGCTTAACAAACGAAAGGGAGAAACAACTGCCACCACACTACCTTTATCTTTTCTCGTAGTATAACTTTCTATCATATAATAGTGAGAAATCAGAACTAGAGATCCACCTGCCTTAGTAAAGACCTTCAATCAGACGGTATTATTTTTCCCATTAGTTTATGTAAATCAATAAATATAACCATCAGATACATCACAGACCACAAGATTTTGTTATTTGATAAATGCTTAACATTACATCAGCAACGTTATCATCATTTGTAATTTTCAAAAAAAAAACAACTTGTTTTTCAGCTACAGATTTTTGTAGGCAACATCATATAAAACTCGATTAACAAGGCAAAGAGAAAAAGTACCACAATATCAAGACCTTTTGTCATAGCAAAGATAGTAGCTCTCTATCATCAGTGAGAAATCAGAGCTAGTAAACATCTGTCTGCCTTTTGACTTAGCCCTTCAGTGAGACAATACCAATTATTCGCTTATTATGTCGACCAAGTTTATAATAAGTATTACACTAATAAATAAACCTATCAGCTACGTAAAATAATGTTTTTTCTGTTTTATTTATACCTGTAGATACAATTATCAAATAGGCCAACAAGATTCTATTACTTGAATTACTGTTAAATTAAAAAAGAAAAACCATACACATGTTATATTAAAAGTAAACATTTTGACATTTTATTTTTGAGGTTGTACCTTTGAAATCTACGTTATTTTTTTTATATGTTTTGTATAAAATAAAAGACCATAATTTTTTGAAACCCGAATATGAATAAGCTTCTCTTCTTTATTTATTTAACAAGTTGTAATAATATGCATTACTTTTCCAAATGTTTGGACGCCAATGTTTGTTATTTTCGAAAAAAATAATAATAATCAAAGTGCATATTTATTTATATAAATCTTTGTTCAGAAAGAAATTTTCCCCATCCTACTTGATATAGAAAGATAGCCTTATCAACAACATGACTGCATAACAGCATGATTGAATTACGTTGCTGTTGATACTTCTTCGCAAGTTGGCTGAAATCTTAGTATAAAAAAACACAGGTTTATGTAAAATACAAACTTCAATATAATATGCTTATTACCAAGTATATAATATTGTATAAAGAAATATTAGGTGTATTCTTTATTTTATTTTTTGTAAAGAAGCTGATTTGTCTTAATAAGTCTGCCAAAATAAGTGACAACGACCTTCTATTCCTGTCACAAGAAAAAGATTATTATTTTTATATAGGTGTGTGCATATTTATTTGTATGTATATTTTATTAAAGTGAAAGTAAGAGGAAGTCTACACAGAAACAAAAGCCATGAATAAACAGATTTTTTATAAATTAATTCACGTATGAAGGCTTGAATGAGATTTGTACACACAATAAAACTTGAAGTCGTGAATGAGAGATGATAAGACCAGCACAGATCATTGATCTTGCCTTTTTTTTTTTTTTTTTTGTTTTTTTTTTGTTAAAGAGGTATGCATTGGTGATTCTAAATTAATTTAAGATGGATATGTAGTATAGAGAGTTTGTCTATATGTTTAAGTATTTTCAAAACGGATGATTGTAGCAACGACTTGACCAGGATTGAAAGGTATAAACCGCCAACTATGTCTGTGTAAGGATAGAGCCAAATATGAATTGAGAAGTAATTTTGATATGATGAAGGCCTTGAGTTGGGAACTAAAAAGTATACAAGCTTGCAAGTACTTTATCTTGGGCGAGCAAATGAAGAGAGATGTGTAAAAGATGCTTTCCGGATTAGTCAGAGCAGTTATAGTAGATTTGATTTTTTGATTTTTTGATTTCTTGTTTTCTTTCTTTCTTTTATTTTTTATTTTTTTTTTTGACTTTTGACTTTTGACTTTTGACTTTTGGCTTTTGGCTTTTTGATTATTTTGTTTTGTTTCTGTTAAGAGCAATGATTATTTCAAGGCATATATATAGGAGTAGTAGTCAAGACCATGTTGCCAGATTAAAGAGAAAGAGATTACATATCAAATAATAACCATCACAGTCAACAAAAGAGATGTTTGTCGGATACATCATGATGAGCAAGAAAGATAAATAAATACCTTTGTAAAATTAAAAAACCATTTCCCAGCTATCTCCTCCCAACGAAACGAAGCCACCTCAGATGGATGGAACATCTCTACTAATGGCACTACTATCCCGACTACGGTGCCCATATTGTACTGCGAGTCAGTTAAGAAGCAAGTCAGCAAATAATGGAATCGGTTATTCGTGGTCAAAAGCTGTTTTCGATAGCCAGTACTGAATCTTTCAATTAAACTATACGTATAGACCATACTAACATCTCACACACCAAACAGTATCAACCAGACGAAGATCTCTTACATGTAAAATAGAGTCATCTTGAATCAGACATTCTCCCCATGGCAACAACCGTTGTATTAGACCAACCAAGCAATATCAAGACAAAAGCTTAGCAACCAAGGAAGAAATAGACATTTTATACGCAAGGACTTGAGGTAAAATAAGTGTAGAATCATTCTTAAGAACACGTGGGAATATATTAGACAGTTATCTATTTCTTCTCGTAATAACGTTATATGTCTTACCACTGATATTATTCATCATGAACATCTCAAAGTTGTTCATTTCTTGATACAATATCTTGTATGCCATTAAAGAGGTAGTTTTAAAGAATGTGTATGTTTTATTTGAAGAAGAAAAGAAAAAAAAAAAAGGTAGAAAGAAATAGAAAAAAAAAGTTGCTAAAATAAACCTGTTTGTGGTCATGTGTAGCGCCCAAAATTTGATGAGATTTAAAACATGCATAAATGTATGCATCTATTTAATATGAGACTCGTACACAAAACGTTAATAAAAGTAGAAAAAATTTACATATAACACACACAACCATTTATCTTGGCGTCCTTATTTTTTATAACATATTTGAAATAATTTGTACGTATTCAACCCATAAAGTTGACACAGAAGAGATAACTAATCCACTTCAAAAAGCTGCTAGCCAACAAGATTATTAGAAACCTAATTTCGATATCACGAGACTAAAAAATTATATAAATACCTGACCCTCTTTTCGTGTTTTAAAACATATTTACTTGACCTTGACCTAAACAAAAAAAAAAAAAAAAAATCTTCAAATCACTTTAAAGCGCTTCAATGACTTCCAACACATAAAAACTTGATGAAAAAGTCACATTAGCATGGTACTTTTCTCTATGTAGAAAGAGTAGCTACTTTATCAGGAGGACTTATTAGAGCAAGAGACTTTATAAGTAGAATACAATGGAGAGATAAATATATATAAGGGATCCCAATATGTAATGAAATAAAAATATGAAATATAATAAAATAGTTAAATCAATAGAGAATTTCTATTATTTTTTATAACAGACAGTTAAGATACACTGATGTTAAAGAGCATCATTGTTATTAAGGATAGAAACTCATTAAGAATAATAAAATAAGGTAAAACTAGGTGTAACAGCGGATTTTATAAAATGTCTGCTTATAAAATGCCTGCATATTTTTTTATGTGCGACTAAATTTAAACCGCGTCATCAATTTTTATATCACCAAGCACTAAACCTATTTGTTTCCCTCACCTTTTTCTTTTAATTGTCATGTATGTACTCTATTGTGTGATTGTATTGGGTATGTTGCGATGTCCGTATCGCAGAACATTCATAATGCTCTGACATCCCTCAATCAGCACTTCTTGAAGTGTAATGCTCTAGTTTCATGCTGCTACAATAGTTTTAGTTCAATCTTAATCTTTGATCTATTTGTTTCCCTCCCCATTTTCTTTTAATTGCCAGGCATGTATTCTATTGTGTAATTGTATTGGGTTTGTTGCGATGTCCGTATCGCAGAACATTCATAATGTTCTGACATCCCTCGATCAGCACTTCTTGAAGTGTAATGCTATAGTTTCTTGCTGCTGCAATAGTTTTAGTTCAATCTTCTTAATCTTTGACCTATTTGTTTCCCTCCCCATTTCTTTTAATTGCCAGGCATGTGCTCTGTTGTGTGATTGTATTGGGTATGTTGCGATGTCCGTATCGCAGAACATTCATGATGTTCTGACATCCCTCAATCGGCTCCAGTTGCATGCTGCTGCAATAGTTTTGGCTCAATCTTCTTAATCTTTGACAGTCTTGGGATAAAACCTGGGACATCAACTATCGACAGTGGAAGATAGTTACGTCAATGAGAAAGACTTGACCCTTTTTTTCTATTTGATCTACTTACTCTTAGGCAGTCTTGGGATAAAACCTAGGGCATCAACTATCGACAGTGGAAGATAGTTACGCCAATTGTAAAGACTCAATTTTCTTATCTAGTCTTATTCTTTGGCAGTCTTGGGGTTAAACCTGGGACATAAACTATCGACAGTGGAAGATAGTAATGTCAATGAAAAAGCTCGATCTTCTCATAAGCCTTTTTTTTTTCTTTTGACAAGATTCGAATCTACATCTTCCTCATCCCTTCTTTTTCTTTTTTTCTTTTTATATATATTACTTTCCTATTCTTTTCTAGCCATGGTTGGTCGAACAGGTGTTCTTGAAGACTGATTCCTTATTATGTAAGCTAGCTGGAGCAAACGTTTTGCTGGTGCTTGTTCTGATCAAGTTGTAGTCGTTGCTGGTATTGGCGCTAGTGTTGATAAGAGATTGCAATCATGAAGGGTAAGACTTGGATTCTGTGAATCTCTTTCGATGGCAAGCAATTTATTTCTGAAAGGTTTCTCGATGATATGATCTCAATCCCCACGTATCTTTGGCCAGGTATGCATTCTATTGTGTGGTTGTGTTGCGTATGTCGCGATTTCCGTATCGCAGAACATTCATGATGTTCTGACATCCCTCAATCAGCACTTCTTGAAGTGTAATACTCTAGTTGTATGCTGTTGCAATAGGGCAGATCTCGACTTTTCTTTTTGCTGCAGTAATTAACTTTACCACCGGATGATTCCCGACTCCAAAAGTAAACTTTTGGAGGGTTAAGTGTATTACTGTATGAGTTTTATAATATTTTATACCAGTTTCGTTCTGGGTTTCTTTTGTCGAGTATCATGTTCTATTGTGGTAAGGATAGTTGATGTATTTGATCTTTGAATTCTTTATGAAAACAGACGTGTGTTGGTGATATATTGGTACTAATGCTTGTGATAGAAATATTGGTGCTAATGCTTGGTGTTGGAATATTGGTGCTAATACTGGTGTCAATGATATTGGTGCTGATGCTGGTGCTGGTGCTGGTGCTGGTGCTAATGCTGGTGCTAATGCTGGTATTGCTAAAGAATCCATTCGTTAAACTTGGTTCTGTGAATCCTTTTGATGGCAAACAATTCACTCATGACTGGTCTTGGTTTATTGAAAGTCAAAGGTAAAAAAAAAAGGGGGGGGGGGTATTTGTGTTGTTGTGTATATATGATGATGGCAAATGATATATATGGACATATTTCTTATCACCTTTTTGACCTATCATTTTTTTTTTAGGATGTAATCTCAATTATCTTTTTTTGCGGGTATCATTTTCTGTTATTGTATATTTTCTCATCTTTGGTTCAATCTTCCCATTCAGTTTTATTCTATGGCAGTCTTGGGATAAAACCTGGGGTGTCAATTATTGACAGTGGACACTTGTTATGGCAACTGGTGGTGGGCTATAAGTTTTCGTTTTACGGTGGTGGACCATTTGGGATTTTAAAAAAGTAATCAATTTTGGGTGTACCCATTGGTAAGTGTTGTATGTTTTCGAAAAAAAAAAAGAAAGGGAAGATAGTTACGCCAATTATACGGACTCAATTTTCTGATCTGGCCTAATTCTTTGGCAGTCTTGGGATAAAACCTAGGACATAAACTATCGACAATGGAAGATGGTTGTGTCAATGAAAAAAGCTCGATCTTCTTGTGAGTCCCCCTTTTTAACGGGATTCTAATACACATTTACTTGGTACAACTTCCCTTTTTTTTTTTTATATATATACATATATATTACTCTCTCTCATTTTTTTCTCATCATGGTTGATTGAACAGGTGTTATAGGTGTAGGTGTAGGTGTAGGTGTAGTCATTGTCGATATAATTACTGGTGTTGGTACAAAATTCATTCGTAAAGAGTAAGACTTGGTTCTGTGTATCTCCTTTGGTGACAAGTAGTTCATTCGCGGTAAGACCTGGTTCTATGTGTCGCTTTTGGTGGACTCAAACTTGTTATGTGATCTCATTCTTTGGGGGTATCAAATATCGACAGTGTAAGACAAATACGTCAATGATAAGGACTCAATCATCTTATGTGATCTCCTTATTGTTAACCATACCCCCATTTTTTATTTTCATTTTTTTCATTTTTTTTTTCATTTTTTTTCATTTTTTTTATTATTATTATTTATTTGTATTAATCTCCCTTTCTTTCATTACTATGCTCGATTCAAGAGATGAACTTGAACATTGAGCTCTTAGTAAGGAAGTTTGGTGAACCAAAGGTGTGTTGATGAAGAAGTTGATGCTGGTACTGGTTATAATTATGGTACTGGTGATAATGATGGTACTGATGATAATGCTGGCACTGATGATAATGCTGGCACTGATGATAATGCTGGCACTGATGATAATGCTGGTGTTACTGTCGTTGTTTTTAATATGTTTTAAAAGAAAGGAGGGCAAACCCTTGTTTTTTTTTTCTCAATTTCTTTCTACTAAAGGTAGGTGTTTCCTCTCTTAGAACTATTGTATAATGGGAAATAGTTATGAGATTTGAGGTTGCAATTGAAAGACGAGAAACCTAAACAAGCATCAATTGGTGTTGGCGTTAGAGTAAGTGGTATATAGCTGTTTTTTACTTGATGAAAAAGAATTTTAGTAAACTTATTTTTTGTTTTTGTCTCTTAAACTGATTTTGAGTTGCTTACTACGAGTTGGTTGTCTATCTCCTTCTCATGAGTCGTCCATACAGTTGAATTTATGTGTAATGGCACGTTTACCATACGGATATTGAAGGGATGGTAGCTAGTATTATAAATTTTTAGTAGCACTTTTGTTTCTCCACAACAACAAAAAAAATCGAATAAAACCCATTCCCATTGTGTCACCGAAACATTTGTTACTAAAACTCTATTCTGCAATGTTTAAACTTCTTTTTTAGTTCAAATACTCAACTATCACGTGATAAATACAATTCCTTTAAATATCCGAGAGTTATTTAGTAAGAACCAATTGAAAACAAGTGACGTCGAGTGAATGACCCACTTAAAATTATACCAATTTGTCATATGTTTCCCATAAGCTTTTTTTTTCCTTTTCGTTAAATTTTTTTTTTTTATTTAAACAATGCCCTCACCACCAAAACCTTGGGAAGTTAATAACGCAAATAGTACAACACCAGTTGTCAACTCAACGACAGAAATGACATCAACTACAGCAGCACCTGAAATACCTTCACGATCAACTTTGAATGATTCAAGTATACCTACTAGACCAGCTGGTAATGATGATAATGTTACTATATTTTAAAATTGAGGCTAAACTATATATATATATATATATGTATATTTTTAGGTTATGGAAATACAGGCTATGGCACTACAGGCTATGGTACAACAGGCTATGGCACTACAGGCTATGGTACCACTGGCTATGGTGGATACGGCAGTACTGGCTATGGTGGATACGGCAGCACTGGCTATGGCGGTATGGGAAGCTCTTATAGCCGATACGGCAGTGGATACGGCGGCGGATACGGCAGCAGTATGGGTGGATATGGAGGTGGATACGGTGGAGGCTACGGCGGTATGGGATCATACGGTGGTGGCATGAACCGATACGGACGTATGGGACCTAATGGAGGGCCGGAAGAGATGGGTCTTACACAACGAATGGAGATGGGCACACGCTCTACATTTGAAGTGATTGAAAACATTGTTGGATCTTTTGGAGGTTTTGCACAAATGCTGGATTCTACATTTATGGCAACCCATTCTAGTTTTATGGCTATGGTAGGCGTTGCAGAACAATTAGGGTTCTTAAAGAACTACCTTGGACAAGTCTTTAGTATACTCGCCATCTATCGACTCTTTAAAAAGGGCATGGCCAAGATCACAGGTCGTGTACCGGCTGGAAAACCAATGGAGATGAATTTAAAAGAGTTCCAGAATTTTGAAAATAAGGTGAGACCCAAGATGTCTAGAAAACCTTTGATTATGTTCTTTTTGATGGTCGTTGGGTTACCTTATATGATGCATAAATTGATCAAGCTGATCGCTTCAAATCAAAAACTTCAACAACAACAACTTCCTATGGCACCAAATGCTGCTGCTATACCCAATGGCATTGATCCCGCTAAACTTGAATTTGCTCGCGCTGTCTATGATTTCTCTTCTGAAGCCTCAAATGAACTGACTTTAAAGAAGGGTGATATTGTTGCTATCATCGCTAAGACAGATCCTAATACAAATGCACCTAGTCAATGGTGGCGTGGACGCTTAAGAGATGGTACCATGGGTATGTTCCCTGCTAATTATGTAGAAATCATTCAAAAACAACCAAATAATAATCCTGTGGAAGATGCAAATGCTGTTTTGAAATCAATCGAATCTCCAAAGACAGCTGAATTAGCAGAAACAAAGACAACTTAAGAAAAAAAAAAGACACTCACTCAACCCACATATTTATTATTATTCATATCATTTTATTCCCTTCTTACGACTTTTATTATTGTATTATACATATATTACACTCACACAAACACACATATTTTCATTTAATAAGAATAAATCATATTTTTTGCTTTATATACATTTTTTTTTAAAAGTTAGTGGAAAAAGAGTATAACAAACAAAAAGATAGCTCATGTTAAAAAAAAGAAAAAATAGAATTTTTGTTTGTTGTTGTTATTTATTTAGATACATAATAATTGGGTAATACAAAGAATAATAATACAGAAAAAGGATGGTACAGAAAAGGAATGTTTTTACAATGAGTGTGGAATTAAAAGAAGAAAAAATTAAAAGTGACAATAGTAATGGTACATAAGGGACAGTGAGAGAGAGGAGAGTGAGAGAGGGGAAGGAGGAAGCATAATGTAGAATTTGACATGTAGTAATAGTTGACATATATGTATAAAATGTGTAGGGTTTTTTTGTGTATATGTATCGAGGGAGTGTATATATGTGAGAGAGGGAGGGAGTGTAAGATAATAATATGTAGAAAGGGAGAGTGTAGGGTGTGTTATATGTATATATATAATTTTGTGTGCTAGTAAAAAATGCATTTTCTAAATAAATGGTGTAAAAAAAAAGCTAGTTGTCTGTTTTTTTTTTCTTTCTTTATGCCTGTGTCTGTGTGTTGTATCTGTATTTACTTTGATAACCAAGGATGACATTTAACTTTTTCCAATGTAATTCGATTATTTGGATTCTTTTCAAGTAATTTATCAATTAAATCCACAAGGTCAGGATCTATTTTATCAGAAGAAGAATGACAGATTCTATACATAAAAATTTTTTTTAGTATATACTTAAAAACACGTATCAAGTATTATATACTACATACGACTTGTTCTGAATATCTGCATATAAATCGATTAAACTTGATTTTTCAAATGGTAAACGACCATAAGTAAAACAATAAAGTGTAACACCCATTGACCAGAGATCAACGCAAGCAGGAGAAGAAGAGTTTTGTTGATGAGCTCCGTTTCGAGGAACTGTTATAAAAAAAAAATGTTAAGGAACAATACATAGTGCATTTAAAAATTTCAAGTTATTTACCTCTTTTTAAAAGCTCAGGTGCCATAAAAGCAGGTGTACCTGTACTATTGTAACTGGGTGTGTCTGATACAATAGTGGCGTTACCAAAATCAATCAACTTGACATGCTTATCACTTGACAATAACAAGTTTTGCGGCTTTATGTCTATTGTAATTCCGTTTATTACCTTTTTTAAAAAAATAATTTTTTTTTTCTTCTTACCTCGGTGGATAATGCCGTTTTGATGTAAATGATCCACAGCGTTTACTAATTGTTTAAAAAGAGTACGTGACAGTGTGTCAGGAAAGGGTTTTGTTACTGAGTGCGGTGTGACATCCATCACAACACCCTTTTCGGCATATTCCATGACAATAAAGATAGAATCAGGATAATTTGAATCTTCAATCACTTTAATAAACTGAATGATATTTTCATGTGGACTCAAGTCTTTTAAAACTTTAGATTCTGTATCAAGCAAGATACTACTAGGTGGATTGGGATGACTTAATTTTCTTCGTTTGGCAACACCTAATAATGTTAATGTGTCTTCGATTGATGGATCAGATAAATGTCTTCGAATAGCTGGATGAGATTGTCGCATTAATTCTGAATGATATTGTCTTTGAAGTTTTGGTTTATTAAGTTCTTTGATGGCCTATATATATAAACAAATAAAAAAAGAGAGAGAGTGTGTGTGTGTGTGTCAGATGACTTGTGTTGTTTTGAAGTAAATAAACAAAAAAAAAAAAAAAAGACTTTACATATCGAATATTGGTTTTAATGTCAACAGCTAAATGAACTATGCCAGAAGCACCGTGTCCAATTTCTTGTAATAATTTATATTGCCCATCAATACAGCGTAAATTTAATCGATTATTTTTCCATTTACGGTGTAATTCTAAAGGTGAGTTGAACCAACGTGGCATATTATATGATGATTTTATGTGTGTATGTGTGTGTGTGTGTGTGTGTGTGCGGTGTAAAAATAATAATAGTAATAATAATAATAATAATAAAAGAAGAAAAAGGGAAAAAAGAAAATGTGAATGTTTATTTTATATCTAAAATTAATAATAACCTTGGCGTATATGTGTGTGCTATCTACAAATGAGTTAAAAAAAGAAATGTTTATATAGAAGAAAGGGGGGGGGGATGAGAGAGGGTGAAAAGAACCAGTAAGAGCTCCCTTTTTTATTCTTTTCTTGGCCCCTCTCTCTCTCTCAAAAAAACTATTGTCCCCCCCTATTAAGTTTTTTTTTATCAGTAATCATCTGCTTGTTCGCCACGCGATCTCTTTCTTTTATATTTTTTTCCAAATCAGGGTCGGTTCCGACGCAATGTTAAAGCCATACTAAATATTTCGTAATGCTTTCTATTTTTATTTATTTATCACATTTTTAACGTTTTAAAAATAATATATAAAAAAGGCACAGACCTTGTTTTTTTTTGGTTATATCCTTTTTTAAGCATATACTAATGCAACATCACGTCGTCTTGCAGTTTCATATATTTATCATCTGATTAATTTTCATACAATTTTAGTGTAGTATATAAAAAAAAAAAAAATGTATATATATATTTTTACTACCGAGAGTTTTTATTGTTAAATACAATGTAGTGTACTACTATATAACTAAACGGGTAAATAAAATTTTATGCATATTAATATCAACCAGTGGAGAATCCCTTTTAAAGAGGTAAATGAGGGTAAAAAAATTACGCCCAACTAAATATTTTAAAATATGTGTGTGGTGTGTATGTGCACGCAACGTTAGCAAAGCCATTTCTATTTTTGATATTGCAAGATTTTCTTGGCGTGATTTCAATCGTATTTGACAGCTTTAAACAAGGTTTTTTTTTTCACGTGTAAAAACAATTATTATATGACATAATTTAAACAATTTTTCTCCCCCATTTCTAATTAATATAGTATTTGAGCCCTGTTTTACATACAATAATAATAATTATGTTTAAAATAAATTAAAGAGGGGATTTAATTTCGGTGCATGAATTACATAGAAATAATCATAAACAACATACGACAACAAATGACTCATCCTCCCAAAATCTATTTAAAAAAAAAATTAATGAAATGTGTGTGTGTGTGTGTGTGTGTGTGTTGCTCTAATTCATATATATATATATATATATATACATACACACACAAGCACACACAATAATAATTTATTCAACACAAAAAATTTTAATAAAGGACACGAGTTCTAATGTTAGCAGGAGTAGCAACAATAGCATCATGAACAGATTGTAAATTCTCCTGTGAAACGTTTGAAATATCAGCCATGACATAAGCAATCTCACCCTTTGAATCAGAATATTGCTTTTCAACATTATGTTCAGCAAAGATTTCATTGATCTTACGGAGTACACCAGGAATATTACGATGAATATAAAGTACACGTACAGTATCTTTATCTTCTTGAGAGATAGCACGTAAATCAATTTCAGGGAAATTAACTGCACCAAGAGAAGTACCTTCATTAATGAATTTTGTTAATGCACTAGAGACTTCAATACCAATCATCGATTGAGCTTCTTCAGTGGAACCACCAATATGTGGTGTCATAATCAAGTTTTTAGCAGACAATAAATCAGGATAATCAGTAAAGAAATGACCATTAGAAGCAGGCTCTTTAGGAAACACATCAACAGCTGCACCAGCAAGATGACCAGAATGTAAAGCTTTAGCTAGTGCTGGAATTTGAACAACTGTACCACGAGCATTATTTAAAAGATAGGACCCCTTCTTCATTATATTTAATTCACGTTCTCCAATCATATTCTTTGTATCTTCTGTCTCGGGTACATGGATTGAAACAAAATCAGAGATGGCTAATAAATCTTCAAGTGAATCCATGGGCTTGGCTTGTCCAAGTGGCATGATTTGAAGTACATCATAAAAGTAAACGGTCATACCCATTGCTTCTGCCAACACGGATAATTGAGCTCCAATATGTCCATACCCAATAATACCAAGAACCTTGTGTCGAATCTCATAACATTTACTAGATACCTTATTCCAGATACCTTGATGCATTTCTGTGTTACGATCACCTAATTGACGAGCAAGTGTAATTAATTCTCCAATCACTAACTCTGCTACTGATCTTGAGTTACTAAAAGGAGAGTTAAATACAGCAATCTACATATAAAAAAAAAATTAATTTTGATTTTAATTTTTCTTCCCTTATTAACTTACACCCTTGTTGGCAGCATGCTTAAGGTCAACTTGATTTGTACCAATACAGAAACAACCTACTGCTAAAAGGTTTTTGGCTTCATCCAATACATCCTTGGTAAGTTTAGTCTTTGAACGGATACCAACCACATGAACATCTCTAATTTTCTCAATCAATTCATCACCCACTAAAGCCTTGGCATAAGTCTCGACCTAGATATAAAGTACTTGGTAAGAATAGAGAAGGAAATACGCGTTTCAATAAAATTACCTGGTATCCTTGTTTCTTAAAGGCCTCGACAGCAGTAGTATTAACATTTTCCAACAAAAGAATCTTTACTTCAGAGGTATTAAAAGGTCTAAGCACTTTAGGTTTATTTTGGGTAAAAGAGGAACCACGAGCACGAGTATTTGTATCAGACATGTCTTTATATATTATATATATATGTCAAAAAAAGAAAGATAAAAATAAAAAAGATTAAAATCTTTTTTTATTTCGGTGAAATAAAAATTTATGATTCATCATTTAACGTCACTTAAAAAGATTTGTGTCATCTTTAGCAAAAATAATTGGTTATTACGAATCTCATTTCATTGGTCAATTTTATCCATCACCATCACCATCAGCAACCATCGAAAGTTTCTATAACGCATAAATATAATTTTTTTTTTTTTTAATCATTCTTTTTCTTTTATCTGTAGACACACACAACGAGATAAATCATCACTTAAAAATACTTTGATATATATATACACACACACTCACATACACTCACTCACTCACTCACTCACTCACTCACAAAATCATGCAATCTTATAAAACTTATGCAACCCTAAAAGAGTTACCACCAGCTGAATCCAAAAACAAGTTGGTCCACTTAATTCCTGATCAAAATATCACCATCATTCCTGAATACACTTTAGAATCAGGTACAAAAATCCATCAGGTACCCATCGCCTGGAAATCTTGGGGAAAGCTAAATGAAAGAGCTGATAACTGTATGGTCATCTGTCATGCATTAACAGGCAGTGCCGATGTAGAAGATTGGTGGGGTCCTCTCATGGGTCCTAGGAGAGCTTTTGATTACACCAAGTTCTTTATCGTCTGTTGTAATGTACTCGGTTCTCCTTATGGATCTGCTTCTCCTTTAACCATCAATCCTGAAACGAACAAGATCTATGGTCCTGAATTTCCTTTGGTCAGTGTCAGAGATGATGTAGGCCTTCATCGTTTGATCTTGGATCATTTGGGTGTGAAACAAATTGCCGTTTGTGTAGGTGGGTCTATGGGTGGTATGCAGGTTTTAGAGTGGGCTCAAATGGGTCAAGAATATGTCAAGACCATTGTACCCATTGCTACTTCTGGACGTCATTCTGCTTGGGGTATTAGTTGGGGTGAAGCTCAAAGACAATCGATCTATAGTGATCCCAATTATGGTAATATATATATATATATATAAAAAAAAGATATTAGAGTTATTAAAGTATCCTTCGTTTTTTTTTTTTTTTTATACATATGTATATAGCGGATGGCTATTATACCGATAATGAAGCACCCGTCGTCGGTCTCTCAGCGGCAAGAATGTCTGCTTTATTGACTTATCGATCCCGGGACTCGTTTGAATCAAGATTTGGACGTAAAGCAGCCGAATCAAAACAAAAGCCACACCGAGCGAATTCATCAGGAGAAGCCAATCGATTAATTCATAACGATGGACATCATCGTGCCAGTAGTCCACCTACCACCACAACCACAATCAATGACCAAGAACAAGACAAGATGCCACAACCTTTTGTATTCTCTGCACAATCTTATCTTAGATACCAAGGCACTAAATTTATTAATCGATTTGATGCAAATTGTTATATCGCATTAACGCGAAAGATGGACTCACATGATATTTCACGAGGAAGAGGAGATTATTTTGATCTATTAGCATCCATTAGTCAACCTGCTTTAGTGATTGGCATCGAATCAGATGGATTGTTTACGATTTCCGAACAGTATGAGTTAGCGGAAGGTATGAAGGAAACGGAAATGATCGTGATTGATTCACCGGATGGACATGATGGATTTCTCTTGGAGTTTGACCAGATTAATAGACACCTTTTGAATTTTATTAAGCGTGTTGTACCGGATATCTATAATTCAAGTACGATTTCTGAGGAAGAAGCAAGTGAGGTTGTGAAAGCTACAAAGACGAGTTTGTTTGGTGAAGCTGAAGTAGATATTACTCAATGGTAGTATAGAAATGTGTATAAAATAAAGTTTTAGATTATTATTATTATTATTTTTTTTTTTTTTGTGTATGTATGTACAAAAAGTTTATTTCTCGTTTTTTTTTTAACCCTTGCTTATTGTATACACATATTATGCAAGGTCCTCTACATAAAACGTCTGATACAAAAAGGAATGGCTTTTTGTCAATTCTTGGATTGTTTTTTTTTTCTTATTTTTCGAAATGCAGTTCAGATGCAAACAGTTATTTTAAAACGTTCTCTCTTAAGTGAGTTTACCCGTTTTTGTTAAAAAAAAAAAAAAAAAAAAAAAAAAGTTATTTCCTGGACTATATAAACAAATGTCCTTTATAATTACAATAAGCCGAGTTTAACAAAATATAAGAGTTTATCCTCCCCCCCCCCCCTTTATTTGTTTTTTGTACCTGAAATCACGAAATGTTTGTTACAAATTTTGCAATCTTGTACGAAAAAAAGATGGTGAAAATACATATCATCATGACTTTATTACAGAAAAAAAAAAAAAGTAATATAAGTACATGCAAAAACAAAGACGTATGCTTAATCATTTGATTTCATTCTGTTTCATGTGTTTTTTATTTATTTTTATTTTGTATGTAAACCGAAAACATCAACATCCCAAGAATAGTAAGGATCACCTAATCGATGAGATTCTTTACCTTCGATCAACTTATTAATATCTTCAAAATCTTGATCATTCAACTTGACATGAACAAGATTAGAAATAATTCGAGTTCCTGTCACCGATTTAGGAATCACTGCATAACCTCGTTTGATTCCCCAGGCAATTAAAATTTGTGCGGTGGTTGCATGATTTCTTTCAGCCATTTTAATCTAAATAAATAATTAGCATTTTCGTCGTTATGTGCATTAGTTACTTTATAAAACACTGACAATACTTGGGTCCTTCATTAATGGTGAATCACTACTACCTAAAGGAGAATAAGCAGTAACTAGATATAGAAAGCATTAGGACTTTTTTTTTTTTTTTTTTTTTTTTTTTTTTACATCTACCTAAAATATCATGATCTTGACAATATTTTACCAACTCAAATTGAGGTAAATAGGGATGAATCTCAATTTGATTTACTGCAGGTGGGACTTTTTGTGTCTTTGATAACTTTTCAAAATTATCAATACTAAAGTTACTCACACCAATCGTACGTAATTTTTCTCCCAACAATTCTTCCATTGCCTACACATAAAAAAAAAAAAAATCATTATTTTTTGAAAAAACTGATTTTGTATTATGTAGACTTACAGCGTAGGTCACGGTAAAATCAGTATCATCTAACAAAATATGACCTTCAGCGTCTCTTGGTTGCTTGACATCAGAAGGTTGGAAAGAAACAGGCCTAAAAAAAAAAATGTTAATACTTGACTAAATCTTGATAATAGACAAATGTTTTACCAGTGCATAAGGTAAAGATCAAGGTACTCCAGTTGAAGATTAGCAAGTGAGGTCTCAAAAGCAGTTTTGACAAGTTCAGGTCGATGACATGTATTCCAAAGTTTGGTTGTAATAAAAAGTTCGGATCGTGCTACTCCACTATCTTTAATTGCCTGTCCTACCTCTTTTTCATTACCATCTATTATATATATATATATAATTTGTTAGAAAGACAAAAAAAAACATACTTGAAATTTATTTTACAAACAAATGCTGTATCAATATGTCGATAACTAAGAAGAATAGATGAATAAATGAAAATATTGGTATCTTTATTTATATTTACCCCGCTTTGATGGCTGTAATGACAGCATCGTATACTTCAGAAGGTTTGGATTTCCAGGTACCAAGACCAATAGCTGGGATCGTTTGACCGTTGTTTCTATTATATATAACTTTTAATTTAATTTGTATTTCCTTATTATATCTAAAGAGCACTCTTACAACTTGAAAACTTGTCCAGACATAGAGAAAGAGAGAGAGAGAGAGAGAGAGAGAGAGAGAGAGAGAGAGAGACTGGATTTAGCTTCCCAGGACGGGAAACTTTTGAATTAGGGTAATTGCTGATATTGAATTCGCCACGATAGGGAAAAATTTAGGGTAAATTATGATTACTTCAGCAAAATGATAAAAAAGACTAATTTATATCTATAGCACAGCAATGTTTCAAGTTATCAATTGAATGATTTAAAAAAAAACTAGATAGTAGATTTATGTGTCTACTACCATTTTTATAAACCTCAACTATATACATATATAAAATATTATACTTATGTTGAAGGTTAGATATAAATGGATAAATGAATTGCCAATTGGCTTTCGAGCAGCGCATCATGAATTGCCCAATCATATCTTTATATTGCTTGAAGTAAGTATTTTATTTGCATTGACGAGTACATTGTAAAAAGGTGGAAGATAGAGGCGTGAAATTATATTAATCAACAAGTGAATAAAAATTTATAGAATCTCTTGTTGAAAAACTATACAAATTCATTTTTTTTTTAACTTCATACTGCTTCCTTGAACTAACATAGTATCCTATTTACTTTTGAGTATTGCTCTTTTTTACTAATAAGAAATAAAGGCTCCCAGTAAGGACATTCATATTCAAAATACTCACTACTCTATTCAAAATAGATAAAATGCCCTTTATAAAAAGAAAGGAAGACGTTTGTAAGAATAAAAGAAAAAAAACATACTAGTTAAAGGCAGTCAAAGCCAACTGAGAGGAAAGTCATTAGTCATCATTGACTGTTTTAGTAAACCAGATCCATCACTTTTCTCGTTGGGGTAGGCTTAGACAGCTTTGTATATTATGCATATATTGACTATCACTTTTTAATTAAAAGATTCGTGATACTACTATTTGACTTGATATGTTTTTTTTTATTAAACTACAAAATATAAACATGAAAGCAGTATGTAATATCCTAAAAGAAAGAGTTATGTATGCATCATCCAGACGTGACACATTGTATTGATTCAATTTTTGAACATAAAGAGAACCGAGAGGATATTTATTTACATATAGACAAGAACTTTTATTATTATAATAGGTCATAGAAAAAAGAAAAGAAAGAAAGAATCAAACAAATTTATCTTCTATCTTCCATAATCCAGACAGTCTTAAATTTTTTTTTCACAATACGAGCCTTTTCCAATCTACGTCTGATAATCTTTCTACGCTTAAACATGCGTTCCATCTCCTTATTCGATAACTCAAGCTCCGTTTCTTCTGACCAGTCAATTCGTCGTTTCTTCTTTTGAGTTTTTGTACTGTCATGGCTTGAATCGACCAAAGGTGTAACTCGATCCCTACATATCCAGCCATTTTCATCATCAATCCTTGGCTCATCGATCATGGGTTCATCAATAACAGGTTCATCAATAACAGGTTCATCAATAACAGGTTCATCAATAAAAGGTTCATCAATAACAGGTTCATCAACCATGGGTTGATCAATAATAGGTTCATCAACCATGGGCTCATCGATAATAGGTTTATCAACCATGGGCTCATCAATAACAGGCTCATCAACCATGGGTTCATCAATAACAGGTTCATCATGCATACTTTGTGAAGTATTAAAAAAGCCTTCGAGATATTCATCCATTGTTTCTGCTTTAATCTCTTTGTCTTCATCATGAGAGATACGACGAGAAGGAGCAGTATCAGTAGTAACTTCGACAGGATCAACTACAATGAACCCTTCATCTTCATCAGGTGGTGGTGCCTCCACTGCTTCATGAATAGAACCTACAAGTGTCACATCGGATGATTGTGAGGAGCAAGGTTCAGTACCAACCAAGAGATCTGCAGTTTCACTTTCATTACTGGATGGTGTAGGCTCTCGTTTAAAGAATGAGTTGACAAATCCTGCTTGTCTATCCAATACTGCCCGTAATCGCAGGAAGCTACTTACATAGTCATTTATTCTGCTCACTGCAGGTGCTTGGTCATCTACATCTGTGCTTTCTGGGCCTTGTCTTTCTACATGAAGATCACCATCATTTGTACTTTCTTCTGGAGGAATCATATCATCACTTGCACCTTCTTCTTCTTCTTGTCTTTCTTCTGGATGGATACCATCATCACTTATGCTTTCTTCTGGATGGATACCATCATCGCTTATGCTTTCTTCTGGATGGATACTATCATCACTTATGCTTTCTTCCTTTCTTTCTTCTGGATGGATACTACCATCACTTATTCCTTCTTCTTTCTCATAAATATCTTCTGCTTCACTTGCATTTTCTGATTCAGTTACATCTTTTGTCTCTACTATAGATGGATCTTGATGCGTACCGTTCTTCTCTACATGGTCTTCTTGTATTAATTGGATATTATCTGCACTTTGTACATCATGCGAGTCTTGTGCTACAGTAAGTAGTTCGTTTAATGATTCTGTTACACTTTCATCTTCCATCATAAGATCATTCTTTGTATCAATAGCGTTTGTCTCCGTCCTATTATTACCGTCTTGCATAATATAGTCATCTACCGTCATATCCACAGCGTCTACGAAAACATCATCGGCTTCAAAAAGACAGGCTTGTAGATCGTCATGGTGGAATGTATCTTCGACATCCATGAATTCCTCATCATCATCGTCTTCTTCTTCTTTGTCTTCCTCTACTTCTTCGACTACTTCTTCTGCTACTTCTCCCATTACTTTTTCCTTTATTTCTTTGAATACTACATCTTCCACAATATCTTCCATGACATCTTCTACGGCTTCTTTTACAACTTCTTCCTCTACTTCTACCTTTACTTTTTTCATTGCTTCTTCTTCTTCTTTGTCTTCCTCTACTTCTGCTGATACTTCTTCCACTACTTCTGCTGATACTTCTTCCTCTACTTCTGCTGGTACTTCTTTCTCTACTTCTGCTGGTACTTCTTCCTCTACTTCTGCTGGTACTTCTTCCTCTACTTCTGCTGGTACTTCTTCCTCTACTTCTGCTGGTACTTCTTCCTCTACTTCTGCTGGTACTTCTTTCTTTACTTCTGCTGGTACTTCTTTCTTTACTTCTGCTGATACGTCTTCCTCTACTTTTTCTTTCTCCTCTTCTTCATCACTATCATCCGAAGAAGATATGTAACGTTCAATAACTATTTCAATTTCTTGGATTTGAGACGCACTGGCTCTTTCTGTTTTATTTTCATCCTTAGAACCTTGATCTGATTCTTTCTTATCAGTAATATTTAAATGGGATGAGGCAGTAATGAGTTTTAAAGAGGGCTGTTGAATAGATGCTTGTGTATCGTTAGATGTATGATTTGACATATCTAAAGATGGTTGTGACGAGGTTGTGAGGTTAAGAGAGTCTTGATTGGATGATGAAAAAACCTGTTTAGAGAGTGGCGTATTCATGTTATTGAGTAAAGAGATTGGTATAATAGACTGAGTAGATAAGTCAGTGGTATCCTTTTCGTTTTGTTGAACGCGTTGACTATATGTTTTATGTGTGGAAGTAGGTTGAATGAGTTTTTTCTTTTGTGTTGAACCGATTATGATATTTGGTAAGTTTGATGTCGGCCGAGTATTATTATTAGTTGTGGTAGAATCTTGGTTACTCCATAAATCAGAAAGAATGCGTTGATCATGTTCTGAAGGAAGTAAGAAATCGTCCATGAGACGTGAGGTTGTAGGTGGTGAAGATACAAATTCTGCGTCGATAATGTTCCTTCGTGGTAACTTTCGTCTCGTCTTTTTTTGTCGTGGCTGTTCAGTCATAATGTTTTTTTTTTTTTTTTTAAAAAAAAAAGAAGAGTGTGTTATTTTTTCCTGAAAATAAAAAAAAAAAAAATTATTGTTTATTTATTAATTTCCCATCTTTTTTTTTATAATATACATATATCTCTTTTTCTTTTACTCTGTAAAGTTATGGTTTGTTGTATATTTTGTAATATTGTAAAAAAGGAATCACCAGCAAGAATTATGTAAGTTAAAAAAATAAAATAAAAATAAAAGCTATATCAATTGTTGATAACATATATTTTATCATATCAACAAGATATGAAGATGAATTCATAATGGCTTTCTTAGGTATATAACTATTTATAATATTTGAGTGTGTTTTAATTTACTAACAGAGAAAAATATAAAGATGCATCCCCACTTTCTAAAGGTTTGAAAAAGAAAAAGCTTATTTATCGGAAATAATAAATATGTATGAATATTATAGGACATACGTTGGTGATTCCAAAGCAACATTATGCTACTTTACTAGATATTTCCAACCTGGAACTAACTCAACTCATGACCAAAATCCAATTCATTACAACAAATTTATTAAATGTTCTAAAAGTAACCGACTTTAATTTACTTCAGAACAATGGTCCTTCTGCTTCTCAAGCGGTTCATCATTTACATTTTCATATTATTCCAAGACCTCCTGGTTCTCTTAGTTGGCTTCATAATAATGCTGTCAAACGTATAAATATATCAGATGCTTTACAAGATGAATTATGTCTTCAAATCAATCAAAATTACAGTAGTAAATAATTATTTATTTTTATTTAATATACAGTCGACATATGGAATCGTGATTCTTCAAAGTCTTTAATTTGTTGATCATGAAGTCGATGATGACGTGCTCCACTCTTTAATCGGTTTGCATATGCATTGACTACAGAAGCAAAATAAAGCTATGTAATATAGATATGAGTAAAACTATAAATAAACCATATATTTATATATATATATATATTTACCTGTAATAATTGAATTGCAAAAATAATTGCACCCCAAAGAATAATCATCAACTTGATTGATGATTCACACTCTTGAGGTGAAGTAGCAAAAGAATTTAAAGTATCTGGATACTTTACAGGTGTATAATAACTACCAGTAGAGACAGTGGTAGGAGTAAGTCCTAATTGAGAATTTCCTAATCCAACTAACCCAGATCGAATACAAGTGTTCAACATATTTTGACGATACACTGCCATCAAGACGAGTGAAATAAGGTATTTTGTAAAGGATAATAAACAACATGTCCACACTGCCCAACTAAATAATTTAGCGGATTTTCTTTGTGCCTATCATAAATATTTTTAATTTAGAAGAAGATACTTGTTGACTGAAATAGGTAATTGAATAATTTACAAATAGTGAGCCAATGATACCAAATAATCCAGCAAAACAGACAAAAATAGTGAATATCAAGTTGATATAATACCATGCTTTAGCTGTTTGACTTGAATATATAATAATTGCTAGATGGATACAAAAATAGAGTGAGTGTTATTATTATTATTATTATTATTATTATTCGTAAAGTAAACAAACCATTGATTCCTAGGAAACCTGTAACTGCGTCAATCAAATAAACTACCTTTTTCAAGTTAAATAAATAAATAAAAAGTAAGTAAAATTTTTCTCTGTCTTCTTTTTCATCAATGGATATTTTACAAAAAACCAGAGGGCGATAATAAATGCTCCTAAACGAAGTGGTATAAAGCAGCAACACTTTTCTAAAGCTAAACCCATCTTTTATTTAAAAAAAAAGAGAGACGTAAAAAAAAAAAAAGAAGGGAGTAATTAATAGTCTGGAAAAGCTAAATTTATACCCTCGGCGTAGATTCAATATTATGTGTAGTGTATAAAGCCAAGACAGAGAGAGAGAGAGAGGGAGAGAGGAGGTGGAGAGAGCCGAGAGCGATAGGAAAGTGTGAGTGAGAAAAGAACAAAAAACAACTCGGGTACGTCACCTTTATTTATTATTTTCTTCAAAAAAAAAAAAAACGCCCTTTGAACCATTTTTTTTTTTCTTTTTTCTTTTTTTCTCACCTTTGTTAATTATAAAGAAACCATTAAGGCAGTTTTGATAGAATGAATCCAGCACAAAAGAACAAAGTTGATATTAGTGTAAGTACATTTAAAAATAGTTTCGAGTATATATATATATATATATAAAAACACAATCCAACTTATTTCACACACAGCAATTAAGTGAAGAAGAACAAAAGTTATTCCGCATGTATGGTAAGCTTCCTGATCGCAAAGATCTTTTAGGTCATAAACTCAAGGTAAAAAAAAAGAAACGAATAGAAACCAAAAAAGCGACCAACTAAAAATCTCGGTTTTTTTTTTGTAGGAACGTAAATACTTTGATTCTGGCGATTATGCACTTTCAAAAGCTGGTAAAGAACCATTAGCAATAGGCTCTGAACATCCTTCACCTGATACCATTCCTCATTCCAATCCTGTTTCTTTACCTGGTTCTAGTCCTGTTAAAGAAAGTCCTTTGGTTACAGAAACTGCAAACGAAACTAAATAAATAAAAAAAAAAAAAATAGGCTATGGTATTTTTTTTTTTTTTTTTTTTTTTTTTTTTTTTTATGCAGTATTTATAAATTTTTTTATTTAAATAAATTGTCCTGCCCAATTTTCAACTTGATATTGAAAAGGGTATTTACCGAAATTCATTCCAATCAAAGCAGGTCCATCCACTCCAACACTTGCAAAGTAATAATGACGTCCAAGTCCAGAAAAGGCGTACCCAATTAAACTACCATTCTTTGTATAAAACACATTTCCCGTTTCTGGACAATACCCACATCCAACCGTATCCCCTACTGTCCAACTAGGACCAAAAGGTTGTCCACCTGTAGCATCATCACAAAACTTGTGTCCGTCATCACTATGGTAACCAACAGAGTACTTATTCCATCCTGGCATACGAAAGATAGGATAAGGTCGTGTACATAACCCAATTGCCATCACGGCTTCAGGACTCGCTTGTTTCACCGTGATTTCAAAATAATGTTGGGTTTGATCTGGACGATACTGAGTATTTGAATTATACTCGGATATCGTCAAGAAGGGATGAGAGGCATGTGCTGTAGCATCAAAATCAATTAAACCTGTACTAGCGGGATGATACTGAGGCCAGAATTGAACGGTATCTTGTTGAGCAAGAACAAAGGCTGGATCTCCTTTTGGATGCTTAAAGAGTTGATTATTTTGTACGCTTGTATCGATTTGTAATGAATTCAATAAACCTCTTTGAGAGACTTCCTGTGCTTGCATAACCGGGAAAGCGTCCAATTGAGAAGAAAAAGCTTGAATGAACATCTCGCCCTTTTCAAAGGAATCGTATGAGGCGTCAAGGTATTTACCAAATTGATAGACTTGTACGTCAGGTTGAATAGTGGATTGAAATGCATGGTCATAACTAGGTGGTTCTTGTTCAAAGTCGTTATTATTTTTCATGATAAATCGTAATATATAAAAATATTAAGTTGCTAAGCAAGAAAAAAAAAAAAAAAAAAGAAAAAATGGAAGCATTGGAGTTTTTATTTATTTTTTAATTCCCAAAACAGGAACAAAAAAGATATTTTTATATAAGTTTTTTCTTCTACAAGTGGTATTATGAAATTGTTTTTTTTTTAAAAAAAAAAAAGAGAGAGAGAGAAAGAAAGAAAGTATGTAATAGATAAAGTGTAGATATATAAATAAAAAAAAAAGAAAGAAAGAAAGAAATAAAGAGAGAGAGAGAGAGAGAGAGGAATAATAATACAAATATAAAAAGAAAAAAATTAATATTTAGGATGCTCAAAGACTGCACTCTTTGGAATATCGGCTAAACTTTTAACTCTAGTAAATCGACCAGCATGTTTAACAGAGGTACCATCTTCTTCCAACTGCCTTTGTAATAAAGCTTCACCCAACTTTCTTCTCTTGAGTTCTTCTACTTCAGGTTCATCAATCACCGTATTCCAATCACTTGTGGATCGACCTAAAGTACTTCTAAATGAATCCGCCATAAATACTCCTTCAGATGAAGCAAATTTATTGTTATTGTTATCATAAGCTAATGTACCAATACTTGAAGCATTTTCTCCTGTACTGCCGGTTGTCATGGGTACACTATCGGTTGATCGAAATGCTGTTACTTTTGTTTGTGAATTAATCGATCCACTGTATTCTTTATGATATCCACCACCACCACCACCACTACCAGTAGTAGTAGTAGTAGTAGTAGTAACACCTCCACTACGTGAGATCGGGTCAAGTTTATTAGTACGTTTGTTACGACGAGAGATAATGATAGCCCAAATTAATGCAATCACTGCACAAATAAATGCTATAACAGCAATCACAATGACTGCAATAGCCCATCCGGGTAATATAGATGAATCTAATCCATGATGCTGACTATTATTATTCGTATTTTCGCTCGCAGTGCTGATCTTTTCATTGCTATTATTGTTGGTATCTGTATTACTACTTGTACTGTCTGGACTTGATAATGTAGAAATATCAGTTGTAAGAGCAAATTCTGATTTAAAAAATATATTAATATAAAAAAATTTATATATATATATATAAAAACTTACGAGTGACGGTAAAGTTATAAGGTCTAGGAAACATACTGATTGGACTTGATATTTCAGCATACGGACTTAAAGTGGAAGGTAAATAAAATGCAGAAATAGACAAGTTTTGTGGTAATGAATTATCGGGTAATGATTCTAGGAACCAACTATCGTCTACAATGACTTGTATTCCACCATAAGTTCGATCAAGGTCAGTGAAATTTTTCACGCTCACGTATTCGAACTTTACAATATAATATAAATAAAGACTGATTTTTTCCTGTATTGTTGTTGAACATAAAAAAAGTTTAATCATTATTAGATAATTGTTATTATTATTAAACTTACATAACCAACATAGTAAGGATTACTACAAAAAAAAAATATATATATCTGTGTGAATATATATATATATATAAAAGATAATGAAAATTTCATACTTTCTATTCCAAATAAAAGCGTGTGAGGTTCCATTCACCCAAACAGCATCAGATTCTGGTAAGCAGGAAGCGTATTGGTTGCCTCTTCCTGCACATTCATTTGCTAGATCTGAAATTTCTTCTTTTTTTTTTTTTTTTTTTTTTTTTATTTTATTATTTCGTTTTTTTTTTTTTTTTTTTTTTTTTTTTTGTCACATACCACTTTGCATATGTTTATTTAGGCAACAAGAAAAAATTAAAAGAAAGAAAAGAGAGAGAGAGAAAAAAAAAAGGATACAATAAATTTAAACTTGGAAATATATTTAGAAAAAAAAAAAAAAAAAAAAAAAAAAAGTATAAAAATAGACTTTATATTTTTTACTCTTTTCAGTAACGACGATTTATAGTTTTTTTTTTTTTTTTTTTTTTTTTTTTTTACTCTTTTTATTATTATATGATAGAAAAAGAGAGAAGAAAAAAAGGTAATAAAATAGGAGAAGAGTAATAGAAGAAGAAAAGAAGAAGAAGAAAAAAAAGGATTATATAGAAAAATAATATATATAAAAAAAATGATGCCCGGGAGCCAAAAAGTAATGGGTAAGGGGATAATAAGAAAAGGGGAGAGAGAGAGAGATTAGAGAGAGAGAGCCCACACATTTCATCGTGGTAATACAAGAAAAATGGTTTTTTTTTTTTATCATTCCGATTTGAATCTCCCTTTTTGTTGTTGCTTTTTTGTCAGATTCAATCATTAAATAACTTTAATATTTACAAACAAACACACAGTTACAACTTTTTGAAATTAAAAACAAACACGATCATAGTTTGTTTAAAATTCTATATTTGATGAAATACAAACACACACACACAGTATCGGTCCCGTACCTTTTTTTCTCTTCTCTCCCTCTCTCTCTCTCTCTCTCTCTCTCGGAACGACTGAACCGATTTAATTATATGTGTCCACTACGAAAACGGAATTTTACCATTGTTGCTCAAAATGTCAGTTTTTTTTTTTTTTTTTTCTATCTGTCTCTATAGCAACCAATACTATTATATAACAACACTACATATTAGAAATACGAGTTACTTTTATAACATATAGATCAAAAAGTCTTTATTTTCAATCAGCATGCTCAATATACTTTTTCACAAGAAACACTTCTTTAAAAAACCTTTCAAAAAGATATATTAAATACTTACTTTTTTATATTCCCGCTCTTATTCTGTAAGAGTATAACTACAAAATTCTGTTAACGATAACATAGGTATCTTGGCAATCTTTTCATTTTACGTGTTCTTGAATACCGCTTTTCATTTCCGACCACAAACTTTTTTTTAGATATGCATCTGGGCCCCCCTTCCTCTCTCGTTTTAATAACAGGTTTCACTCTCTGAAATATCCCATATTTCTTAAAATACGTCATATTCTATTGCTCACCAAATACAGACAAATAAAAAGAAACAACATGTGTTGAATTATATATTATACAGATTATCTTATTTTAGTCATTTTAACCATTTACAGCAAAAGTAAATGCTATTGAAAACTGAATAAGGCTCGACTTCTTTTTTTTTATAACCAAACGAAATGAATAATACGATGCTTTCTGTACACGCAAGCTCGCTTATTTTTAATTTGGCATTTTTAATATTGGATGACTTTCTAAACTCGAAATAAAATAGATTTTATTAGGGTATCACAAATGAAAATTCAGCTTCAGTTATTTTTTATTTTTTATTTTATTGAGGGGGTCGAGGGGGGTCAATAGATTTGGCAGGGAAAATCGTTAAATTTAACGTTTATTTTATAGTTTATTTTTTGAATTGCGCTTTAATATTTTTGCATTTCAGATTAAAAATCCGGTTTATTGGCCATTTTTATTTTATTTCGAGTTTAGAAAGTCATCCATTGTTTTTTAAATGAATTTAAATAATGGCTCGAATTTATTGAAGAGAGCACATTTACTTCTTCAACGAAGCACATTTCTAATGAAGACTGTATCAACGGTGAAGGAAGAAAGTTTCTCTGTGCCCCCCCCCCTTTTTTTTTGCAGCATTTGATCTGCCTTTTCTCTTTCTATAGACATCAAGTTGTATAAGTAAAGCCGTGTCTGGAAGAACTATACTTGGTAGATATTTCAAAGAAAAGGTATAGTTATGAGTCTTAAAATGTTTTCTCGCGATCATTGATTTGGGATTTAAAAAAAAAAAGCAAGGTGTCAGTTATTAGAAAAACAAATCCCCATGTAGGCTCCAAAGGGGGGATCCCTTCTTCGCCTACAAAAAAAAACAGCTTTCAACAGCTTCTTTAAAAACCAATGAAGCTGAGATGTCAACCAGAAAATAAAAACTGCCCCATTTTAGATTTACAAAAACCGCCTTTTGGGAAAATAAAAGCTGCCCCCTTTTGGAATTTGCCCTTTTAAGTTTTTTTTTTTCATCCCCCCCCCCTTTTTTATTTTTTTAAAAAAAAAAACTGGCTTTTATTGTACAGTAATAATAACTGCCCTGAAGAAAAGAGATAAAAAAAACAAAACAAAAAGAAAGATTATGCAGTATCAAGTACAGAATTTTTCATTTTAATATAACGCTTATTTATTAGACATTCTAGAACAATTGGTCTAAAAAAAATAATAATTCTATAGTGTATCTGTGAAACAACAAAAGGGCACCCTACTGTATCTCATGATTGCACGTACCAGCATTGTATAAATTCAAAAAAAGACATATGATTGATCACAAAATGAATGATATACCTTTTTTTTTAAAAAAAAATCCTTTTTTATAACCTCTTAGTGAAAAATCACAAGAGACTTCAAAGTATATTATTTGTAGCTCAAAGAAGAGTTATCGCGCTTAAAAACAAATTAAACATGAGAAGAAAGTTCTAGTGCATCTATTTTATATGTAAACTATGGCACATACTTCCCTTTTTTTTTCAGCACATCAATTGGCATTATTATTTTTTTGTTAAAGACTAAAGCAGGTACTTGACATTTAATTATTTGAAATATATAGGAAGAGCAGACGGTTATGTACTATATGAGAGTGTGCTCATGAGAACAGCATATGTTCCTTAATTATTTATAGCTATCATGTTAATTCGTACAGCTGATACCTACTACAGCTAGGGATTATCTAGCTGTATATAAGTTTGGGAATAGTTAACTAATAGGTGTGAAAGGCATTTAAAAAAACAAAAAGGGAATGAATACAATTTAGTCTTGTCGTTTTACATTATTTATTTCTAACCAAACTTCAAATATGATAGATGATAATTGAATGAAAGTTCTATACTGGATCTCCTACCTCATTTTCATATTTTAACAGTTTAATAACAATTGTTAGTTAAGTTATAGGAACCAAGGGTGAGTTAACTAAGATGATTGATGAAGAGTTTTATGCTAGCATCTATCGAAAAAACAAAGCTAAGCTATGCTCTACTGTACTTCCCTGAATAAATAATTAGAAATGCTTGGAAAATTATTTGCTTGCTTTTGGAAAAACAGTAGACACTTGTGGAAAGCTATAGTTAATGAAATCTAACTAAATTCAAAAAGAAATTTGTTACACCTAAATAATTTAATGTGACACATGTCAATTTTTGTGCTATTACAAAGGCTCTTTTCTTCAAGGGTACATATATAAAAGCCTTTCCTAGTATTAATATGGAAGAAATTTATAATAAGTACTGTATTTTCGCTATCAATTGCTCACTTTTTGGAAAAGCTCGGTCACTTCTTCGAGCCTCAATTTGACCGCTTTTTTGAGCCTCAATTGGTCACTTTTTTGAGTTTCAATTGGCTGCTTTTAAGAACTTTAATTGGTCACTCAAAACATTCACGTTGGGCATTGAGTCTCTAAAATATGTATGGAGTACTTGCTTTCTTGACAAACTTTTTCCCGAATTTGGTATTGGCGAATTTTCCAACTACAAAGACAAGTACTATCGGCAACAACACTTCATAGCGATCATAGACATTGGCGCAATAGTTGATTAGCCTCAACATAAATTGCTGATCAACTAGATTTTGGACTTCGATTAAGATAGGTGGTAGGCCAATCGTTACTCCATTCCTTGGTGTCTGCATTTTCACGGGTTATTGGGAAAAAATGAGTGAATTTTTGGAGAAATTAAACGCAGTTATTGAGAAAAAAATAACTGGTATTTTTAGGAAAAGTTTAGTATTATTTTTGGGAATTTTATTTTATTAATTAGATTGATTATCAAAGTTTTTTTTTCCATAGCTAAACAGCGTTCAAAAAATGAAACAGAATGTCTAATCCAACCTTGACAAGAGTCACTTCTGAGCATGCTTTTAAAATTCTAGGAGTTAATTTGTCCCCGCTGTCAAAGGCTTCTCTCTTCACGCCAATAATGTAGGTGTAAGTACTAAAATGTTGTGACTTAAACTTGCCACTGAGAAATCACCAAGATTTAAACTTAAAAAAGATGTATTTTATTATAAATATGGTCCAACTAGTTAGAATTGAGTCAGCTTAAAAGATACATAGAAAAATAGATAATAAATTTACCAATAAAGGTTGGGCACCAATACTTAAAATAATAATAAAATAAAAAGGATACTTCCTCTTACACTTTACGATTAGTTATGGCATACTATTTAACAATGTTCTGTCGTTTAGAGAAGAGTTGCAGCTCATATCTCGATTGAGATATTTAGACAGAACAGACGTTTGTGGGTTTAATCATGCATGGATCCAAAAAGCAGTCAGTAACCGTAACTGTGGACAATATGGTTTAAATGGGAAAAGACTTAGGGTATTTTTATTATAAAATAAAACCGAAAGAACTCTTCTAAACTAAAATAGTAATCGTCTTAATATATCCTGAATATCCTGATGATTGTGTTTGAAAAGGACCATCTTTCGATGGGTTTAAATGAATCTATACCCAACTCTTCTGTTTTCGAATATAAACGTCCTACTCCTTCGAATTGACCGTATATAATCTTGATCGTATCTACCCGATTGGATAACAACCTATGTCCCTGTTTAATGGTACCTTATAATTTATTTATACGGTTATCCGGATTCCGTTGTTACAGATTTAATTGGTAAATGCACATACTTTTAAATTGACAAGAGCTATTTTTTTTTATCATAGCTACAACCTGATCAATCTTTTTATTTTTAGATTGATATTATGTTTTCCTAGTTTCGAGATTCAATTGACAGCTGTTGGTACAATGTTTATTTTTTGTTTAGAGGTTTTTTTAATAATATTATTTAGTACATATGTTAGCTATATTTTTATGTGAATGAGTAAATCAATCAATATTTATGGTACTACAATAAGTTCACTTACTACAATAAGGTCACTTGTTTCATCGAAATAAAATTGACAGAAACAATGAATGGTTATAAATTGATTCTAAAGGAAAAAGAAGTGATGCCAGCTTTATTTTTGCATGTACGAGATGAATGTAAGGAATTCATGTTTTTTAATATGTGGGAGACTTGGAATTAGTTTTTTTTTTTTTTTTTTTTGTTAGAAGAGGTATGTATTGGTGATTCTACATTAATTTAAGATGGATATGTAGTGTAGAGAGTTTGTCTATATGTTTAAGTATTTTCAAAACGGACGATTGTAGCAACGACTTGACCAGGATTGAAAGGTATAAACCACCAACTATGTCTGTGTAAGGATAGAGCCAAATATGAATTGAGAAGTAATTTTGATATGATGAAGGCCTTGAGTTGGGAACTAAAAAGTATACAAGCTTGCAAGTACTTTATCTTGGGCGAGTAAATGAAGAGAGATGTGTAAAAGATGCTTTCCGGATTAGTCAGAGCAGTTATAGTAGTTTTGATTTTTTGATTTCTTGTTTTCTTGTTTTCTTTCTTTCTTTCTTTTCTTTTTTTTTTTTTTTTATTTTATTTTTGTTTTTCTGGTTTTTTTTTTTTTTTTTTTTTTTTTGTTTTGTTTTGTTTTGTTTCTGTTAAGAGCAATGATTATTTCAAGACATATATATAGGAGTAGTAGTCAAGACCATGTTGCCAGATTAAAGAGAAAGAGATTACATATCAAATAATAACCATCACAGTCAACAAAAGAGACGTTTGTCGGATACATCATGATGAGCAAGAAAGATAAATAAATACCTTTGTAAAATTAAAAAACCATTTCCCAGCTATCTCCTCCCAACGAAACGAAGCCACCTCAGATGGATGGAACATCTCTACTAATGGCACTACTATCCCGACTACGGTGCCCATATTGTACTGCGAGTCAGTTAAGAAGCAGGTCAGCAAATAATGGAATCGGTTATTCATGGTCAAAAGCTGTTTTCGATAGCCAGTACTGAATCTTTCAATTAAACTATACGTATAGACCATACTAACATCTCACACACCAAACAGTATCAACCAGACGAAGATCTCTTACATGTAAAATAGAGTCATCTTGAATCAGACATTCTCCCCATGGCAACAACCGTTGTATTAGACCAACCAAGCAATATCAAGACAAAATCTTAGCAACCAAGGAAGAAATAGCCATTTTATACGCAAGGACTTGAGGTAAAATAAGTGCAGAATCATTCTTAAGAACACGTGGGAATATATTAGACAGTTATCTATTTCTTCTCGTAATAACGTTATATGTCTTACCATTGATATTATTCATCATGAACATCTCAAAGTTGTTCATTTCTTGATACAATATCTTGTATGTCATTAAAGAGGTAGTTTAAAAGAATGTGTATGTTTTATTTGAAGAAGAAAAAAAAAAAAAAAAAAAAAAAAAGGTAGAAAGAAATAGAAAAAAAAAGGTGCTAAAATAAACCTGTTTGCGGTCATGTGTAGCGCCCAAAATTTGTTGAGATTTAAAACATGCATAAATGTATGCATCTATTTAATATGAGACTCATACACAAAACGTCAATAAAGTAGAAAAAATTTACATATAACACACACAACATTTATCTTGGCGTCCTTATTTTTGATTACATATTTGAAATAATTTGTACGTATTTAACCCATAAAGTTGACACAGAAGAGATAACTAATCCACTTCAAAGAGCTGCTAGCCAACAAAACCTAATTTCAATATCACGAGACTAAAAAATTATATAAATACCTGACCCTTTTTTCATGTTTTAAAACATATTTACTTGACCTTGACCTAAACAAAAAAAAAAAAAATCTTCAAATCACTTTAAAGCGCTTCAATGACTTCCAACACATAAAAAATTGATGAAAAGTCACATTAGCATGGTACTTTTCTCTATGTAGAAAGAGTAGCTACTTTATCAGGAGGACTTATTAGAGCAAGAGACTTTATAAGTAGAATACAATGGAGAGATAAATATATATAAGGGATCCCAATATGTAATGAAATAAAAATATGAAATATAATAAAATAGTTAAATCAATAGAGAATTTCTATTATTTTTTATAACAGACAGTTAAGATACACTGATGTTAAAGAGCATCATTGTTATTAAGGATAGAAACTCATTAAGAATAATAAAATAAGGTAAAACTAGGTGTAACAGCGGATTTTATAAAATGTCTGCTTATAAAATGCCTGCATATTTTTTTATGTGCGACTAAATTTAAACCGCGTCATCAATTTTTATATCACCAAGCACTAAACCTATTTGTTTCCCTCACCTTTTTCTTTTAATTGTCATGTATGTACTCTATTGTGTGATTGTATTGGGTATGTTGCGATGTCCGTATCGCAGAACATTCATAATGCTCTGACATCCCTCAATCAGCACTTCTTGAAGTGTAATGCTCTAGTTTCATGCTGCTACAATAGTTTTAGTTCAATCTTCTTAATCTTTGATCTATTTGTTTCCCTCCCCATTTTCTTTTAATTGCCAGGCATGTATTCTATTGTGTAATTGTATTGGGTTTGTTGCGATGTCCGTATCGCAGAACATTCATAATGTTCTGACATCCCTCGATCAGCACTTCTTGAAGTGTAATGCTATAGTTTCTTGCTGCTGCAATAGTTTTAGTTCAATCTTCTTAATCTTTGACCTATTTGTTTCCCTCCCCATTTCTTTTAATTGCCAGGCATGTGCTCTGTTGTGTGATTGTATTGGGTATGTTGCGATGTCCGTATCGCAGAACATTCATAATGTTCTGACATCCCTCAATCGGCTCCAGTTGCATGCTGCTGCAATAGTTTTGGCTCAATCTTCTTAATCTTTGACAGTCTTGGGATAAAACCTGGGACATCAACTATCGACAGTCGAAGATAGTTACGTCAATGAGAAAGACTTGACCCTTTTTTTCTATTTGATCTACTTACTCTTAGGCAGTCTTGGGATAAAACCTAGGGCATCAACTATCGACAGTGGAAGATAGTTACGCCAATTGTAAGGACTCAATTTTCTTATCTAGTCTTATTCTTTGGCAGTCTTGGGGTTAAACCTGGGACATAAACTATCGACAGTGGAAGATAGTAATGTCAATGAAAAAGCTCGATCTTCTCATAAACCTTTTTTTTTTTTCTTTTGACAAGATTCGAATCTACATCTTCCTCATCCCTTCTTTTTCTTTTTTTCTTTTTATATATGTTACTTTCCTATTCTTTTCTCACCATGGTTGGTCGAACAGGTGTTCTTGAAGACTGATTCCTTATTATGTAAGCTAGCTGGAGCAAACTTTTGCTGGTGCTTGTTCTGATCAAGTTGTAGTCGTTGCTGGTATTGGCGCTAGTGTTGATAAGAGATTGCAATCATGAAGGGTAAGACTTGGTTCTGTGAATCTCTTTCGATGGCAAGCAATTTATTTCTGAAAGGTTTCTCGATGATATGATCTCAATCCCCACGTATCTTTGGCCAGGTATGCATTCTATTGTGTGGTTGTGTTGCGTATGTCGCGATTTCCGTATCGCAGAACATTCATGATGTTCTGACATCCCTCAATCAGCACTTCTTGAAGTGTAATACTCTAGTTGTATGCTGTTACAATAGGGCAGATCTCGACTTTTCTTTTTGCTGCAGTAATTAACTTTACCACCGGATGATTCCCGACTCCAAAAGTAAACTTTTGGAGGGTTAAGTGTATTACTGTATGAGTTTTATAATATTTTATACCAGTTTCGTTCTGGGTTTCTTTTGTCGAGTATCATGTTCTATTGTGGTAAGGATAGTTGATGTATTTGATCTTTGAATTCTTTATGAAACAACGTGTGTTGGTGATATATTGGTACTAATGCTTGTGATAGAAATATTGGTGCTAATGCTGGTGTCAATGATATTGGTGCTAATACTGGTGTCAATGATATTGGTGCTAATGCTGGTGCTGGTGCTGGTGCTGGTGCTAATGCTGGTGCTAATGCTGGTATTGCTAAAGAATCCATTCGTTAAACTTGGTTCTGTGAATCCTTTTGATGGCAAACAATTCACTCATGACTGGTCTTGGTTTATTGAAAGTCAAAGGTAAAAAAAAAGGGGGGGGGGGTATTTGTGTTGTTATGTATATATGATGATGGCAAATGATATATATGACATATTTCTTATCACCTTTTTGACCTATCATTTTTTTTTAGGATGTAATCTCAATTATCTTTTTTGCGGGTATCATTTTCTGTTATTGTATATTTTCTCATCTTTGGTTCAATCTTCCCATTCAGTTTTATTCTATGGCAGTCTTGGGATAAAACCTGGGGTGTCAATTATTGACAGTGGACACTTGTTATGGCAACTGGTGGTGGGCTATATAGTTTTCGTTTTACGGTGGTGGACCATTTGGGATTTTAAAAAAGTAATCAATTTTGGGTGTACCCATTGGTAAGTGTTGTATGTTTTCGAAAAAAAAAAGAAAGGGAAGATAGTTACGCCAATTATACGGACTCAATTTTCTGATCTGGCCTAATTCTTTGGCGGTCTTGGGATAAAACCTAGGACATAAACTATCGACAATGGAAGATGGTTGTGTCAATGAAAAAGCTCGATCTTCTTGTGAGTCCCCCTTTTTAACGGGATTCTAATACACATTTACTTGGTACAACTTCCCTTTTTTTTTTATATATATACATATATATTACTCTCTCTCATTTTTTCTCATCATGGTTGATTGAACAGTGTTATAGGTGTAGGTGTAGGTGTAGGTGTAGTCATTGTCGATATAATTACTGGTGTTGGTACAAAATTCATTCGTAAAGAGTAAGACTTGGTTCTGTGTATCTCCTTTGGTGACAAGTAGTTCATTCGCGGTAAGACCTGGTTCTATGTGTCGCTTTTGGTGGACTCAAACTTGTTATGTGATCTCATTCTTTGGGGGTATCAAATATCGACAGTGTAAGACAAATACGTCAATGATAAGGACTCAATCATCTTATGTGATCTCCTTATTGTTAACCATACCCCCATTTTTTATTTTCATTTTTTTCATTTTTTTTTCATTTTTTTTCATTTTTTTTATTATTATTATTTATTTGTATTAATCTCCCTTTCTTTCATTACTATGCTCGATTCAAGAGATGAACTTGAACATTGAGCTCTTAGTAAGGAAGTTTGGTGAACCAAAGGTGTGTTGATGAAGAAGTTGATGCTGGTACTGGTTATAATTATGGTACTGGTGATAATGATGGTACTGATGATAATGCTGGCACTGATGATAATGCTGCACTGATGATATGCTGGCACTGATGATAATGCTGGTGTTACTGTCGTTGTTTTTAATATGTTTAAAAGAAAGGAGGGCAAACCCTTGTTTTTTTTTTCTCAATTTCTTCTACTAAGGTAGGTGTTTCCTCTCTTAGAACTATTGTATAATGGGAAATAGTTATGAGATTTGAGGTTGCAATTGAAAGACGAGAAACCTAAACAAGCATCAATTGGTGTTGGCGTTAGAGTAAGTGGTATATAGCTGTTTTTTACTGATGAAAAAGAATTTTAGTAAACTTATTTTTTGTTTTTGTCTCTTAAACTGATTTTGAGTTGCTTACTACGAGTTGGTTGTCTATCTCCTTCTCATGATCGTCCATACAGTTGAATTTATGTGTAATGGCACGTTTACCATACGGATATTGAAGGGATGGTAGCTAGTATTATAAATTTTTAGTAGCACTTTTGTTTTCCCACAACAACAAAAAAATCGAATAAAACCCATTCCCATTGTGTACCGAAAATTTGTTACTAAACTCTATTCGCAATGTTAAACTTCTTTTTTAGTTCAAATACTCAACTATCACGTGATAAATAAATTCCTTTAAATATCCGAGAGTATTTAGTAAGAACCAATTGAAACAAGTGACGTCGAGTGAATGACCCACTTAAAATTATACCAATTTGTCATATGTTTCCCATAAGCTTTTTTTTCCTTTTCGTTAAATTTTTTTTTTTATTTAACAATGCCCTCACCACCAAACCTTGGGAAGTTAATAACGCAAATAGTACAACACAGTTGTCAACTCAACGACAGAAATGACATCAACTACAGCAGACTGAAATACCTTCACGATCAACTTTGAATGATTCAAGTATACTACTAGACCAGCTGGTAATGATGATAATGTACTATATTTTAAATTGAGGCTAAACTATATATATATATATATATGTATATTTTAGGTTATGGAAATACAGGCTATGGCACTACAGGCTATGGTACAACAGGCTATGGCATACAGGCTATGGTACACTGGCTATGGTGGATACGCAGTACTGGCTATGGTGGATACGGCAGCACTGGCTATGGCGGTATGGGAAGCTCTTATAGCCGATACGGCAGTGGATACGGCGGCGGATACGGCAGCAGTATGGGTGGATATGGAGGTGGATACGGTGGAGGCTACGGCGGTATGGGATCATACGGTGGTGGCATGAACCGATACGGACGTATGGGACCTAATGGAGGGCCGGAAGAGATGGGTCTTACACAACGAATGGAGATGGGCACACGCTCTACATTTGAAGTGATTGAAAACATTGTTGGATCTTTTGGAGGTTTTGCACAAATGCTGGATTCTACATTTATGGCAACCCATTCTAGTTTTATGGCTATGGTAGGCGTTGCAGAACAATTAGGGTTCTTAAAGAACTACCTTGGACAAGTCTTTAGTATACTCGCCATCTATCGACTCTTTAAAAAGGGCATGGCCAAGATCACAGGTCGTGTACCGGCTGGAAAACCAATGGAGATGAATTTAAAAGAGTTCCAGAATTTTGAAAATAAGGTGAGACCCAAGATGTCTAGAAAACCTTTGATTATGTTCTTTTTGATGGTCGTTGGGTTACCTTATATGATGCATAAATTGATCAAGCTGATCGCTTCAAATCAAAAACTTCAACAACAACAACTTCCTATGGCACCAAATGCTGCTGCTATACCCAATGGCATTGATCCCGCTAAACTTGAATTTGCTCGCGCTGTCTATGATTTCTCTTCTGAAGCCTCAAATGAACTGACTTTAAAGAAGGGTGATATTGTTGCTATCATCGCTAAGACAGATCCTAATACAAATGCACCTAGTCAATGGTGGCGTGGACGCTTAAGAGATGGTACCATGGGTATGTTCCCTGCTAATTATGTAGAAATCATTCAAAAACAACCAAATAATAATCCTGTGGAAGATGCAAATGCTGTTTTGAAATCAATCGAATCTCCAAAGACAGCTGAATTAGCAGAAACAAAGACAACTTAAGAAAAAAAAAAGACACTCACTCAACCCACATATTTATTATTATTCATATCATTTTATTCCCTTCTTACGACTTTTATTATTGTATTATACATATATTACACTCACACAAACACACATATTTTCATTTAATAAGAATAAATCATATTTTTTGCTTTATATACATTTTTTTTTAAAAGTTAGTGGAAAAAGAGTATAACAAACAAAAAGATAGCTCATGTTAAAAAAAGAAAAAATAGAATTTTTGTTTGTTGTTGTTATTTATTTAGATACATAATAATTGGGTAATACAAAGAATAATAATACAGAAAAAGGATGGTACAGAAAAGGAATGTTTTTACAATGAGTGTGGAATTAAAAGAAGAAAAAATTAAAAGTGACAATAGTAATGGTACATAAGGGACAGTGAGAGAGAGGAGAGTGAGAGAGGGGAAGGAGGAAGCATAATGTAGAATTTGACATGTAGTAATAGTTGACATATATGTATAAAATGTGTAGGGTTTTTTTGTGTATATGTATCGAGGGAGTGTATATATGTGAGAGAGGGAGGGAGTGTAAGATAATAATATGTAGAAAGGGAGAGTGTAGGGTGTGTTATATGTATATATATAATTTTGTGTGCTAGTAAAAAATGCATTTTCTAAATAAATGGTGTAAAAAAAAAGCTAGTTGTCTGTTTTTTTTTCTTTCTTTATGCCTGTGTCTGTGTGTTGTATCTGTATTTACTTTGATAACCAAGGATGACATTTAACTTTTTCCAATGTAATTCGATTATTTGGATTCTTTTCAAGTAATTTATCAATTAAATCCACAAGGTCAGGATCTATTTTATCAGAAGAAGAATGACAGATTCTATACATAAAAATTTTTTTTAGTATATACTTAAAAACACGTATCAAGTATTATATACTACATACGACTTGTTCTGAATATCTGCATATAAATCGATTAAACTTGATTTTTCAAATGGTAAACGACCATAAGTAAAACAATAAAGTGTAACACCCATTGACCAGAGATCAACGCAAGCAGGAGAAGAAGAGTTTTGTTGATGAGCTCCGTTTCGAGGAACTGTTATAAAAAAAAAATGTTAAGGAACAATACATAGTGCATTTAAAAATTTCAAGTTATTTACCTCTTTTTAAAAGCTCAGGTGCCATAAAAGCAGGTGTACCTGTACTATTGTAACTGGGTGTGTCTGATACAATAGTGGCGTTACCAAAATCAATCAACTTGACATGCTTATCACTTGACAATAACAAGTTTTGCGGCTTTATGTCTATTGTAATTCCGTTTATTACCTTTTTTAAAAAAATAATTTTTTTTTTCTTCTTACCTCGGTGGATAATGCCGTTTTGATGTAAATGATCCACAGCGTTTACTAATTGTTTAAAAAGAGTACGTGACAGTGTGTCAGGAAAGGGTTTTGTTACTGAGTGCGGTGTGACATCCATCACAACACCCTTTTCGGCATATTCCATGACAATAAAGATAGAATCAGGATAATTTGAATCTTCAATCACTTTAATAAACTGAATGATATTTTCATGTGGACTCAAGTCTTTTAAAACTTTAGATTCTGTATCAAGCAAGATACTACTAGGTGGATTGGGATGACTTAATTTTCTTCGTTTGGCAACACCTAATAATGTTAATGTGTCTTCGATTGATGGATCAGATAAATGTCTTCGAATAGCTGGATGAGATTGTCGCATTAATTCTGAATGATATTGTCTTTGAAGTTTTGGTTTATTAAGTTCTTTGATGGCCTATATATATAAACAAATAAAAAAAGAGAGAGAGTGTGTGTGTGTGTGTCAGATGACTTGTGTTGTTTTGAAGTAAATAAACAAAAAAAAAAAAAAAGACTTTACATATCGAATATTGGTTTTAATGTCAACAGCTAAATGAACTATGCCAGAAGCACCGTGTCCAATTTCTTGTAATAATTTATATTGCCCATCAATACAGCGTAAATTTAATCGATTATTTTTCCATTTACGGTGTAATTCTAAAGGTGAGTTGAACCAACGTGGCATATTATATGATGATTTTATGTGTGTATGTGTGTGTTGTGGTGTGTGTGTGCGGTGTAAAAATAATAATAGTAATTAATAATAATAATAAAAGAAGAAAAAGGGAAAAAAGAAAATGTGAATGTTTATTTTATATCTAAAATTAATAATAACCTTGGCGTATATGTGTGTGCTATCTACAAATGAGTTAAAAAAGAAATGTTTATATAGAAGAAAGGGGGGGGGGATGAGAGAGGGTGAAAAGAACCAGTAAGAGCTCCCTTTTTTATTCTTTTTTGGCCCCTCTCTCTCTCCAAAAAAACTATTGTCCCCCCCTATTAAGTTTTTTTTTATCAGTAATCATCTGCTTGTTCGCCACGCGATCTCTTTCTTTTATATTTTTTTCCAAATCAGGGTCGGTTCCGACGCAATGTTAAAGCCATACTAAATATTTCGTAATGCTTTCTATTTTTATTTATTTATCACATTTTTAACGTTTTAAAAATAATATATAAAAAAGGCACAGACCTTGTTTTTTTTTGGTTATATCCTTTTTTAAGCATATACTAATGCAACATCACGTCGTCTTGCAGTTTCATATATTTATCATCTGATTAATTTTCATACAATTTTAGTGTAGTATATAAAAAAAAAAAAAAATGTATATATATATTTTTACTACCGAGAGTTTTTATTGTTAAATACAATGTAGTGTACTACTATATAACTAAACGGGTAAATAAAATTTTATGCATATTAATATCAACCAGTGGAGAATCCCTTTTAAAGAGGTAAATGAGGGTAAAAAAATTACGCCCAACTAAATATTTAAAATATGTGTGTGGTGTGTATGTGCACGCAACGTTAGCAAAGCCATTTCTATTTTTGATATTGCAAGATTTTCTTGGCGTGATTTCAATCGTATTTGACAGCTTTAAACAAGGTTTTTTTTTTCACGTGTAAAAACAATTATTATATGACATAATTTAAACAATTTTTCTCCCCCATTTCTAATTAATATAGTATTTGAGCCCTGTTTTACATACAATAATAATAATTATGTTTAAAATAAATTAAAGAGGGGATTTAATTTCGGTGCATGAATTACATAGAAATAATCATAAAACATACGACAACAAATGACTCATCCTCCCAAAATCTATTTAAAAAAAAAATTAATGAAATGTGTGTGTGTGTGTGTGTGTGTGTGTTGCTCTAATTCATATATATATATATATATATATACATACACACACAAGCACACACAATAATAATTTATTCAACACAAA
>JAIXMQ010000074.1:0-125937 GCA_025716855.1 Pilaira anomala
ATAGCTTACAACAAAAGGATAATATATCACAGTACTTAATTTAAAAAAAAATTACGGCAAAATACATACAAATCTCCAAAGTCTCAATTGAACCAAAGAGCTCAGATACATATCCTTAAAATCTATCAACGTTATAGAAGTAATACTGATTTTAATGCAGTTTTTCTTTCAGCAGCACTGTGGTGATCTAGCATAGTAAATAAAGCAGTAAGGTTACATCCAGATACTGGGATTAAATATCTAATAAAATAGGAAGTTTATTATTGAATCATAAAAATATATAAAAGATAAAGATGTTGATTCACACACTAAATTAGTATGAAATATAGAAACAGATAACATACTAGTATAAACTCTATTATGATATCATATATATAACTCAGTAGTCTGTAAAATAAAGAAATATAAATACCCTCTCAGATTAGAATAGATACAATCCCTCTCACACTTTGATTCTACACTTTTTACATTTAATAAACACTTGTAAACAGTCTCAAACTACTTATCTAGTTTTTTATATCTTTTATTTCTATTATCTATTCTATATCACAACAAGCACAACAAGTAAATTTTTTTTTTTAATTTTTTTTTTTTTAACATTTTTTTTTAATTGCTTATCGAGATGACTAGTCAGCTCGTAACCTAGAGTAGACCTTCAAATCGTACTGCATACTTTGTCCTACTACAATAGTCACCAAACCTATAAAAGTTTATCTGATAAATCTTTCGGACACTTGCTAAATAATGTTCTTAAAGCATTAGTTGATTCATTAGATAGCTAGATAAATATATTTGTTAGTACAATTGATTTTATTTTATTTTATTTTAATTCAACTTCACCTTCTTATCTTTGCAAGTTCGAAGAAAGAAGTGACGAAGGCAAAAATCGTTGCTTCGTTTACTGCGTCCAGCTTTTTCAACACTATACTTTGATTAGTTAAGAGTTCTGTTATGCATTTTAAAGAGTTCAATCGGAGGTCATATGCAGTATCTTGATTTCCAATCACTTTTGTTAAGGATTGGATTAAAGATAGTAACATGAATAACTCTCCTTTCTTTTGTGTCCAAAGTTCAGTATTTGGACAAGTTATCCCACAAATTTCAGGAGTTGTACGAGTTTCTTTTGTGACTTTTAATATGCTCTGTAACAAATCATTATCAACAATTTTTGGGTCTTCCAAAAATCTGTCCAAAAACAATAATGGTGGAACAGTCTTGACTTCAGTGCAATCCAACGATTTCTTTTCAGGTAAAACTGTGGAGGAATCCATACTGGTACTTTTTCTTCTCTTGTTATCTTGTACCCCTACAAAGGATGAGTCCATCTTTCTTTTTGTCCCCATTCTAGGTCCGGTTGATTCGTTTTCAACAGGCTTTTCTTCAACAGGCTTTTCTTCAACAACCTTGACTTTAGTCACTTCATCTTCTATTGTGTTGTCTTTAAACTTGCCTACTTTCATATACTTTCGAATGCGTCCTTCTTCTTCGTCACTATCAGTGGCTTTTATAGAGAAATCCAAGGAGATAGAATCACGTTTTCTCTTTTGTACTGGAGTCTGTTCCGAAAGATTTGAATCGTCATCCAATGCTAAGTAGTTACTATTTGATGATACGGCGTTTTTGATTATTTTTGCCTGGGTATGATGAAGCGTTTCCAATTGTTCATCGAAAACCTTCTCATTTCCAATTTTTAAATATCTTAACATATTGTAAAGCATTTTAGATTTATCTCCCTTTTCTTGTTGAACCTCTAAAAATTCTTTGATTGTGAATTCGATATAGGTTCTAATGTTGGCATCTAACTCAAACCATTGTTCTGCTGGGGTAATAACACCCGATTCAATCAACCATTGAGAGCCTTCTTTTAACATTTCTTCATCTTCGTCTTGCTTTATTCCTATATAATCTAGCATTATCTCGCTCATCCACTTTAATAGTCCTAATTCTAAGCTTGACTGATACGAAGCATTTGATTGCAAGTAAAGCTTGATGCTAGCATCTAATTCTTCATGTTCTGGAGACATCATCACAGATTTTAAGATGCTTAATAAATGATGAGCAAGTGATGGTTCGTTTCTTTTCAAAAACATCTTGGCTCGCTTTAATCCTTGACTGTATATAGTAAAAATCTTCGTTTGCATATCATCCAAAGTTCGGCACCTGCTTTGTTCATTTGCAATAATAAGTGGAGGACAGTATTTATGCATACAGAGAGTACTTATGAATATGCCTACAATACTATCCCAGCTCATTAACTTTTCAGCAACTTTGATATTCGGATTTTTGCGGCATAAAAAGTCCATCAGGACAGGAAAAAGATCGACCATTTTAGGTATATTTGTGGGATATGCTGATTCTCTAATAGAGGTATAAGATGTATCTTTTAACCGTTCGATTAAAATTTGAATGCCCAAGCATTTTGTGTTGGTATCTGTACTTTTTAACATTTTTAATAAGTTGTTTGCTTCAATAGATGCTTATAATTTCATTTGTTGAGCAGACATATCAGATGAAGCCGAGGATTGTTTTAATGCATTTGACTTTGAAATTGGCTCAGCGATAGTTGGTATTGGTGTGTTTGTTATCTTTTTTGATGTAGCTGCTACTTGTTTTGGTAAACTTGTTACTGGTTCTGGTGTACTTACAATCTGTTTTAATTTAGGAGTTGTTGTTTTCCATGGCATTATAAGAAACTCGTTGCTTTGGCGAAGGTGCTATCTTTTTCGATACACCGAAAGTTGTTTGTTTTGTTGTAGATTTTTCAGATGTTGAAGTATTTAGTAACCACTTCGGAATTTCTGGACTTAATTTTTTTCTAAGCCTACATAAAGAAAAGTTAGATCATTACACTTTTTGTTTTGAAATAAAGATGCTTACAATTCTGCTTTATCCCGCCAATTTTTGTTATAGATGGAATATATTTCCTTGGAAACAGCTTTTGTTCCTGGGTTGCCTTTTTCTAACCCCTTTTCCAACACAAATTCTAAAGCAGAAGATACGGTTGGATTGCCTTCAATAGCTATTTGTAAATATTCTTTTGTTCCATGTGTTAATAAGATAATCTTGATAGCAATACAGCATAATTCAAGTTGTTTACTGTTTCCTTCAATAGTTTTTTTCTTTAGCAAATCAAATATGCTTGGGTAAAAGTTTGTATGCGATAAGAATTTGATAGTGGTTTCATTTAATTTAGGGAACCATGATGGTACTTTGCTACTACGATCAATCAAATTATTGAGAATAATTTCAACAGTAGAACAAGCAAGTAATCCACCAATAGTAGCACTGACAGTGGAGATAAGTGAAAATCCTAAGAGTACCAAGGTTGATCGCATACTGAGTATCTATTTTAAAATGGTTATTTTTTTTTTCTTTTTTTTTTCACTTGTAATGCCCTTACCGATTGCATGATACCAGCTATGTTCTCGTTAATTTTCTCTGCAATAGTTTCTTTAAAATTACTAATGTTATCCGCGTTTAACATTTCTTCAACCCATGTTAAAGAATTTACGCGTTCTGTCCAATTATCTTCTGTTTCATTTCCAGAAAATAATGTTTTAACTAATTTAAAATCTTTGTCAAGGCCTTTATTCGTGATCTATTATATATTTGGTTAGTAGGTTCTATTGAGTGGTGGCAAAAGTGTTTAATTACCTCAGTAACAGGCTCTCTCTTGGGACCGTTCATATTGTGCTGTATGTAAAGTGATAGGAAGAAAAAAAAACCCGCAACAAAATAAAAATTGGCTGGGGTTGAAACTCTGGCTCTGACGTCGAAATTAATTCATGCTAATAATGCAATGATTTTGATTGTGTAACTGCTATGTAAGAGAGTTGTACTCGGCATTCTGTATTTATATTATATCAATTATTTATCTAGTACCTTTACTTCCGCTAACTATTACATGCTAGTTACTGGATAGTAGTGGTTATGTGGTTTTTTTCTTGTAAGTGGAAAAGCCTACTATAATACTAATTATAAGGATAGACATCCAGTCTCTTTTTTTTTTTTTTTTTTTTTTTTTTTTTCAGGTGTAAATCTTCTTTTAAAGTGTCATATGTCATCAAGTGCATCAAGGGTGCTGCTAGCTCTTTCAATAGAAAGGTACGCTAATAGCATTTAATTAAATTCACTCATCTAATTTCATTACTGCATTAGTATTTGTGATTCTAACTGGATTTATATTTTACTTTGTCCAAGTAATTGGACTCACAGAACATAGACCTGATTTCATTGGGGGTGAACTTGAAGACGGGCTTTTGTTTTGAGCTCGAATGTAGCCCGATTAGTGTCATTGTAGTACTCATTTTAACTGTGTCATTCTTTATTAATTGGATACTTTCTGTCTATTAAGATATTATATATATATGTAGCTAGTAGGTTTGCTTACATGAAATTCATTGTTGTGCGAGTTAAACAAACTGAAATGTTTTTTTGACTGCTTGTAGTCAACATGTATGCACACAGCAAAAAAAAAAAAAAAAAAATGTATCCCTCTTTTTTTTAATAAAGCGTTTATATTAAAGCTAGATCCATATTGATCTAGAACATAGATCTATTTGTTATCTACTATATAAACTCGTTTGATACTCACCCGCTCTCATAATTTTTTTTTCTTTCTCTCTCCCTTGATTTTACCGTGATTTAACTTATATTCAAAAACATTGATAAGGGAGCTGTGTGTGTGTGTGTGTGTGTGTGTTTTTTCAAAAATGATCAAAAGAAAGTTTTTAACTCTACATAATAATACATATGCAAAAAAAAAAAACAGTTTTATATACTGGAAAAGTCAGGCAAAGTCAAAAATAAAATATTGTAAAATGCAAGTTCGTTTTTCATGTAAAGTAAGTTGCAGTGTATTGTTCCTCGTGATTTCCTGTATTTTATCTCGATATCAGAAATACAACTGTTATTAAAGCATAAGCATTTGATTTGGAGATTTTAAATTAGTAGCAAAACTTTTATTCCTTTATATTTTGATGGGTTGATTTTAGTAATTTATCAACATAATGATAGATTATATGTTAAAAGAATCTATTCAACTGATCGGTATTATTGTACAAAAATTTGATAAAAAGTCATGTTAATACATACAAAGATATATGACAGGATATGAATATATACAAATAATAATAAGGAGGTATTGAAGGGCAGACTACTGGTTGGCACCACCGGAGGTAGTTTTTACAAACATCCGGAAGGATTAAGAAGGATATAATATGAAGAAGATTACTACGAAAACAAAAAATGCCAAATTAGGTTCTGCTGAAGTAAAAAAAAAAAAAAATGTTATGTACAACAATTTAAGAGTGTAATACATTTATAGAAAGGTGTTTATATACCTCTCAATCTTATGCACGAAACTTGTTTCGAGATGGAAAAAAAAAGATCTGCCCCTGTAGAATATAACAATTCCATTGTTAAACAATATGTATTTAAGAAAAATAAACATTACTTTTTGATGTCTCCTGCATGAAAACTCATTCAAATAGAAATGCAGATACTCTAATGCTTGTCATGTTTGTTGTACACACAGAAAAAAAAAAGAGGTGATCTCCTTTATGTACATACAAAAGGGGCGAATAAAAAAGAACCAGTATATATGTATATACAAGAATTCTAGTAATAATAATGGTCCAGATGTTGGATAAAAAAAAATACAGGTTTTTCATATTTAAAATGATAAATTATTAAAAAAAAAGAGCGGGTTTTCATCTCTTTACTGATGTATTAAACTCACAAAAAAAAAAAAAAAAGGCTAGATTAATACATGCTTTTTATAATTTATTGGCGTGTGAGTCGTATTAAAACTGAATATTATTAGTTGTAGTGTGTGTGTGTATGATGTATAAATGATGAGTGTAGAAATAAATAAACAAAAGGAAGAAGAAGGGGAAACAAGTACATGGTAAAGAGAAAAAAAAAAAAAAGAATAGAAAACAACGAATCAAGAGTTTTTGATATGATGAATGATATAACCTGGTAAACCATAAACACCAAATCCCATGGCTTTTGCCATTTTTGCAAAGCCTTCTGTTTCTACTTGATGTTGAAATACATAGGGAGGAAAATTTGCACCTTCTCGATGAACTTGAGCTTTTACAAGTGTAAATGTAGCCCCCACACCATCTAAATGTACCTTTTCTAACTTTCCATGATGAGTTGGCATATCGACCATAAGATAACGATTTGTTAAAAATTCATAATATCCTTCTAATAAAACATAATCCTATATAGATGTATAAGTATAAGTTTTTTTTTTTTTTTTTTTTTTTTTTTTTTTTTTAATAGCAGCAATAAATATTTCTAGTCAACTTACAGGGTCGAGGTGCTTTTGCATTTCAATAGATCTATCGGTTTCTTGCCAGTTATTCTTATCATAACCCCAAAATGAACCATCTTCAGTTTGTAATAAACAGTTGGGTACAACTACATCTACATTCACACTTTGGAGGTCTTCTAGAATTGAATCAGGATAATTTACAACATCAACATCTAACCAAAGTACCCAAGCATGATATTCACGAAGAGCCGCAGTTAATAAATAATTACGAGAACGAGCCATAAAAGATCTTCTGAGTGGTTGAAGTTCAAAGGTATGTCTTTTATCTTCAGGTAATTGAAAATTAAAATCTTTTTCATAAATAGCGATTTCATGATATCTATCTTCTGGATTTTGACGATTTAAGAATTCATCAGCTTTTTGTTTTAATAAAAGAATAGTATCATCTGTTGTATCTGATACAAGAAAGGCAATTGTGATTAAATGCTTTGGATAAGATAAACGATCGATTAATTCAAAGTAACGAGGTAAATAAACTTGAGCATTTTTAAGGGGAGTCAAGATTAATACATGTTCTTGTTCCTCTTTAGCATTGGCTGTTGCTTCTAAATGATTTAAATTTATAAACTTTGCTTGACCTCCATTCGCTTGATGAAGACTACTTGAACTTGAAAGTGCAACTGCTTCTGATAGTGTTCGAATCGTTGCTCTTCCACAACTTGTTCTTTTTAATCCAAGTGTTGACTTTGAAAATGTAAAGAATGAAAGTAAAATAAATGAAAGAATGGCTAATACCATCATCACTAGTCTTTTATTCCCTCTTAAAGGTGATGTATAAATATTGCCTGGCTTTTCTGTAATCATCATTATTAAAATGTAAATAAAAGAATAATAATAATAAAGAAGAAGAAGAAGAAGAAGAAAAAGAATTTTTTTTAAGGAGGATTTAAATAGTTTTTATATGTGTGGTCAATGTCGATCTCTTTTTTGTCATTCTATTTTTAACATAAACATGACATTGATTGGTTGTAAACAAACCAAAAAAGCTTCCCACTCTATCATTCGATTATACTTTCCTTTACAAGATAATATTACTTTAATTTAGGGATTAAATATAAAGTCAAGGGACGATAATAATAATAATAATAATAATAATAATAATAATAAAGAAGGTCTTTTTTTCTCTTATATATATTTACACATGACGAGATACGCTCCTACTTGACAATTATCAAAATAAAAAAGCAAGGGAGAACTCTTTCTCTCTAATATGAGTATTTTGTTGTAAGATGTGTCAGCCACAAAAAAAAAAATGCTTACGAGCGTAGTAGGATGAGTGAGGGCTGCAGCTGCTCTGTGTATGAGTAAGATGATTGGCATATATAGTGAATACTAGAATTTCCCATTAAAATATAAAATCAAGTATTAAAGATACTGGTCAATACCATATAAAAGAATAATAAAAAAAAAAAGGGGGAGAACGACTTTACAGTCTCCTTCATATTCTTCCAATTCTTTCTCACTATATTTTGCATGCATATTTTTTTTTTTTTTTTTTTTTTTGTACAAAGCCACAAGTGACAAAGAAATAGTTAAAATAGGATTTTGTATCTTTTTGTCACTTAAAAAAGAACATGAAACGTATAAATATCTATTAATAATAAATGAACTTTGTTAATCATCCAAACAAAAACAAAACCTGATATTTTTAACTTCTTGCCAAGAACAAACAACAAAAAGCCACTACTTACATTTAGTAGTGCACTTGATACACTACAATTTTTTTAAGCTATCTCGGTCGCTCATCTTTAAAAAACTTATGTAATCAGAAATACTAAAAGAATGTGGGGTAAAAAAAAAAAAAAAAAAAAAAAAAAAAAAAAAAGCTTGTGAATACAGCTTATCTCATCTTAAACGGGGTTGAAATAAAGCAGCCATTTTAATAAAAATTTCCCAGCAGGTTATTTAAAATAGTTTCTCTTTTTTTAAACGCACACACATATATATTAAATATGAAGGCTATTGTAGTAGAAAAATGGTTAAAAGGACCTGAAGAACTTACAGTTTCAAATGTTGAACTTCCTGCTGAACCTAAAAAGGGAGAATTACAAATTCAAGTGAAAGCAGCAGGTTTAAACTTTTTTGATACCTTGATGGTAAAAATAGTTATAATGTAACAACCTTTTTTTTCAAATGAGTAACAACTTATTTAAATAGATTCAAGGTAAATACCAAATTAAACCACCATTTCCTTTTGTACCTGGAGGTGAATTCAGTGGTATCGTTCTCAAGTCTACCGTTCCCAACTTTAAAGCAGGCGACAAAGTTTTTGGTTCAGGTAGTTCATTTGCAGAAGTTGTGAATGTAAACGCATTCAATGTACTTCCTATGCCTCGTAATTTCAGTTTTGAACAAGCTGCAGGATTATTCATTACTTATCCTACAAGTTATGCTGCACTCGTTTTACGTGCTCAGTTAAAAGCAGGTGAATATTGTCTTGTTCATGCAGCTGCTGGTGGTGTCGGTATTGCTGCTGTTCAAATCGCAAAAGCTTTAGGCGCTATCGTGATCGCTACTGCTGGATCTAAAGAAAAGCTTGAAATCGCAAAGAAATTTGGTGCTGATCATGCAGTCAATTACCGTGATAAAGATTGGACTGAACAAGTTAAAAAATTAACTAACGGTCACGGTGCTGATGTAGTTTATGACCCTGTTGGTCTTGTTGAACAAAGGTACACATATTACAAATGATATATACATACATATAAAAATTAACTCAAGTTTTATAATATCTTAGTACTAAATGTACAGCTTGGAATGGTCGTATTCTTATTATTGGATTTGCTCAAGGTACAATTGAAAAGATTCCAGCCAACCGTTTATTATTAAAGAATATTTCTGCAGTGTAAGTATAAATGTAATGAATGAATCTATATGTATAAATGTTTATTAATATTATATTATATTTAGTGGTTTACATTGGGGAGCTTACACAAAGAATGAACCTGAACGTATTCCAGAAGTATGGAAAGCATTATTCGAGTTGTTTGAAAGTGGAAAATTAAAGCCAGCATTATATGAAAAGATTTATACACTTGAAAGCATTCCTGAAGGCATGAAAGCAATTAATGATCGAGCATCTTATGCCAAAGTAGTTGCTAAAGTAGGAAATCAAGATAGTAAACTTTAATAAATAATAATAATCAAGTGACCCCTCTTTTTATTACCAAATGTGTATATCATATGAGAGTAGAAAACCCGGAGTTCCCTCAATATTGTTTTGAACATTATAATAATCTACTCAGTTTAAAAGACCATGGTTCTCAATCTTCCATTGTGACGCGACTTTTAATTGAGTAAACTGCCGACTCTTCTTTGCCCTGTTAACCTGCATTTCTTTAATAGAAGCCTCTCTCTCTTTTTTTTTTTTTTTTCTGTATTAGCCTATTTTTTTTTTTTTTTTACAAGTTATTAAACTAAGCGAACATTTGTTATCCTAATTCACAGACAGAAGAAGAAAAATTATTATTAAAGAAAAAAAAAAAAAAAAAAAAAAAAAAAAAGAGTCTATTTGCATACATATTATGGAACAATCTTTTTCATCAAATGATTCTATACGATCTTATAACATGCTTCCTACTCAAGCTTTACATCAGACTTACCCCGCACATCAACAATCACCGACTCAGAGTCAGCGGCAACATCATCAATATCATCAACAAGTTACTGTTCAACCTGTCCCGATACCTCAAAAATCAGCACATGCAAATACATTTGTTCATAAATTATACAAGTAAAAAAAAATTATATATATATATATACATGTATACACATAAAAAAGTAACCAAATTATATTATACAAACAGTATGGTTGTTGATAACCAATTTCAACATCTCATTGCATGGAATTATACTGGAGCGTCATTCATAGTTTGTAATATTATGGAATTCGCAAGAGATGTCTTACCAAAACATTTTAAGCATAATAATTTTTCAAGTTTTGTCAGACAATTAAACATGTAAGAAATAAAAATAAAAATTAACATAAATTTAATAACTTTTTTTTTTTTACTAGGTACGGATTCCATAAAGTGAACAAGTCACCACGTGGTCATCGAACTCTAGCAGAAAATCAAATCTGGGAATTCTCTCATTCAAAATTTCTTCGAGATCGACCTGATTTACTGGACGATATAAAACGTAAAACGATGGAATCTGATACTGTACGACGCGAAACCGGAGACTTGCACGCACATATGGCAATGATGCAGGTGTCCCAATCAGACATGTTGCAACAAATAAATCATTTATATGATAACTTTAGTCAAATCGTAAAAGAATTACATGAAACTAGACAAAAACAAGAATCTCATCGTAAGCTTGTTAAAACTGTAATGCAATATATTACTCAACAAAATGGTGGCAAGTTTATTATTATTTTAAATGTTAAAAAAAAAAAAATATGCTAACATATATATATATATATATATATATAGGTCAATTACCTCATGAGCTTGATTTAGAATACAAAAAACTAGGCTTGGAAAATAGTGATGATTTAGATAATGCTCCTCCTTCCATCTTTGTTACTACTCATGATCAACCTACTCAACAACAAGGTAATACCAATACGACAACTACCAACATACTACAAAGCTTTTATGATAATAATAATAATAATAATAACACACAACAACCTCTAGTTCCTTCTCAAAGTCAACAAAGAAATACCTTAATTCCTTCATCTACCTCTTTTAGAAGTAATTTACCTACTAGTCCTACCATGTTACTAACATCTACAGACGATAATACAAATTCATTTTATAACAATAATAATCGTACACAAGCACTTTCAACAGAATCCATCTTAAATTCTCCTACAACTTCACGTCAACCGATTAATAATCCTTTTTCTTTTGTCAATAACAATTCTACCATGAATGGTTGATACTATTTATTTATTATGCATATCTCTCTTTTTTTTTTACCCTACACACACTCTTTTAACTATAAATACATATTAAAAATTGGACTCTCATTTGTAATTTGTTAATGTGTCACACACACTACTAAATAATACAAACTCCACCTTTTTAATACTTAAACTCTTTTTCCTTCTCCTTCTTTTTTTTTCCCTCTTTTCTTTTTTAACAGGAAAAAAAAAGAATGAAAAGTGCCGCTTATCTTTTATTTGCATTTTTTTTATGTTCAGATACATTGGCAGATACATTTCATCATGCGAAATACAAGTCGGCAAAACAACATCAACATATTATACCAGGTCGATATATGATTGAATACCAATCGAATAATTATGAACAACATCAAAATACCTTATTGAATACAGTAGCAGAATCACATCAACTTGAATTTGGTGAACCATTATATCAATCCAATAGAGAAACCAATGTTCGAACTGTCAAAATAAATAAATCAAACAATCAACATGACAACAGTCTTTTACAAACACTGGTTGACGATCAAAATATCTTGGCAGTCTATCCAGTCACTTACATGAGTAGACCTAACGCTTTATCGAATGGATATTATAGTCACATTGATTCAAATGTTACTTCCATCATTCAGGCACATCATTTAACTCAAGTTGATCGTCTTCATAAAGAACTTGGTTTAACTGGAAAAGGTGTGAAAATTTGTGTGATTGATACTGGTGTCGATTATAATCATCCTGCATTAGGTGGTGGGTTTGGTCCTGGTTACAAAATTCAGTTTGGTCAAGATTTAGTAGGCAATACTTTTGATCCTTTAGCAACAAATAATACTTTACCACCTGATGGAACTCCACCTTTAGATAATTGTGGTGGTTTGACTGAAAAATCAGGTAAAGATATATATTTATATGCATTTTGATTATAGTATTAAACACTATTTTTTTTTTAAGGGGGTCATGGTACGCATGTTACTGGTATTATTACTGGTATAGATAAAGACAAGGTAAAAAAAAAAACACACCATCTATTTATATACCTCTAAATTAATATTATTTTAGGGATTTACTGGTGTTGCACCAAATGCAACGATTGGCTTTTGGAGAGTATTTGGATGTGAAGGAGGTTCAAGTTCAGATATCATTTTAAAAGCAATGATAGAAGCTCAAAAAGCTAAATGTGATGTGATTAATATGAGTATAGGAAGTAGTGCTCCTTGGGCTGAGCAACCTCATGCAGCTTTTGCTCAAGAATTAGCTGATCAAGGCATCTCCGGTAACTTAAAAAGTGCAATTACAAACTTTCATTTAAATTAATTAAAGCGTTCTATAATTAGTTATTGTATCTAATGGTAACGATGGTGAAGCCGGTGCTTATACTGTTACCGATCCTGCAGGTGCAAATGATGTCTTATCGGTTGCTTCTGTTAATAATCCTCATTTCTTGGGAAGTTTATTCTCTGTAAAAACATCGAACGGCAAATCATTAGGTCCATATTGTAAGAATTCATCTTGTCTTTATTTACCGCATGATTTTTTTTTTTTTTTTTTTTTTTTTTTTTAATAATAATTCTGTATATTTATCGTAGCTTATCAAATTGCACCAGAAGCAAAATCAAATATACCAGATGGACAGATTGTTTTAGGTGGAGATCCAAACACATTTTCTGCTTGTGAATCAGATACTTTACACGGTCAAGGAGAATACTTGAAAGGCAAATTAGCTCTAGTTCATCAAGGTCCTTGTACAATTGTCGAACAAGCAAATAAGTTGGCAACAGCAGGTGCAGCAGGTCTTGTTTACTTTAACACCAAAGCAAACGATCCTGCCCGCGTTCCTTATTTGAATGCTTCTATTCCAATTGCCACCATTTCCTCAGTCAGTGGTCATCACATGGTTTCCATCTTGAAGAATATTGATAACTCAAAAGATAAAGTAGAGATTCATTTCGAACAGAATGCGTTTGTATTTCAGTCGGCTTTAGCTGATTCCATTTCTGATTTTTCAAGTATGGGACCTACTAATGAATTGGATATGAAACCTTCTGTTGCTGCTGTTGGTGGTAATGTTTATTCTACTTTACCTCAGTATATGGGTGGTTGGGGTACACGGTCTGGTACTTCTATGGCTTCACCTTATGTGGCTGGTACAATTGCTTTATTAAGAGAGGCCTTTTCAGATCAAAATATATTACCTTCTGTCTTGCATGAAAAACTTCAAAATTATGGTAAACATCTAAATACTTTTCATCAAAAGGATTTACTTGAATCTCCTTTACGTCAAGGCTCTGGACTTTTACAAGGTAATATAAATAAATATCTATAGAATGTATGATGGATGTAAACTAACTTACTTAAAAAAGCTTATGATGCTATTAAACAACCTTTACATGTATCGCCTGCAAAGATTAGTTTCAATGACACAAAACCATTTGAAGATATTTACAAGACACATTCACTTAAAGTATTTAATACAGGTACAGAATCTGTTGAATACACAATCGATACAATTTCATCCAGCTCAATTACGCCTTACGGTCGAAACAATACTGATTATTCATTGATCTCACCTGAAAGTAGCCAATTTTATGCTAGTGATACAGTTGAGGTGACAGTTGAACCCAACACAGTCAAGTTACAACCAGGTGAATCTGTCCAAGTCGTTGTCTCTGTTCATTTACCTTCTGAATACAATGAAAAGGAACAATTATTATATGGCGGTTACGTTCAATTCAATAGTGAAAGCAATACAAAGGTACATGTACCTTACTTTGGTGTACTTGGTAGTCTTTATGATTTACCTACGATGGATCCCAAGAAATTGAATATCAAGAACCATGAAGGTCGTGCCTATGGTGAAGATGAAACATTTGAATTTAGTTTATCAGATAAGGCATCGGCACCTACCATTGGGTTCCGTTTAGCTACTCCTTCACGTCGATTCATTATTGATTTGGTTGATACGGATGGGAATCATGTAGGTTATATTGTACCTACTTATAATTACGCTGAACGTGATTTAGACGGTACTTCACTGGATGCATTAAACCCTTGGACAGGTAGTTTAGTTGTTGACGAGCAAGTCAACGCAAAGCCATTCACTGTAAATCCAGGTACATATAAAATACGTTGGTCTGCTTTACGTATGTTTGGTGATATAGATAAATCTGAAGATTGGGTAGTTAAAACATCGGGTCTGATTGTGATTACACCTTAAATTATATATATATATATATTCAAGAAATATATTTTTTTTATTTTGTTTTTTTTTATTATTATTTATTTTTTTAGAAATAAACACGCTAAAAGATAAAAATTTAACGAGAAGTGGCAGCAGCCTTGGGAGCGAAACCCTTAGCACCTTGCTTGCTAACCTTGGCTTGAGAACCCTATATGTATATAAAAAAAATTAATTGAGTTCATCTATACATATTTTTTTTAAAAAAAAAAGAAAGACTTACGGCAGGGTTGGCAGCCTTTTTGGCAGCAGCAGCAGCCTTCTTAGCATCCTTGGACTTAGAGATAGCAGCTTGACGAGCGGCAGCACGGGCATCGGGCTTTTGGTTACGCTTGGCACGAATAGCATCCCAAGAGGCACCAACAACAGCACGCTCGTGCTTGACGGTACGGCGAGAACGCTTCTTTTGGAACTCTTCTTGCATACCCTTCTTATTCAAACGACGATAGATAACGGTCCACTTGATCTTACGGGGGTTCAAACGTTGAATGAAGTAAGAACAGGCCTTACCGCTGATGAAACGGAAATGCTATCAAAGGGTATTAGTTATCCATCATTCTAATCTACATCTATTTCCCCCCTTTTTTTTCGACACTATTTTTTTTTTAAATATATATATATTCTTCAATTCTCTCTCGCTCTCTATTTCTCGCTCTATCTATATCTCTCTCTAATACATACTCTATAAAAGTAATAATGTAAGTTTTAACAATGTCCATTACACTCGAAAATAAAAATTTACCTGCTATCAATACGGACGTAGGTCTTACCCTTGGAAGGGTAAATCTTGTGACCAGAGAAGGAACAAATCTCGAGCCTATTTTAATATGATGCATTGAGTTATTGGATGGATTGATGGATATGTTTAGTTTCGCCATACTTCATTCTTGCTGTACCAAATTCGTAAAAGGGACGATTACAGATTACGCTCTCAGCCTATCTATATCTTTTACCTCTCTCTCTTTCCTTCCAAGCTTCCTTTATATCTTGTCCGGTCCGGACATAATAAGAAGTTCCCTTGTTTTCTTTATTATACACATTTGATCCAAAACCAAAGGATAACCATTTGCTTCCTTTATAATAAGTAACATTCTGTAGTGTTGTTTATAGTCTTCATGAAAGTATATTTTGCCAGTTTCTAAATACCACGTTCTTTTCATTATCAATTGAGTATGAATATTTAATATTAACATTTCACTGATAGGTAAATGAGATTATATGTAACTTTAAATATTAAATCTTCTTTTAAAAGCAGCTATCTTTTTTCTTTTGGAAAAACCGACAGTTTAATGAAATGTGGCATGGCCTGTAAAAACCAAAGATTGGGTCTAACAACAAAGGTCATTCTTTTGAGTACAGTTAGCGCAGTACTAAAGGGCGGTTTTTTCAAACCAAAGGGCGGTGCAATTTATACGTATTTGTATTATAAAATGACCGCCCTTTGGTTTGAAAAAACCGCCCTTTAGTAATGCGCTAACTGTATAGATCTTTCTTCTAGATTTAGAGCTTTGTTGGATTCATGTGTGTTACATGAGATTCAAAATCACACAGAAATATCTTTTTGTCTGTGAGTAATATGTTTACATCATATTAATATTTAGGTTAATATAATCCTAATGGTAATATTTTACATGGTTTCTATTGTTACAAAGCAATGATGATGAGCATTTAAATCAAAGCTCTTTTTCAAATAAAATAAAATAATAAAATGAATAGTTATGGGATCAAATACCACACTTTAGACAGAAAGATTGTTCAATTAATAAAAATAGTTAAGTTTAAGATCGAATATTAAAAAAGCCAAATAGTGAATACATATTTATGCAATTGTTACAGTCGACGCAACGCCAAAGGGCGGTTTTTTTAAAACAAAAGAGCGGGTCATTTTTACGTATATTTGTATTATAAAATAGCCGCACTTTAGTTTCAAAAAACCGCCCTTTAGCACTGCGTTGACTGTACTTCACATGCAAACTAAAAAGATTGATTTTCCTTATTTATTAGTAACACGTAAATAAAAGAAGAAAAAAGAGCTTGATAATCAAGTGAATGTATAAGTTATAAATATTGGAATGATTTTTATTAGCTTTTTACATAATAAAATAAGAGAGAAAAAATATCATGCCGGCCCATCACCGAGTCCCACGTAATATATATATATATATATATATATGTATTTTACTTTCTGAATGTTACGTTAAACAATCGAGTACATTGTTCCCTCAAGATGAAGATTTTTTGGATATACCACTCAAACCTGAACATGTATTGCAAGCGATTGACTTTTATCGTACATTTTAGAAGAAAATGCACCACTACAGGTAAATGTATCGTATAAAACGAAGAAAGAGATTGAGAAAATCATGAAGCCAATTTCTAGAAGCCCAAATAGTAGTAGTAAACCTACCACACCCGTTATACCCGACTTTTAACAATCACCTGTCACTTCTCCTAGGTCGGAAGCACCGATTACTGCGACAACGTACATGACTTATTCCACTTTCTCCCAAGCTTCTACTATTGTGAGCCGAACAGAAGCCGCTTGTGAATTACAAGGTCATCATCTTACGCTACGAGTGTTTGAACAAGCTAGAAAGGAAGTGTTTAGAATATATTTTCTGGGTTATTTCCTAAAGTAGCCGAAGCTTCTAACACACATATATGTGATTAAAGTTGTAAATATATAAAAGCTTTATATATTGAATAAATAAAACGTTCCAACCATTTGTATCGCTAAATAAATTCATGTAAATAACTTATTAAGGCAACTCAGCACTTTTTAACTCAGTCCAGGCCAGGGCAAAATTCCTACTTGAGAATATGTAGCCTAACAATGCAGATCATTTTGAAGACATCTAAGCCTCCAAACTGGGGCGATTATAATCTGCATTAAAAAAAAACCCCCCTACTACTTGTCGTATCTTTTTTCGCCTATGTTACGTTTATTGAGACCAAGAACACGAAGAAGTTCAGTTCAATTTATTCGATTCTATAGTAGTGATATTATCAATCATGCCGCACCTAGTATTAAAAAGGAACCCTTGTTACCTTCCGGAAAACATTTACGGGACACTAATGCTTTTGAAAAAGTGAACATATAACTTTCGGATCGTCAAATCACCTATTCCAACTGCCATGACAAAAAAAGTTCTTGAGCGATAAGAAATTTGCAACTGAGTTCAAGGAAGGAGACTTTATAGATAGTTGTGGAGTCATGGATAAAATGGCTAAATATTTAGATCGTAATGGTGGTACTGGTTTAGCTATTGATTATGGACAGGATTATATTCAAGAAGGAGTATGTACTTTGTATCACAGAGAAAAAAAAATTATACTGATAGGTTGGAATTTAGGCCATAAAATCATTCATCCTATGTGTGACCCAAGTACTGCAGAGGTTGATTTTACCTTTTTAAAAGATGCGATTTTAAAAGAATCAGGTAATTTTTTTTTTTTTTTTTTTTTTTTTTTTTTTTTTTGCATGAGCATATTATTTAAATCATGTTTTTATAAAAAATAGGTGTATCTGCTTATGGTCTTATCACACAAAAAGATTTCTTACAATCTTTAGGAATTCAAGCTAGAATCGAACAATTATTTAGAAGTGCAAAATCATCTGAACAAAGAAAGACTTTGTTAGACGGTGCAGAGAGATTAATGGACCCTGAAATGATGGGTAGAATTTATAAGATTTTGGGTTTTACTAAAGAGTCAGGTAATGTGAAAGGAGAGCCTGTCGGTTTTGAATACAAAAAATGAATAATAATAGATCCTACTCTCAGCAGTCCTTTTAAATTATAGGAAATAACGAATACCTGTGCTCATTTATCTTTCAGAAAATATAGTTATTCACGTCTTAAAATTTTTTTTTTTTTTTATTCATATCATGTTTCCTCCTCCTCCTCATTCCTAGTTTAAAACCTTTCTTTAGAATTAGAGCACTTCATTTTTTTTTAAAGATATATATATATATATATATATAGTTACATAGTCGAAGTGATGATTTAATTACTTTTTTTTATGTATGTACCCGATAATCAGTTACCATAACTCCATAAATATGATAGGATTAAAAATCACTTTGAAAACAATAAAAAAAAATTGTTGATTCAATTAATAAAGATAAATTTAAAAAAGTGTTTCTCATAGTTCTCGATTTTGTAAAACTCATTAGCACTAATGTACATTGAGCTTCTGAATGGATCTTGTAAAAAAAAAAAAAAAAAAACGCTGTATAAGATCCTTCATTTGTTTTGTTATCAGGTCTATGACAAAAGTGAGTCATGCATATAGGCGGTGTTGATGATGTCTTATTTTTTTTAAGAGAAACATATGAAGGTATCTCACTGATATTCCAAGTATAAAGTATTAATAATAGGAAAAATTTCAAACATATATTTATTAAGTCAAAGAGATTTAAAATAATGGTTTTATTAAGCTATAATAGAGCAAGAGATCCAAAGAATTTTTGTATACAACAGAGAGAGAGAGAATAACCAAAGTTTTGTAACAAAATAGAGCAAGAGGCCCACCCAAAACCTCAAAGGATTTTTGCATACAGCAGGAGTCAGAGAGAGAGAGAAACCAAAGCTTGTTACAAAATAGAGCAAGAGGCCCACCCAAAACCTCAAAGGATTTTTGCATAAAGCAGGAGTCCAAGGCCCACCCAAAACCTCAAAGAATTTTTGCATACAGCAGGAGTCAGAGAGAGAGAAAAACCAAAGCTTGTTACAAAATAGAGCCAGAGGCCCACCCAAAACCTCAAAGGATTTTTTGCATAGAGCAGGAGTAAAAGAATTTTGCACAGAGAGAGCGAGAATAACCAAAAGTTTTGTGAGAAAGTAGAACAAGAGACCCACCCAAAACCTCAAAGATTTTTTTTTTTTTTTTTTTTTTTGCAACCAGCAGGATTTAGCAGAGTGAGAGAGCAAACGGGTTTGAAAGTTTTAAAAATGTTTTGACGGCAGCATTTCTAGAGAGTTTCGACATCATTTAGAGTGGAATCTTGAGAAAAACTTTATAGTTATTACTTACTTTTGAAAAAGGATATAAAGAAAAGGAAAAAAAAAGGAGAGGAAATTTTTTTTTTTTCACATACTATATATAAGAAAGAATACCATAGTGCTTACGTCATGTTTACAGTTATAAAATAAATGGTTGCTATCTATCTACTGGAGTGGGCGTTTTGTTTAGTTTCCAAAGGAGATTTATAATGTAGCACATGTTTCAGATTCCATGATATATCTTATAACGTATGTATATCTTTCTTTTTTATATTATATTACTTTAGCCAAGGTTGATACCCGTGACTTTGATACAGTATGACTTTCTGGTGTTTATTTTTTTGTACTCATGGAAAAAAAAATAGTTTATTCACTTTTACAAAAAAAAAAAAGAAAAAAATGTTAATTTGTTGAGATATATAATAATAGTAATTGATCGACATAACAGTGGATTTTATGAAAAATTATTTAAAACAAAAAAACTGGTTTCTCAGTTTACTAAAATCACATTTCTGATTTCTTATTACTTTTCTCTAATATTATTTATAACTTTTTCTCTAATCATTTATTCAATAATTAGAAGCATATACTACCTTATTATATTTGTATACCTTGTCCGAAAGATACAAGTACATTATTATATTGAGTTTTTTGTCAAAAAACAAATAAATAATTTTCGATGTTACAGCATAAAAAAATTAACTTTTTTTTTTAGTAAAACAAAAACTGTAAAACAAGCAATCTTGTTCCTTAGGTTGCGCTGATATATGGTAAGTAATATTGTTTTATTTTTAGAATAAATTTAATATACTGTGCTTCCACTCTCAATTTACCGAATGTTTGAAAACTCTGCCCACTTTTGTGAAAATTTTTGCACACTTTTAAGAAGCTAAAGTAAATTACCCACTTGAAAGAAAAATAATTTGATCAGACAAACCGATCATAAAGGATCTAATAACTTTCTTATTTTTTATATATTTGTGTAGATTCGTCAGATTGGATAATTGAAAGGACGGATCTACAACAAAAGCAGGTATAAATAGGGAGAAGTAAGAGGATTATCTTTTATTGTATGGTATAGGGGTGCCTTAAGGTTGACGTTTCTGTCTTTTGTAGCTCATACTAATAGAGGGTGATGAGGGTGATAGTGATGAGGATGAGGATGATGAGGTTGGTGTGCTAGGTAGCGGTGGTCTTTCCAAACAAGCTGTTGACCCAGGAAGTGTCATTCTGATTTTGTGTTTTGTTGGATATGCAGCAGCAAAATAATAATGAAACAACCTGCCTCATACATAAAGTTGTATCGGAGAAGCGTAACAAACTTCTTTACCCTATGCAGAAGGCTCTGTCAAAATGAAGTGGTCAGTTAATGGATTCACCCAAAATAGACCGTTTCAAGCCTGCATTTAATACATCTCAAAAGAGATTGTATCCAGGACGCCATGCACTGGAACAGCTGGTTGTTCATTTCGTCACCTAAATTTACATGTCACTAAGGCAAAAAGATAAGTTTAATTATTTTTTATAACTTTATAGCCAACTACCTACGAGCAACTATGCAGCAGCAAAAGAGTAATGAAACAACCTGCCTCATACATAAAGTTGTATCGGAGAAGCGTAACAAACTTCTTTACCCTATGCAGAAGGCTCTGTCAAAATGAAGTGGTCAGTTAATGGATTCACCCAAAATAGACCGTTTCAAGCCTGCATTTAATACATCTCAAAAGAGATTGTATCCAGGACGCCATGCACTGGAACAGCTGGTTGTTCATTTCGTCACCTAAATTTACATGTCACTAAGGCAAAAAGATAAGTTTAATTATTTTTTATAACTTTATAGCCAACTACCTACGAGCAACTATGCAGCAGCAAAAGAGTAATGAAACAACCTGCCTCATACATAAAGTTGTATCGGAGAAGCGTAACAAACTTCTTTACCCTATGCAGAAGGCTCTGTCAAAATGAAGTGGTCAGTTAATGGATTCACCCAAAATAGACCGTTTCAAGCCTGCATTTAATACATCTCAAAAGAGATTGTATCCAGGACGCCATGCACTGGAACAGCTGGTTGTTCATTTCGTCACCTAAATTTACATGTCACTAAGGCAAAAAGATAAGTTTAATTATTTTTTATAACTTTATAGCCAACTACCTACGAGCAACTATGCAGCAGCAAAAGAGTAATGAAACAACCTGCCTCATACATAAAGTTGTATCGGAGAAGCGTAACAAACTTCTTTACCCTATGCAGAAGGCTCTGTCAAAATGAAGTGGTCAGTTAATGGATTCACCCAAAATAGACCGTTTCAAGCCTGCATTTAATACATCTCAAAAGAGATTGTATCCAGGACGCCATGCACTGGAACAGCTGGTTGTTCATTTCGTCACCTAAATTTACATGTCACTAAGGCAAAAAGATAAGTTTAATTATTTTTTATAACTTTATAGCCAACTACCTACGAGCAACTATGCAGCAGCAAAAGAGTAATGAAACAACCTGCCTCATACATAAAGTTGTATCGGAGAAGCGTAACAAACTTCTTTACCCTATGCAGAAGGCTCTGTCAAAATGAAGTGGTCAGTTAATGGATTCACCCAAAATAGACCGTTTCAAGCCTGCATTTAATACATCTCAAAAGAGATTGTATCCAGGACGCCATGCACTGGAACAGCTGGTTGTTCATTTCGTCACCTAAATTTACATGTCACTAAGGCAAAAAGATAAGTTTAATTATTTTTTATAACTTTATAGCCAACTACCTACGAGCAACTATGCAGCAGCAAAAGAGTAATGAAACAACCTGCCTCATACATAAAGTTGTATCGGAGAAGCGTAACAAACTTCTTTACCCTATGCAGAAGGCTCTGTCAAAATGAAGTGGTCAGTTAATGGATTCACCCAAAATAGACCGTTTCAAGCCTGCATTTAATACATCTCAAAAGAGATTGTATCCAGGACGCCATGCACTGGAACAGCTGGTTGTTCATTTCGTCACCTAAATTTACATGTCACTAAGGCAAAAAGATAAGTTTAATTATTTTTTATAACTTTATAGCCAACTACCTACGAGCAACTATGCAGCAGCAAAAGAGTAATGAAACAACCTGCCTCATACATAAAGTTGTATCGGAGAAGCGTAACAAACTTCTTTACCCTATGCAGAAGGCTCTGTCAAAATGAAGTGGTCAGTTAATGGATTCACCCAAAATAGACCGTTTCAAGCCTGCATTTAATACATCTCAAAAGAGATTGTATCCAGGACGCCATGCACTGGAACAGCTGGTTGTTCATTTCGTCACCTAAATTTACATGTCACTAAGGCAAAAAGATAAGTTTAATTATTTTTTATAACTTTATAGCCAACTATCTACGAGCAACTATGCAGCAGCAAAAGAGTAATGAAACAACCTGCCTCATACATAAAGTTGTATCGGAGAAGCGTAACAAACTTCTTTACCCTATGCAGAAGGCTCTGTCAAAATGAAGTGGTCAGTTAATGGATTCACCCAAAATAGACCGTTTCAAGCCTGCATTTAATACATCTCGAAAGAGATTGTATCCAGGACGCCATGCACTGGAACAGCTGGTTGTTCATTTCGTCATTTTAGTTGAGAAAAAATAAATTAGATGAGGTGTGAATTATTTATATAGTCCTTAGAAACTATTGTCATCATACTTACCCTTGTATTGAGAACAAGAGACAACAAAATGTTTTTTTTTACTAATAAACACCCTGTCGGCCTATTAAAAATGTCTACGTCATCATTTTTTTTTAAAATAGTGGTCTTTGTAGCACTTGGAGGAAAATTCCTTTTAGTCTTGAACGCCTTAACAATGCAAACATCAAATGTTGACTGGATTATATCTACTTGGAAGAAAGACACGACATTCCCAGCTTTGTTATTTGCTAAGCACACTGAACTAGAAAACTGGCCATCCTGTTTATCAGCATTCCGTTCCGCCATAACATCAATTGCTCATTTGGATCTAAGGAAAAGTAAAGTGGATAAAGCTTGTATCATGTGGGCGCGAAAACACAAAAAAAATGTGCAAGAGGTAAGCTAGCCTATTTTTATGTTTATGACATATTAACTAAATACTGCTTTAGTTACTTGATACCGTAGCAATCCGGCAGTATTTCTATCTTAAAACGCGCGAACGTCTCTTGGCAACTGAAATGTATTTGAAAGAAGCAGCTAATCTTGAATCAATAAATCAAGAGGTAGAACTGATTGAGCCTGAACGTACTATAAATGAAGATAAGCTCGATGAAGAAAACATACTCAGCGATAACGATACAGAAAATATACTCAGCAAAAACAAAGAAGGACCCGGCTCAACTGATGAAGGTAATAAGGCAGAAGACGAAGAAAAAAATGCCGCTATGAAAAGTATGTTTACGGGACTTGATGCTCAAAAGAAATGGTATCTTTCAACTGGAAAATGTGTCGATAATGAACTGTATATATTTGGACTTCAATGCCAAAGCGACCATCCTAGCCGAAATCTTATACTTGATCCGTACGATAAAAATTACATTCTGTACAACGTGTTTACAAGAGATGAACTAAAAGAAATTATTGATTATAAGAAGAAGACAACACCTTTACCCTCTGATGAATTAATAACGTTTTTGAATCGGTTTAATTTAGATTCAACGGAAAAAATACGAGCTGCACTTGGCAAAAACAATCAGTTTAAGGTCAATTTTGACTCCCAAAAGGATGCAGACGAAGATTGGATAGTACATACTATATATTCTCTTTTGAGAGAATTTGAATATGGTAATATGGAAAGATCTCATCGTGAAGCTTGGTATCAGTCGCATATTTGGTCTATGATTGAGTCATGTTTTGACAAGTTGAAGGGAGTTGAAGCAGCCATTGGTGAATCAGCTAGTTTAGGTAGTAAACGTCGAATGAATGAAAACCGCCATATCTCTGCCATTACTTCCTCACCTCGTTTGAAATGCGGTTATAAATGCGATCTTGTTTTCCGACAATACGACAATGGACATAGTATGCCGTTGGAATTTGGAGGAAGCGAAGCCAAGCCAACAATTGAAGAAGATTTCGGATCCAAGTTCTTGCAAGAAGGCTTTTTAAAACTACCGTATATACTAAAAGACATGCTAGACGTCCTGCTTGAAAAGGTTGGGTATGATGGTCGCTCTTCTCTTCTTCGTACTGTTGGGTTTATTCACTCAGGGCTCTCCTGCACTATGGTTGAATTGGACAGACCTACAACTTATATCTCTCGTGTTTCTAGGGGTAATACAATTGAAATAAGCAATTCAGTTTCGAACTTCGGCTCTACCGTGTTACCTGCTATGCTCTCCTCTTGGATATGCTGTCAAATTGTCAAGGACGTATTGGACACTGTTTTATCTAATAAAAAACAAAATCAGAATGACACTTCCTGGGTCAACAGCTGTTTGGGAAGACCACCGCTACCTAGCATACCAACCTCATCATCCTCATCCTCATCACTATCACCCTCATCACCCTCTATTAGTATGAGCTACAAAAGACAGAAACGTCAACCTTAAGGCACCCCTATACCATACAATAAAAGATAATCCTCTTACTTCTCCCTATTTATACCTGCTTTTGTTGTAGATCCGTCCTTTCAATTATCCAATCCGACGAATCTACACAGATATATAAAAAATAAGAAAGTTATTAGATCCTTTGTGATCGGTTTGTCTGGTCAAATTATTTTTCTTTCAAGTGGGTAATTTACTTTAAAAAAATCTGGGCAAATTAAATTCAAATACTTGACCAAATTAGTTTCATTTTTTTGGGAAATTTAGCTTCTTAAAAGTGTGCAAAAATTTTCACAAGAGTGGGCAGAGTTTTCAAACATTCGGTAAATTGAGAGTGGAAGCACAGTATTTGAATAGAATAAACTTCATCTATTCTATTGGACATGACGGCATGGGTTACACCGAAACTAAATGTTTATTGATGAAAGTGTATTCAGATGGATATATTTATGAGTAATGTTGAGCGAAGTCTTAAAAAAATTGAGTCAAAGCAGGTGCGAAAGAAACTACTGGATTTTTAACTAAGATATCACTAAACTAATTATGTCTGAAACCGACTGAATGAAATGGAAAAAGGTCTTGCTTTCATCCAGTAGAGATATTCGTAAATTGTTTATTTGCGTTCACATAGCTTTGAAAGGAGAAGAGATTGCTGTTTTCAGAAAAATCTGATGGGGGAATATATTATCTACATCTTTTGAAGTTTATTGTATAAGTTACATATAATTTCTGATATAGAAAAGCCTCTTGCTTTTGATATAGTAATAGTGATGTGTCGGTTTGGTCAAGTTAAAAGATAATATCAGGAAATAAAGTCCTCTAGTTAATCGATAAATAAACTTCAGTAACAACTACGGCTCGTTCTTTTGTTGTTGGACATTGTCAGTTTATGCTAATAATAATGTTGACTCACATAAACGAATTTTTTTTTCTATATCAATCATTTTGTTTAAATTAGTTGGCAGCTCAAAAAAAAAAGCTGAATCCGTGGTTGATACTGAGTCCTTTTTAGTTATTTTCATTTCCTTTGAGCCGAATAGAAAGAGAAATCCTGATCTAGTTATAAAATGTTTGCCATGTGTTTCTTGTTGTCAATATGAATTATAAGTAAACACTTCGAATGAAAAGTCCAGTACATTGAAAAAGAGTAAGAAAAAAGATATTTAGTTATTGCAGTTTTACTGAAGGTTGACATTTATGTTGGTTTCATAAAAAAAAAAAGTAAAATTCACTTAATGAGGCTATTGAGAGACCTTTCAATAAGTATCCTTCTCAGTTTTGCTTCTACAATTTCACCGCACGGCATACTGAAGGTAATTGAACTATATGGTGGACTCAATTATCAAGCAAAATTCTTTTCAAATATACTATACCTCACCAAAGTTTCATTATGGACAAATGGTGGTTTTCGATCTAATAGTTATAAAATTATATTGATCGAATATGATTATGACTGTTTTTAACAATGTCTTTTTCAAAATCATGAGTTTCATGTAAACATGATATAAAATCAGGTATCAACAAAAAGAAGTAATTCTTTACTAGTGTAACGGAGCCAGATCAGGGATTTTTTTATCTTGCGTATATGCGTAACAGGCAAACTTTAGAACCTTAAAACAAAAGAGCTATAGAGATGCCCAGTAAATCTTGATGATATCCTGTCATACATTAATCAAGTGTCTTAAAAAATATTTATATGGTAAATACAACAAGAAAAAAATAATGTACTTATTGTAATCCCTTTTTATTTAAATGTTGTGGCAAGTAATATTAACTCGTTCTTTAAGAGTGCATGAATCATTCATCAAATGTTAAATCCATCATGAGAAAATTAGTCATATGACAAAACATAGTGAGAATCAGCAATTTTTTACGAGAATGAAGTATTGTCAAGTATTTTTTTAGATCCAGTGAGAACCAAGTTTTTTTTTTTTTTATATATACATTTTGCATTCAAAAAAAATCAGCTTGGTTATCATTTTCGCTGCAGAAGAGGACCTAATAAACGGGAACTGTTAGAGATTTCTCTCAAATCAGATTCTCGAGTAAATGGAAATAAAGGTGACTATAAACAAGCATTTGTTCTTTCTATTATACACTAATAAATAATCCGGATTTATTGCTGTTACTACAGCATTTTATATTATGAGAAAATAGTTTAAAAAAGATTGGAAAATGCAGTTTTACTGTATGTGATTAAAAATGTATGGAGTTTTTTTTGAAGTTGGTAAGACACGAGGATGTATTTGCAACAGGAAGAAAAAACAGTTCAAATAAAGTAGTATGCACAGTAAAAGATAAAGCGACTGTTTTCCTTTTCTGGTTTGCAGCGATCAGAAAAGCCCAAAAGTTAAATAAATAAATAAATAAATAAGAGTATTTAATTTTTCTTTATTTACGCCCCTTTTTTTTTCCATACAATGTTACAAGAAAAATACATTGGACTCATCTTGGCCATGAGTTCCAGTGTATTTATTGGTCTTTCTTTTGTTATCACAAAGAAGGGACTTGTGAGTTCAAGAAGAAGACATGGTAAAGACAATATATATATATCTTATTTTTAAAAGTAAAAATAAAGTAGTAATTGCTTTAAAAATAATAATAATAGGTGTATCAGCAGTAGAAGGAAAACATCATTATCTAAAGAATTGGACCTGGTGGGCTGGAATGGGGACAAGTAAAACATTCTTTTTGTATCAAGCAAAAACCCAAAAATATAACACATACTCTTTTTTTTTTATAGTGGCAATAGGTGAAATACTGAATTTTTCGGCATATTCGTTTGCACCACCTATTTTAGTAACTCCGTTGGGAGCATTAAGCGTGATCCTCGGGTAATTATGAAGTATTGAAAAGATCGAACGAGAGTAAAAAATAATTTTACGTACATAGTGCTATATTTGCATCTCTATTCTTAAAAGAAAAGTTGGGATCGATTGGTAAAATTGGTTGCTTATTATCTGTCGTGGGTGCATTTATAATTGTTTTACATGCCCCAGAAGATAAAGACGTAACATCTATCGAAGAATTATTGTATTATGCTTTACAACCAGGTAAGTTACATAAAATTGAACATTTTGTTTTTTAAATAAAGCATTCACAGCCAAAAAAAAAAAGGTTTCATTCTATATTGTATCTTCGTTTTAAGTGTTAGTTTCTTCATGATTTTCAAAGTGGTACCTTTATATGGTGCAAAGAATCCATTTGTTTACATATCCATTTGCTCATTGGTGGGATCTGTCTCTGTCATGGCGATTAAAGCTTTTGGAATTGCTTTAAAATTGACTTTTGCTGGCAATAATCAATTAACACACCCTTCTACGTATGCATTTGGTCTTATAGTTATTATATGTATTGTTGTCCAAATGAATTATTTCAACAAGGCCTTGGAACAATTTTCTACCAACGTGTAAGTATTTGTATTCAAAAAATACATACTTGTCTTACTCATAAATACTTTTAGAGTAAATCCGATATATTTTGTTTGTTTTACCACAGCGACGATCATCGCTTCCGCAATTTTATTTCATGGATTCAATACAGATAACCCAATCAACGTCGCTTCATTAATATGTGGATTTATCATTATTTTTGCAGGCGTGTATTTATTGGATTCAATTGCAAGAAGTACATTACATCAAGCAGTGCCTTTAGAAGATGAAGATGAGGAGGAAGAGACATTATTAGAGCAACAAGAAGTAGGTTCTTCTTTTAACTTGTCAGGTTTAAATCAAGATGATGATGATGATGATGATGATGATGATATTGAATTGATATCAAGACCAAGAAGTCGACAATTATAAAGGATTATTCTCCTCTTCATATACACATATATCATTTTATTACTGTCATTCCCTCTCTGTCTCTCGTTTCTCATTTCCCTAAATTCATATCTAGATATTTTTTCTCTTTCTTCAAAATATATACACAATTTTATTTTTTGTTACCCACTTCTTTTAGATACACTAAAAGATTCTATAAAGATACTTTGTTATATAACCAGTTACAGCATTGAAGACAACACTCTTTCAAAAAGTAAAAGTTTCAACCGTCACAAAATATAAAAAAAGCGCGTATTTTTATGAGTATTCAACGCGAATTGTAAAAAAAAAAATACCCTTTTTTTTTTATACAGGAACAAAACTTTATTTTCAACCATGGACATATTCGATAATTCACAACCTTTTGGGGGTTTAGCACCTTTAGAAAAAATTTCGAGTGATCAAGAGCAATCGGATTCAGAAGATGAGCAAGGACTTAGTTCCTTGGCCGATTACGATACGTATGAGAACATGAATATTCCAGAGAATTTAAAAAACATGTTGCGCCTGGATTCATACGATAATGCTGGAGGTCAAAGTGATACTGAATCCGATACAGATTCAATATATAAAGCACCTAGAGTCAATATAGAAGAACTCAATGCTGAATTAGCTAGCAAGAATAAATTTACAAATTTCCCACTTATGCCTCCTTCTGCCGACGAACCAACACAATCTAAAAAGAAATTAACGAAACCTCGAGAAAAGAAGAAGAAAAGAGATAAAGGAAAAAAGGTTGATATTCTAGATCAGGCACAAAAAGCGAAAACAAGAGATATAAACGATTTATTCAAGAGTTTCAATCAAGATCAATCAGAAGAGGAGGAAGGCGAAGACCGAGAACAAGTCAAGAGTCGAAAGAAGGGAGGAAGAAAGACAAGAAAACAAAAGGAAAATAATGAAATAAAAGTAGATGAAAATGGTGAACGATTAATTCGAACAACAGAGTTTTTGGATGATGATTCAGATAGTGATTCAAATGATAATCATCGTGCTCTTTCAAAGAAACAATTATTAGAAATGCAACGTGATGCTGATCGTAATAGAAGAGCTACAGAAGTTAAATTAACTCCTGTTTATAACGTAAAATCATTTGAGGACTTTGTAAAGAAAAGAGATGAACGTGAATCCATCTTATTAAGTCAGCATGAAGTTTCTTCTAAGCCTAAACGACAACAACTACCACCACCTCCTACTACTACTGAAAACGATTCTAGTGATGATGATTTAATCATTGTAAATGATCCAACTAAATTACTTTCACCTGTACGTCCTATGTCTCATTTATCTCCCTCTAGACCAACTGTTGCATTTCGTAACCATAACAAATCGTTACTAAGCCGTATCACAAATGAAGGTTATGCTTATCGTTTGAAAATGGAACAGGCTGCAAAAGAGCGTGGTCAATACACATCCGCAACTGAAAGAGCTAAAAAATTGTTGGAGAAAGAAAAGAATGCTTTATTAATTGATGCTCAAATCAAAATGCATTTTGAAAGAAATAAGTCTACTCTTAACGATGAAGAAGATGATGAGGATTATAAGGAGGAAGAAGAGGAAGAGGAAGAGGATTATTTAAATCAATTATCTGGTCAAGAAGAAGAAGAAGAAGGCATAAATAAGAGAAAAATCGATTTAGAAGAGCAAGAGGATGAGGAAGAGGAAGAGGAAGGAGATATGGGAGTTATGGCAATGAGACGATGGAAAAACAAAAAAATCAGAAAATCCATCTTTGAAGACAGTGATGATGAGGATGAAAAAGTAATTCCAAAAAATAAACCCGCTCCCGTTCCTGCTCATTCTATATCCAATTTCTTCAAAGCAAAAGAAACCAAAGTTGAAGAGGAGCCTATTGAAGATAAACCACTTGGTAGACTTAAAAGACGTATTATTCAACCGGATAATGAGGAAGAAGAGGAAGAAGAGGAAGAGGGTGCATCTGATGCAATGGATATAGATGAACCTGATATGACACCAAAGAGATACACACCTACACGTATACCCGGTCCCAAAGAAAAGAATGAATATTTCGAAGAGGAAGCTGAGGAAGAAGATGATGAGTTCTTTGGTGCAGGTGGTGAAGATATTGATAATGGAGAAGATTTAGATGAATATGAAGAAGATGATTTATTAGTGCATGAGAATAACGAACATATCGATGAAGCTGCTTTAAGAGAGGCATTCAAGTAAGAAAAATACATTATTTTTTTAATAACCTATTTATCATTACTCTCTATATTAGTAAACAGGATGCTGAAAGTGATCATAATATGATTCAGAGATTACTCAAAGATGTGACAGGTGGTGGATTACGTAAGCAAAAGGCGGCTCTAGAAGAAGGTCTCATAATGGATGATATTGATCTTTATGATGAAGAAGATGATGATCTTGTCGCTGCTCGTAGAATTGCTGAAGCTCGAAGACGCAAATTATTAAAAAAGAGAGGTGGTGATCCATTAGAAAACCTTAGTAAGTTCACTCTTTTTTTTTTTTTTTTTTTTTTTTTGGAAGTGAAATAATTTATACTAAATATTATGATAGTGAAAGACCCTAAAACTTCAGCATTTGCAAAGGCAGCTCAAACAGCACAAGAAGTGAATGTGTTCTTGAGCGATAGTGAAGCTGAAGCTGAAGAAGAAGAAAATACAGAAACGATTCATACCAAATTAGTTATTCAAGAGGATGATGATGACGAAGAAGAATCGGAGAAACTAGACGAGTTTATGGATATGTCTTCTGATGATGATTTAGTTGTGGCAAGTATTTTTAATATATATATATATATATATATATATATTATACATACATGTATACCAACCTATTATTTAATAATAGGACGAATTTAATCCTATGTCTTCACCATTAAGAGGAGGTCTTGTAAATACGATAATCACTAGTGCAGATGATGAAAATGAAGAATTCCAAGTAGAAGCAATGCAAACAGCTTTCTCACCTCTTAATAACCGTAGAACAAAATCCATATTTAGCTCACCAGTGAATCCAAACAGATTTAAGCGACTTATATCAGAGACAAATGGTCATTCATCATCGGAATCATCTCGTGCAGCATTCAGTATGAATGTACCTAAGCCAAATAATAACAATAATAACATTGGAAAGGAATCAACATTAGGTAGTATTGGTGGTTTTGTAAAGAATGAAAATAAGCCCAAACCATCAAAATTGAGTGCGTTAACAAAAAAACAAAATGTATTTAAATATGCATAAGAAAATTATTTATTACAATAAATATGTATATGATAATAGTATTACATTATTCTTCGATCTCACGACTCTTTTTATAAATTGTATCAGAATCTAATGAAGTCACTTGAAGACAAGTAGAGTATAATAATGGATCACTAGATGCTTCAAATGAGTATCGTTTCGCCAGATTTTGAAATACTAATACACGCTTAATAACAGTAGCAGTAATACGATGTTTTCTAAAATGCACCAAAGGTTGTGATAATACTTGATCCGTTGCATTACGATGTCTCTTTATACTGCTACTATTCGGCGAAGGTAAATACGAAGGAAGTTCTGCATTGAACACAAGATCGGATAAGTAAATACCCAAAAACGGGATACAACCACCAAACGGTAACTTGATAGTAACGGAAGACTTGCTCTGTTTCTTTTTACCATTTTGAGGTATTTCAACTTGAATCTCTGTAGGTGATTCACCGTACTCTTCTGCTACTTGAGTCATACAGTCTCGAATATTTTTCCAGTTCTTTGTGGGTGAGGTAAAAGTAGAGAGTTCTTGTAAAATCTTGAGTTCTTTTCTTTTAACTAGTGGCCATGTCTTTTCTAACCGAGAAACAGAAGAAGATTGTAGGCCCAACAAGATTTGAATTAAAGAAGTAAAATTACAATACATTTTACATTTCTATTAAACTTTATACTTAGTTTTTTTTTTTTTTTTCTAAAATATGAATTAATATAAATATACAATTTACCTTGGCCAAGCGTATAAATTTTTCAATCAATCTAGCACGGTCTTCTAAATCCCTTGTTTGAACAATTTCACTTGAGACCCATTGACAGACTGCATTAAATCGATTAATGACCTTTTCGATACCTCTTTCAGAAGTATCATTATTTCTTTGTTGTTGCTGCTTCAACCGTTTCTGCCTTGAGTACATACCCTGTTGACTAAGAAACAAATGATTTAGATCACCAGTCAAGGTCATTACGTCAGGTTGATATAAGGGTGAATTTGTTGACATCTTTGTCCATCTACAATCAACCAATTCTTCCCAATTAACATCAAGTAGGATAGCCTTTTCAATTAGACAAAATTGTTGGGCCATTAAAGAAGTAGAATAACGTAATACAATCGATTTGTCCTCTTGTGGTTTGATATAAGATGGTACAGGAGGAATTTGATAATGCTGGTTATCAATATCAATTTCTACAATTCGAGATCTTGGTGTATGACTTGTCTAATACGCATAAAAAAGAGATTGGCATGATATCATTTTAAAATATATAAAATATATTATTACCTCGGTTAAGCTAGAATCACCATGTCTTGATTCCGGTAAAGACTGTTTGCCATGACTTGAGATTTTCCAAACTTCGGGGTCATCTACAGGACCTTTTGGTAACTTTTTTGATCTTACATAGGAACCAATGGAAGAAGAAGAAGAAGCTACAGTAGGATCGAGTGAAGGTAAAGGCTTGTTTTTCGGGTCGTAAAGTACTTTACTGTTACGAGAATCATGTATATTATAGTTCATTCTTGTAGAATAATCACCCGCAGGGGTCACAATTTCAGAATCAGTTACCGAAGGATATGCCATTGAATTAAAAGAGGTAGAAAGAATTAAATTGTTTTCGTTGGTATCGAAATAGTTGGAGGCGGCTGGAGGATAATAGATATCGGGAGTGGTTGGGTTAGATGGAATAGCTAATAATGGATTATAAAATTTTAAGCGCATATCCTGATTATGAATAGGATGAGAAAGAGTAAGCTCGGTTGTATGAGTTGGATTTTGATTATAAGATGATAAAAAGAATTCTGCTCGATTTCGTTCATCTTCTTCCTCTTGTTGTTGACGAAGTTGCTCTAATTTTCTAGACAAGTCTTCACTTCTTATATGATTTGTGTGAATATAGCTTCCTGTAGTATCTCCAAATCCAGATAAATCGTCATCATCATCATCATCTTCTTCTTCTTCTTCTTCATCTTCAATATCAGAAGTACCTGGAGAAATAGCGCTTTCGAGTGAATTATCAGAAACATTACGAGCTTGATATTCCAACTGATTTAACTTTGCCCATTCTGAGGCACCATCTTGTGATTTTAAAGTAATAGGGGCAGAAGAGACAGAGGAAGGTCTTTTTCTAGAAGGATAATTACCAATGACAACAACAGGAGCGGCACTTGTATTTTTTATGGCTGTATTACTACTATGCCGAGCATCTACATGAATTCCATCTACAATATTCAAGGTCTTTTGTTTAATGGTACTCTGTGATAATTTATCTTTTACCATGGCAACCACTTTAGCTTGTTCTGAAGTTAGAGGAGGAGGACCAATCACTTGTACTTTAGTTGCAGAAGAAGATGAAGCATAGTAAATCTTTTTTAATCTTCTTACAACACGTTTTAGCCCCTTGATAATACGTTGATCTCTCGGTGATTGTTTAATCAATGGATGGAATGGCATAGCATTCAAAAAACTAGTCAATTCAATACGTAATTCACGACTTGGTATAAAATCATGTAAAAAGTAATTCAATAACCAATGTCTCATGACAACAAAAGTTCTAATATAAATATATTTATCGCTTAATCAATAAAACAAACATGATATGCATTGTATCGTATTTTTTCTTACCTTATTCTAACGATACATCTTTCTTCTTGATTATTTTCAATACTCCATCTAAATCTCGTAATCAAAAATTTACATAATTGAAGAGGTGTCATAAATACTCGAAATATTAAAAAGAAATCAGTCATAAAAGTGTAATCTAAATAATAATAAATAAGTGTAGTATTATTAACAATTATGTAAACAATGTTTGTTAAAAAAAAAGATAGTGTACCTAGTGAAATGGTTAATTTTTCAACCAGTTTTTCAATTGTTGCAGCTTCGATAACACGAGTTTCTCCAGTGATAGAAGTTTGATTAGCGGTGTTATTATTATTTAAGGTTGATTTTTTCCTTAAACTATCAGGTAAAAACTGGTGTGCAGACCATCTTGATTTTTTCTTTTTTAAGACATCATCTTCATGTGTATTAGGAGCAGTTGGCGGTACAGTGTTATTTACATTTTGATTTATCCCCCATAAGATTAAGTTTGGATTATCATCTGAATTTATAAGATCAAATAGACTGAGAGGATAATCTGATAAATCTGCTGGCGGAGAAATAGTGAATGGATTTACGTTATTACTGTTTACACTTTCTGGCGTGGTTGGACTTAGTTGAGACCATATATCACCAAATTCGCTTACAACAGGTATGTTGGGTAATATTTTATTGCTACTACTACTACTATTATTACTATTATTATTATTTTGATGATGGTTCGAGGTATGTTGTACATGACGACTGTTAGTACTACGTTTGCTTGTACTCCTTTGTACTGGCTTAAAACTAGTTTCGTCTTCTTCTTCTTCCGAATTCCAAAATATCTTTGACTCTGTATACTCTTTCACTCCAAATACTGTAGCCAAAGCTGCTCTCTCCATTCCACCATTCGTGTCGTTACGAAACTCCATGGGTATTATTGAATTATTTCTTTTTCTAGTGTTTATAGTTGAAGAGGTGTTCATAGTGGACGTAGACATTTTTGTATTTTTTTTTACCAGAAAAAAAAAAAAAAAAAAAAAGAAAAGGGAAAAGATAAAAAAAAAAAAAAAAAAAAAAGGCTGATAATATATGCAAATTAAGGGGAAGCGCAAAAAAGCATTTTATTCTATAAATCACGTGAATCATTTGACAACATGTAACATTAACTTGAATATTTCCAGTTGTTTGCCAACTTTGATAATACATTTGAGAATGATGGCCATCTATCAACTGCATTTGATAAATTCAATGTTTCAGGATCAACCGAGTGAACCTAAAATATAAATTAATATCTATTTTTAAGGGCCATATATATTTTTTTACTTACGATTAATTGACTTCTACTTGCTTGTTTATCTTGTTGTTCAATGCGGTTTACTCCTACAAGGTTATTATCGGTCATATATAACCTTTTATTTACAAATGTAATATCGGAAAGTATCATCTTTTCATTATTAATTGAATAATCTCTAGGTGCTTTTAATTCGTTATAGCTAAAATATGGTACATAAGTATCATTTGCCATTATTTATCATCACTATATCAAAACGTACCTTAGCATTTTACACTGTTCAGTTAATTCTTGCTGATCTAAATAGTTTGTGTATTGATTTGCTAATAAACGAATATCAACGTTACTATTATAAATAGATATTAATACCTAACTAAATTTTAATATACATTTAACTAAATTACCCGTAGACACCCAAGACATCAATGATGGATTGTTTCTTTATACCAATTGTATGTTTCAATACTATTCTACCATCTTCACTTATATCAAATTCAACATGAAGTTTCTTTAAATCCATGTCTTTATCATTTGCATTCAATAAAGCTTCTTGATTGATATAACTTATTTGAACTGATCTTTGATGAAGTTTATCACCAAATGTTATAGGTGTAAAAGGTAAAGTCAATTGACGAGGAGGCATACTATTTTAATCCATTTTTCAATTAGTTTCAATTTTTTTTTTTTTTATATATATATAATATAATATAATTCCTACTTACGCATTAAAGAATAGTGTTCTATTTTTATAAAGATCCGAGATTTGTGTCGTACTGCTTGTATTATTCACATTATTAAATAAAAGATGACCGAATCTGGCTTCCATTGATATATCATCCAATCCTTTTTCAAAGGGTTCTAATAATAAATCCTTTACATCTTGTATACTCTCAATTCTGTCGTTTTTTTTTTTTTTATTATTATTATTTAGTATATACTAAATTATACATATAAATATTACTTACACTTGTTCATTATCCATCAACTTGAATTTATCATCATGTTTATTGGTTTCTAATCTATTCCAATTTAACTTTCTATCATAAAATGTCATTGAAGTTTGGTCGTGAAATGGTAATGCTGTATATTCTGCGTTTGTATGTGTAATTATGTGATCGCTTTCGTTCTTTGTATTCACCTAAATAATAATAAAACTTGTTAGTACGAAACATGTTTATAACTTGAATTTATTACCTCATTTAATATGATGTTCAATAAACGCTTTGCATTCTCCATTGCAACATCAGATACACTTGCGAAACAAAACTAAAAATGAATTGTTGGTTTGAGTTTCGTTTTACATGTATATATATATATATATATATATCCTTCACACACACACACACACACTCTCTCTCTCTCTCTCTCACCTTATCATTATCTAATGTAATAAAAGTTCCTACAGCTTTCGAAATATCAATTAAGTTATTCTCAATTTGTGCTTTTAAATCTGGATTCTCTTTCATGCTAGGAGGAATATCTACGGTATCTTCTTTAATATCCAAATGTGTCAAAATTTCTTTTTTTGCTTTTACAACTGAAGCAGAAGGTCCCTCAACAATATATTCGTTTGAATTAACATCAATTGTTACTTTAACTTGATTCTTTTGTTCGATATGTCGAATGGTACTACCATTATCTCCAATAATGAAGAACAATTGTTGACGGGAAGCAGGAAAACTCTGTTTTACAATATCCAATAATCTCATTCTTTCCGCTTCCTTGATTTGTTCACGAGTCTTGATACCCCAATGCTTTTCAATAATAGAACTGACTAATTGAGCCTTCTTAAGGCCTTTTCTAACTAAGTTGTGAGCGAGTACGATCGTACTTAACTGATCGACTGTATATGCATTGGTTAATTGGGTATGTAACTTCTCCATACTCTTTTTGGAAATAATGTCTCTTCTAGGCTTAAATTTTTCAACTGATTCAAGCAAGATCGTACGGGGATCAATCTGATCAGGTTCGGAATCGATCAAAGGCTTTTCGAATTCGGCAAGAATATCTTCAACTCGTTGCTTAGAGAAAAGAGGTTTTTCTTCTTCTTCTTCTTCTTCTTCTCCTTCCTTTTTTTCGTTTAAAATGAGTTTAGAAACTGAAAAGCATCGTCGAGAGCTGACCAAAACAGTGGGTTTAATACAAATCTTGAACAAGTTTCTTTTTAATATATTTGACATGTTGGACAATAAGTAAGTGTAAAAAAAAGAAAAAAAAAAAAAAAGAAAAGAAAAAAAAAAGCCAGGGTATACTGATTTTAAAAAATTGGGGGGAGGAGACCCAATGTTTGACGTTTTTTCTTGTGAATGCTCTCATTACCAAACTTTGTCGTTATCAGTAATAAAGCGTAAAGAAATATCAAGCATAAAAATGTCATCAGGTGTCATTAAATTTGTAAAAGTATCATGTGAGAGCGTTATGTCCAAGTAACTTGTAGTAAATAAGTGGGAACAATAACTAAAAACATTTGTGCATAATAAAAATTGAGTGTATAGTTATCTAAGCATAGCTTTCTCTCATAAGTCTAAAAAATCATTGCTTTTCAGAGCTAGGAAGCAATAAAGTTGATGGTAAGGGAGGAGATACAAGCACCATAAAAATTAATACACACGCCGCCTCACACTATTTAATTAAGCAACAGATTAAGAAGACATAGTCAAGGAGAGTTCATTCTTTTTTTTTTTGGGGAGGGAGGGGGGAGGGATATAATAACATACAAACGTAAACGTATAACAAAAGACTAGGAAGAAAAGAGCATCATTAATCTACTAGGTTCTTTTAGTACATCACCTACTTATCCAGCGAGTGTCTCGAAGTATGTTTGAGATTATTAAAAATTCTCCTGTCTTTGAAATTCGAAGGTAATTTACCACTATCGTTGCCTAGAGCAACAAATCATTGCTGTCGATGCTGTTGCTGTTGCTGTGGATATACCACGCCGGCTGCATCTCTACCGTCACCATCAGTGTATAGATACAGTATATACCAAACTAAGAATATGTAGAAGCAGAGTATAAGAAAGCCAACCATTAAAAAAAAGGGCTCCAACCCATTTTTTTTTTTTTTGTTTAAATGTCACTGGTTCATGTATTTGGAAAATCAAAATATAGTTACTTTTCTCTGTTTACCTGTAGCTATACATTACACCTGATTAAATTCAATAAAATGTTAAAAAGCATATCAAAGGAATGAAGAAGCAGATTATCTAAACATAAAGCAAGGAGCTAATTATTAATTCATTCTTTTGTATAGCAATTATCTTTGTATACAATTGTTTTCAAATTGATATCTTAGATCATGTGCCTAGTGATAAGTATACTGTCTTTTATATCAAAGTTACAATCTGGAAATTAAAGCCTCAAGTTAAAAAATAACTACGGAAATCATTAATAATCGTAGAACAATTTTAAAATGATAAGTCAAGTGGAATAATACGTATACGTTTTTACATAAAACGTTTTACCAGCAGACTCCGATGATTCACTCTGTGCGGACTTGTGATGACGTTGAGCTTGGATGGACGCGTATTTGTCTTAATCCCATAATTTTAAATACTTTGTCCTTTTTTTTTTTCTCTCTCTCTCTCTTTTTTTTTTTTAAAGAACAAAAAACCCCCCCCCCCAAACTAATACAACATGTCTGGATACGATCGTGCTTTAACTGTCTTTTCACCCGATGGTCATTTATTTCAAGTAGAGTATGCTTCTGAAGCTGTCAGAAAGGGTACATGTGCTGTATGTATAACAATAGAGAGAGAGAGAGAGAGAAAAGTTTAATATTAATCTTATTTTATAAAGGTTGGTGTCCGTGGACAAAACGTTGTTGTTCTCGGTGTTGAAAAGAAGTCTGTATTAAAATTACAAGATGCTAGAACTGTTCGTAAGATTTGTATGCTTGACGATCATATTTGCATGGCCTTTGCTGGTAAAAAAAAAAAAAAAAAAAAAAAAAAAAAAAAAAAGTCTTTTATTATCAAAATATTAAAATTGATTTTTTATAGGTTTAACTGCTGATGCTCGTGTTTTAATCAATAAGGCTAGAACTGAATGTCAAAGTCATCGTTTGACTGTAGAGGATCCTGCATCCGTTGAATATATTACGCGCCATATTGCTCAAGTACAACAAGTAAGAAGAAGTTTCTATTTACAAAGGAGAGAGAGAGGATGGGTTTATTGACATGGTTTTTTTTATAAAAAATAGAAATATACCCAAAGTGGTGGTGTACGTCCTTTTGGTATTTCTACTTTAATTGTTGGTTTTGATAACAAGCAACCCAAGTTATATACAACTGAACCTTCTGGTATTTATACTGCTTGGAAGGTAAAAAAAAAAAAAAGGAGAGAGAAGAGGAATAATTAATGCAATAAAAGAGAAACTTACTGATTCTATTTTAGGCCAATGCTATTGGTAGAAGTTCCAAGACTGTTCGTGAATTTTTAGAAAAGAATTACAATGATGAAATGAATGAGAATGAAACTATCAAGTTAGCCATCAAGTCTTTATTGGAAGTTGTTCAAACTGGTGCTAAAAATATTGAAATTGCTGTCATGACTTCTGATAGTACTGTCAAGGTAAAAGCTTAAAATATAGAATTTATAATCAAAAAGGACATTACATTGATTTGTATATATATATATATAATAGCGCTTAGAACAAGAAGAAGTTGAAAGTGTTGTTGCTGAGATTGAGAAGGAAAAGGAGGAAGAAGCTGAAAAGAAGAAGAAGCCTTCTGTTGCATCAGGAAGCAGTTAAATCATTAGTTGTAAAAGAAAGGGTTATTCCTGCAAAATAATAATAATAAAAATTAAAAAAAAAACGATAAAAATCACATTTATCTTTATGTGTGTGCCTGTGTACCTGTTTGTAATGCACGCGTCTGTGTGTGTGTGTGTCTCGCGCGTAAAAAAAAAAAAAAAAAAAAAAAAAGGTCAAAACTCAGCACTATTTTTTTTTTTTTTTTTTTTTTTTTCAACAGTCCAGGAATATTTTATTGCCACATAACATTTTTATTTACTCTTTTGTGTTCTTTTTTTTTTTTTTTTTATTTGTTGCATTAAGAAAATCATAATGTCTTTTGGAAAGAACCAACTCTCTAATATAACGAACAACAATTTGATCAGTAATGCTAATAAAATCTTTAGAAAGAACGATGGACAACATGCACGTTCAGCTGCACGTGAGTTAGAGCTTCAGCAAAAGTTAAAACTTCAAACTGGTTTAAAAGAAAAAGAAAATAACAATAATACTACAGAAGATACTCAAAAACATCTAACACAAGTTCATTTAACGGATGCTGAACTTAGTGCAAAAAAGAAAGAATTTACCCAATGTGTATTTTATTTGGATAACTTGGAAGCAACTACAAAAGCTAGTATTGAAAGAGCCATTGTATTATTAGGCGCTGTAAGTTTTTTTTTTTCTTTTTTTCTTCTTCCTTTGTCTTTTTATATATGTATATTAAATATACTTTTCACATTCTAGTCTCAAGAACAATTCTTTTCAAGGAAATGCACTCATCTTATTACAACTAAAATTATACCTCCTCAAGAAAATATGTTACGAACTTATAGTGATACAAGGTAAAGCTTTAATTAATTTCCTTGAATACATGTATATATATTAACGAAACTATTTTCATAGTAAACAAAAATATAAAAAGGTACTTTGACAACAAAACAACTCAAAAAAAAAAAAAAAAAAAAAAATTGTATTAAAAAATTAAATCATTTGATTTATATATAGGCATTAACAGAGTTTAAGCCAAGAGATTCAATTGTTGAAAATGCATTATCTTGGGGAATTGTTTTATGGAGTGCAGATGGTAAGACAGAAACAAGAATATATATATATATATATACATATATTTAATTCACTCTATCTCTAGTCATGTTAAAAACTGTAAGCTACTTTCTCAAAGCAACAAGTTATGGCAAGAATAAACAGTCAGGCAAGAAGGGATTAGGCAAAGTATTACAAGAAGAAAAACTCTTTGGACCCTCAACAGGAGTAAATAATGAAACACATTCAAAGCGACCACATTATGTACCTTTTACGGGATATTTTCTTTCAGTTGAAGATGCTACCCAAATCCATCGACCTATCGTTTCTAAACAATACACTGAACATTTATTTACAAAGAAGCCAAGTGATTATCCTTGGCCATTTCTTAAACCAACACCGAATAGTAGATCACCATTTGGTAAAAGAGCTCCACCTGCTAAAAAAGATCTACCTCCACCTCCACCTCCATCACCTAATATTACAAATGCTTCTATTCAAATCACAACTCCTCCTGCTACACCAACGAAAAGCACAACTCTTTCTACACAGACACCAAAGCCAACACAGCCATCAGCAACAGCAGCAACAGCAACAGCAGCAGCAGCACAGCCGCCCAATCATATAGATTCTCAGCTTAGTTTACGTGCATCTGGATATCAACAATCTTGTATCAATACCACACGATCTGTATCTGTATTACCAAATGAAAAAAGATTACCACCAGGTGAAAGTGTAAATAGATTAGATAAACGTATGGTTGAAAATATTACTCAAAATGAACATCAAAAATTATGTAAACAAGTTGTGAAAGAACAAGAAAATCGTGCACGTAAAGAAAAAGAAAAGAAGAAAGAGTTACGTTATTGTGAGAACTGTAATCGTCAATTCGAAAAGCTAGAAGAGGTAAATATATAAATATATATCTATTGTAATTTTATTCTAACCATAATACGTACAGCATATGAAAGATAAAACACATCAAACATTTATTCGAGATCAAAATAACTTTAAAGTGCTCGATGCTTTATTAGAAAAGATACATCGACCTTATAAAGAACCATTACCCGATAATTGGAAGAATCTAATTGATCCAAAAATAGATGGAAAGAATGTGAAATTTGTATCTGATGTCAAAAGACCTCGTATTGATGATTTAGTAGAAACACCAAACAAACTTGATTCACTAAATATGTTGAAAAAACAGGCTACTCATCCAGTACAAGAATTAGGCTGGGATCAATATAGTCACGTATTCCATTAAAGGCATATAAAAAAAAAGAAAGAAAAAAAAAAAAAAAAAAAAAAAAAAAAAAAAGAAAAAAAAATATATAAGAAAAAAAAAAAAAAAAAAAAAAAGAAAAAATATCTTTTTTTGTTTTAAATAATATAATATAATAAAACAATATGGTAATATTGGATTTTCAATATACATTTCTCTGTTCTCATTTCAACCTTTAGACTATTGATGTAGATGAAACCTTGAAACGTATTTCAGCTAGAAAAGGTGTAAAAGCTGTAGTTATCTTAAACAATGAAGGACAAGCTATTCGGTCTACTTTAGATCAAGACATGACTAAAAAATATGGTCAATTGATTTCTTCTCTTGTAGAACAAACGCGTACTACAGTTGCAACTTTAGATGATCAAGTAAAGAACTTGTTTAAAGCAATGTTTTTCTAAAAAAAAAAAAAAAAAACTAAACTTTTTTATAATAGAATGAATTAACTTTCTTAAGAGTAAGAACCAAGAAACATGAAATCATGATTGCACCAGGTAAAAAAAAAAAAAGAATTCATTATTATTATTACTAACATTAACCTTAAAACTTTAGATCACGAGTATTTATTAATTGTAGTTCAAAACCCTACCGAAGTTATGCAGCAATAAATTTTTGACTTTCTTCAAACGACTTTACATCCTCTTTATGATTTTTTCCTTGTAAATGACGACGTAATAAATGAGAATTTGTAAACTTGAATTGACAAGTAGGGAAAGGACATTCCAATTTTTCCTTTTCTGTATAATGATTAAATCCGGTCAATTGTTCCATGATTGATTTTTTAGGTTTAGGCGAAGCTGGTTTAGATTTCTTATATGTCTCAAAAGTTAGAAGGAAGGATTAAAATAATAATAAAAAACTTACTGGTGTGTGGGATCCTCGATGTCTTTCAAGCATTGATTTATAAGGAAATCCTTTACTACATATTTCACACTTGAATCGGGTATCTTGTTCATGTACTAATGCTACATGCATTTCCAAGCTTCGTTTCTAATCAATAAATATTAATTACCCTGAAACATCCCTTTTTATATATATATATATATATATATATATTTACCGTTTGAAGCACGGATTTACATCCAGGCCAATTGCAGGGTATATCTTCTTGTTTCATATGTTTCTCTTTAATATGTTGCTTTAAATTAAAAGCTTTACTATATACTTTCTCACATAAAGTACATTGAATGGGATGATCTGTCTGTACATGTTTTCTCAACTCTGTCCATTTACTAAATGCCTTTTGACATGAAGTACAACTATAGGTAACAGGATCTAATAACAAGAATTAATTTTAATATCCGACTTTTTTTTTTTTTTTTTTTTTAAACTTACTCTCATGCACTCGATCTTGATGTTTTTCTAAAGCAGGTAAAGAATCAAATTTACTTTGACATGCTTCACATGTATGTGTTCTTTTTTCATGAGAAGCTCTATGCCAACGTAATTGAAACCTTTTCGAGAATTCTGCATTACATCCGGGAAAGTCACACTTTTTTTTTTTTTTTTTTTTATGTAAGCAAAAACTGGGTCCATGATAATGATGTGTTATTTACCTTAATTGGTGAAGTATGGTTCTTTTCGTGACGAAGTAAATGTTGTTTAGTATTGAAAGAAGCAGAACAATCTTTTACAGAACAATGAAAGTCTTTTATATTCGAATGAGTTCGTTCATGAACTGCCAAGTGACTCGATCGAAAGTACGCTTTGTCACAACCCTCATGTTTACAATGAAAAGGTCGCTACAGTTATATATATAAAAAAAAAAGTAAGGAATCAATCGATCTCGAACAATTTTTTTTTTGTTTTGTTTTTTTTTCTTTATCTACCTCGCCTGTGTGTGTTCTTTCGTGTTCAGATAATTTGCTGATTTTTTTATATGTTTTCTCACAATATTGACAACTATATTCGACTTTTCGACGTTTACTTGTTTCTGACATTGGGCTTTCAAACTGGGGAAAAAGAAAAAGAAAGACAACAAAAAAAAAAAAAAAAAAAAAAAGAAAGAAGGGATACGGTGTTTCAATTCATTATGGTTTTTTTTTTTTTTTTTTTTGTGTGAGATTTGATTAAATAAATAAATGTATATATAAAGAGGTCTATAAAACAGAAGAGTCTACATAGCTGAAATTTAAGAAATGGCTATTTGCTTCAGGTGTATCTACTAAATCGTTATTTTCAGATGATCCTTCCACAACTTCAGTAGTGAAAAAAGGATCAAAATTCTACATAACACAAAAAATTAAATAAAACAAGTTTTTTTTTTTTTTGGATATCTTTCTTCTTACCTCTGCTGACTCAGGGTCCGTCTAAAAGAAAAAAAATGGGTTAAAATAACAAGGAAATCTCTCCTTTATGATTTTAAATACTTACAACAATAGGAACAATGGGAGGGGGGACTTCACGACGTTCTAAAGCGGCCCAGTCCACAGAGCGAAAGAATTTATGTCGTCTAATAGCATCAGCTTTCTTTGGTTTTGAACCAAGGCGCGCATTAGGGTTTTTACGTAATAACTAAATCATAAAAAAAAAAAAAAAAAGCTTAATAAAAACATACACTCTCTCTCCCTATTTTTTTTTTTTTTTTTTTTTTTTTTTTTCGTTTCTGTGGTAACCTTTGATAATAAATCTTTTGCTTCGGCTGTCATGTAATAAGGTAATGGAATCTTTTTAGTCAAGATTGAATCAATTGTCTTTTTACGATTTTTCGAACTAAAAGGTGGCTATATATAAAATGTCAAAGAGCTTTCCTCGCTATTCACACGTTTTTTTTTTTTTTTAAAAAAAAAAAAAACTTACAGAACCTGTCATCATGTCATAAATTAATATACCTAAACTCCACCAATCAACCGTAATATCATACTCTAATCCCATTAAAATCTCAGGTGCCATGTATTCAGCTGTACCACAAATTGTATTCGTCTTTCCATCCACTGGTACTTTTGATAATCCAAAATCTGTTAAAACAACATGACCGTCCACATCTAATAAACAGTTCTCGGGTTTCAAATCACGATAGACAATGCCTAATGAATGTAAATGTTCTAAAGCCAGTACAAGTTCAGCCGCATAAAACACAGCCATCGACTCAGAGAACATGCCCTCTTTTTTTTTTTTAAAAAAAAAAAAAAAAAAAAAAAAAACACACTTGAGTATTACAATAAAAAAATAAAAAAAAGTTCTTACAAATTACCATGATCTAAATGTCGAAAGAGTTCACCACCTACAGCATATTCCAATAACATGTGAAGTTCAGTAGGTGTTTGAAATGCATAACATAATTTGACAATGAAAGGATGTTCAACGGCTTCTAATATTTCTCTTTCAGTCTTTGCTTGTTGAGCTTGTTTACCATGAACTACAAGTGAAGCTTTCTTTAATACTTTCATTGCATAAAGTTCTCTTGTCTTTTGATGTTTGACTAGATAGACTTTTCCAAAACTTTTTAACAAGTTATTAGCATATGAACCAAAAATTATTGAAATGAAAACTTACGCTCCTCGACCTAAGACACAAATGGGTTGAAAATCATCACGGGAGACTTGATGTTTATTTGTTGGCGAAATAAAATCTTTATCAAGGACAACCTCGTGTTTAACCCTATCTTGACGATCGCGTTTACGGGGTTTTGGTTCGTCCGTGTCACTATTGTAATTACTAGGTGGATTCGAGTCTTGATCTTGTTGTAATCTCTTTTTTAATAAAGCATTTCCTATACCTGAAGGTAATTCGGATAACTTTAATTCTTCTAAACGTTCATTCAGTTGTTCTTCATTTATCATCATTTAAAAAAAGATGTACTGTTTTAGAAGGGTTTTAAAAAAAAAAAAAAGAAAGGAGGAGAGACAAAAAAAAAAAATTTTTTTTTTTTTTTTGCTGTGTATTAGTGTTTTTGTGCTGATAGAACTACTATACATAAAGTGCCACGTCCATATTAGACAAAATGTTATAAATTAGATACCTAGCTGGTGTATTGTGTAATTTATAATTGATTGGTGGGATAGACAGATAAAAAAAAAAAAAACCGCTTTTTTGCACTTAATTCTACACGTGCAAACATCTCAAATTGGTTGAAACCCACAGATACAAAAACGTCATTTTACTGTGTATGTTTATATACAACAAGGTTTTATTTATCTCTTTCTTTTTCTTCTTTCTTGTTTTTTTTTCCTTTTTTCTTTTTTTTTTTTCTTTTACTTTTTAAAAAAAAAATAGCAACAATACACTCATTTAACCAATAACAAAAAAAAAAAAAAAATGGCTATGGTAATAAAGGAAACTACAGTGATTACAACAGAGTCAATACCAATCTATCCAATATCGAAGCGAAACAGTAAGTCTCTTGATTTATCAATCAACACAGATAATAATTCGATACGTCATCATACAAGATCTACATCAGATGGAGGCAGTATTCATACAATGAATACAGTAACAGAAGGAACATCATTATCATCCGTATTACCAATTTCACAAAGTAACGAAACAAGTCCAACCAATGCAAGCAGTATTTTATTTAATTTCGGACTTGGAGTTAAAAAAACAGTACCTTCAAGAAAACAAAGCTATTGTTCTTCTATAAATCAAAAGGTATAAAAATTTATATATAGATACTAGATAAACTCCTTGAAAAAAATTAAAATATCTATATATTACTGTATAGGAGCAACCCACGCTTACAATCGCTACTACAGATATTCAAGCAAGTAATAGGTCCAGAAGAGGATCTCATTTTTCAGCATTTTCTAGTTTTACTAGAACCAGTAAATCTTCTACTAGTGGTAGTACAAATCCATTCAAAAATTTGGTTTCACGATCATCAGGTGCTTCCCCTGCAGCAAGTAGATACTCTATATCTGTCAGCGCTCCAACGAACAATCCAGGTGAGTGTTTTATTTATTTTATTTAAAAAAAAAATATATATATATTTAAAAATATATATGTTATCTATAATAGAGGCTGCTGTTGCAATGCATCCATCAAATCAAATCGACTGTGAACAATCCAACATTTCTCCTAATACAACTATTCGCAAGTAAGTTAATTATGTGTGTGTGTGTGTGTGTAAAAAAAAAAAAACAAAAACAAACAATTAACCATTTTTGTTATTATTTTTTTTAGACCTGTACTACCAGTTGGTTTACAACAAGAAATTAATCGATTTGCAATTGACGGATTTGCCCATAAATACTTTTCGACTCATAAAAGAGGATTATTTCGAAGAAGAGTACCAATGAATGAAATGTTAAAATGGACAAAAGATTCTATCAAACAACCACTCATCATGTTAAATAAGGATTTATATAAAGATGCTTTAAAATGCTTTAAAATGATTCAAATGATTATGGGCGATAGAACAAGGCCTCGTCATTGGAATGAAATTGATGATTTACAAACTATCTTGACTTGTGGTATAACAAAAGGTCAAATGCGTGATGAAATCTATGTTCAAATATGTAAACAACTTCATGATAACCCCAGCGGGTAAGTAAACTAAAAAAAAAAAAAAAAAAAAAAAAAAAAAAAGAACTTATTCTAATTGTCTTTTTTTTTAGGGAGAGTATTCGAAAAGGATGGGAAATATTATGCATTATCAGTGTCACTTTTCCTCCATCAAAAAATTTAGAAGATTATTTAACTCATTTTGTAATACAAAATCATCATGTTGCTGAAAATCAAGTGGATATCATGAGTCAACACGTTTCTACTAAACTAAAGCGTGTCTGCATTCGTGGTTCAAAGGGAAAAGTATTGACTAGTGCCGAAATCTATCGTGCCAAAGTAAGTTTTTATTATTTATATATATATATATATATATATAGGTGATAATAATACTGTATATTTATCTTTTTTTTTTTTTTTTTTTTAGGAAGCACCATTTAAACCATCTGTCTTTGGTGAACCATTACCGTTTATTATGCAATTACAAAATCAAACAGATACAGATTTGCAAATTCCAAAAATTGTTCCATTCTTGGCTGAAACTGTAAGAGAAACAAAGGGTCAATTATCAGAAGGTATATTTCGTGTACCTGGTGATGCAGACGCTGTCACTGATTTGGTAAATTACTCTTCTAACTGCACTTTAATTATGTAACTATTAAAATACTAAAAAACTATTTTTTCATTAGCGTGTACGAATAGAAAATGGGAATTATGATGCTACAGGTATCACAGATCCAAATGTGCCAGCATCTTTATTAAAGTACTGGTTAAGAGATTTGGCTGACCCGATCATTACTTGTGAAAATTACGATGATTGTATTCAGTATGCTGAAGACCCAGAAAAAGCCATTGCCATTATTAATGGTTTACCAGATACCAATAGGCGTATTGCCTTATTTACTATTAGTTTCTTACAGGTAAATATATATATATATAACTGTGTGTGCATTTCTATGGTTTTAATTCTCCCTTTTTATATATATAAATAGGAATTCACTGATCCTGCTATTATCAAACATACCCTAATGAACGTCAATAACTTGGCTATGGTCTTTGCACCTAACTTTTTAAGGTGTCCATCTGAAAGTTTAACTACTGTATTTGAAAATTCAAAATACGAACAAGCGTTCCTGAGGACTTTAATCAATGAAATGAGTGTTAACCCTGAACAATGTTTACACAATCCCGATAGTTCTACAGTCTTTGGTATAGCGCGTTCATCCTATTGAAAAACCAATTGCATTAATTTTTTATGAACTCTCTTGGTTCTAAAAATTTGAAGACTAATTTAATCAAACTTCGTTTGGAAAAAAAAAACCCCCCCTTCCCCCCCCCCTTTTCCGCTTTATTTAAATAAAAACTAATTCAACATAATAATGACACTGTTGATGTCAAGAAGCTTGAATTTCGCCCAATCGTGTAATCTATTTGGATTATATAAGACAAACATGATTCGTTTATTTTTTCTTGGCACACTGCTATAAAAAACAGGATAACATATATAATCTATCTAGAGATTGTATCAAGAAATGAACTACTTTGAAAAATACATGTGTTGTTGTTAGTGGTATCACAAAAAAAGTGATTCATTGTTGTCTAATATACTTTTTATAAACAGATTCCATATCTCCAAGATTGGGAGAGAAAAAGTTCGCGTCCAAGCGCGTTAGGGTGAGATCATTGTTAGTGAGTCAAGCAAAAATGTAATAATTTCTTCTTTTTCGACTATTTGAACAGAAGAGAAACTATCACATTTCATAAAATCCCAGAGCATCATAACCTTGTGACAAACAAAATGTCAAAGGATATACTGAAAGATGACAGATATAATTATGAAAAAGGCGGCAGGTAAGTTGGCATTCCTATTGATATATAAAGTAAAATACAATTATAGTCGCTTTACTATAATATATTATACTATATACATATAAGTAACCATGCGGAAAGCATGTACACAACAAGAGTGTCCGAATGGATCGATAGTAAACCCCCCCCCCCGACGTTGTATATACGCCCGTTGTAAAGGCTACAAATTTATTACCACCTGTCCTGGTGGAGCCCTTTATGCGAAGGATTATCAAGTGTTCCAATCATCTAATCGATAAATACAATGTTGAGCCTGTTGTTTTTATCCTTTGCATCCACTTCACTCCTTCCCTCCCTTTCATCTGCCAATATCCTTACATGCCCTCCTTTTCCTCTCTTCTCTTCTTTCTTTTCTTCTTCTTTCCATCTAGCCTAGCGCTTCCTCTCCTTTACGCCCATTTCATTCTTTTGTAAATAGTCAATACACTCGAAGATAATGATCCTATAGACTCCAAGCTCTGAAGAATGGGCGCAGTCAGTCCATTTTGTGGATCCAACAATAATTCATCAACCACTATCAGCAACACCTTTACCACCTCTTGTTGCTTTGAAATATGTCTTCCAGCAGTCAAGGACGATCTTTGTTTGGATTAACTAAAGATGAGAGGAGGCGACCCAACAGTCAAACTGGTATATGCAATTGCCAAGAAGGCTCTGGACTACCAGATTTGGGAGGATGAAAAGAAAGAAGATGTATTGATTGACGTTTGCGACAACACAAACAATCAATTCAAAAGGATCATGGAAGCAATGTAGTCTAGGTCTGAAGAGAATCAAAGAATTATGCTTTGGATGGTGCTCTTTTACACCGAAGCACATACATACATACAACATCTTCGTCAACGCAGCTTTTAAGGAAGATTCCCACAATTGTGAGCTCTAAAGATATGAAGTGGGCTGCAGAGTTCGTCAAGCTGCAAGATGAAGAAAACAAAAACAAAAAATGTGCTAGTTATCAAGATGGTCTAGATGCAGGATACTTCAAGAAGTACTGGCAAGGATTCGACTCGCGTTTATGGGCTACGACTGAACTTGTTATTTATTTCTCATCTATTAAATAATAATAATAATAAAAAAAAAAGGGTGCGTTTGAATTATTTATTATGTATATGCTCTTTTGTTATAAAATATTTAAATGTCATTCATCTTGACAAAAGTACCCTCTGTTGGTACACGTTTTTGCTTATACTTGAATACAGCAAAACCAGCTATAGCTGCAACACCCACAATGACACCTACTGCAACACCCGCTTTGCCACCTGCTGATAAACCCGGACTATCAGCTGCAGTATGAGGTGTATTGACAACCGTGCTATTAGGTGTAAATGATCCCATAGCACATAAATTCGTATTGATTCTAGGTACAGGATCTGTACAGCTTGGATAAGTTAAATTAGATACAAAACTAGGTCGGCGCATTTGTGCGAATGTTCGAAGCCAATTCATGTTATAAGTAGGCTCATAAGTATTATAAACCATATGAATTACATCTGCAATCACAAGATCTGCTCTAGCAGTATGACGAAAATCCCAATCTAAAAGCAAATATGTTTTAGAATTCCTCGCACATATATATATATATATATATATATATATATTTCTTTCTTTCTTTATATAATTTAGTTACCAGAATGACCAGCAGCATTAATCAATAAATCAGTTCGAAATACGTTTTTTAAACTAATAAAAGCAACCTTAGCATTAGGCTTATATCCAGCAGCAGAAAGCCAATCTGTATAAGCTAAATCCTTTTTAAAGTTTGCAGGAGGTGTATCATCAATAACAAAATCAACTTTAGAGAGAGCAGAATGAAATTCAGTAATGTTTTGAAAAGTAGTAGATTGATTGTTGGGAGCGATCAATTTCATGCCTAATTCATTACCACTAGTTTTTTAATGTATATAATTAAAATATATATATATATATATATATATTTACATACCTGCATCATGTACCAATGTTTGAAGATAAATATCAGAACGAACTGTCCAGGCATTATTCACAGTATCAAATGTTGTCCATGCGATGTTCTTACTGCCAGATTTTGCCAAGTTCTTTTTATGACAGTCATACATTTGCTTCACGAGATCATAAATTTCTTTACCATAAGCTTCTTTTTCAAAAAAATGGGCAATAAAAATAATCCATGATGATTGCTGATATGTATAGTTTTCAATCAGAATCTAATTTAAATATATTTTTTTATAAATATAACTTACCTGGAGAGGAGTTAAATCATTATTACTGGCAGAAACACTAATATATTGTGGATTAGTGCCTACTACATTATTCATTGGTTTTCCAGTAAAGACAGTATCAATGATTATACTGGTATTGGTGGGACCATCTTGAATATCGGGAAAACAGGGAGAGGTCACATTGGCACTTGGTTTTGCTGATTTTATAACATCTTTTAAGCCTAATAACTATATATAAGCAGAATCAGTATAACCAACAAAAAAGAAAAGGCAAGGGGTTAGAAACTTACTTCAAAAAATGGAAGAGAATCTAACTGGCTATCAACACCAACATTGGTTAAAGGTGTGTTCACAACAGCATGATACCCAGTCTTGTAATCATCTAAAGTACTATTACAACATACAAGAGCGTATTTTTGATTGGTGATTAAATTTGTTAATACTTTATAAGTGTCAAAGTATTCTACTGTGAACCCATTTTTTGGATCTACAAAAAAAAAAAAAAAAAAAAAAAAAAAAAAAAAAAAAAAAAAACTTAATAATTGTTATTTAGACAACAAGTTCTTAAAACTCACCAGATTCTACTATTTTATTTGTGTAATGGTTTTGGGCAAAGATACCATATATTAAACCAGTTAATATAATGAATAATGTTGATTTTTGAAATTGTCTCATTTCATTAATATTATGTAAATATAAAAAAAAAAGGGGGGGGGGTGGAGGGGGAAAGGGGAGAGGGAAGAAGAAAGTTTTTTTTTTTTTCCTTAAAAAAAAAAAGATAAAGGTCGGAGTGGTATGAGTATTTTAAAAGCTGTTGTACAAGAATTATAGTTATTTTTTTTTTTTTTTCTATTGTAAAATATTAACTAATCCGTCAATACGATAATATTTTGCCTAAGAAATAAAAAAATGAATTTAGTAAAGGTTCAATGATAAAATGAAATCGCATTACTTCTTGTAATAATTCTTGTCGACTAATAAAAAGAAAAATAGCATTAGTTATAAATTTCACAAGAAAATAGGAATTGTCTTTACATTTTGACATCTTGAAGAATAGTAGGTGGAATCTATATATCAGAAATATTAGTTTTCTGTTTAAAAAAAAAAAAAAAAAAAAAAAAAAAAGAAAAACTATTACCCTCAAATCTCTGAGATAATTCAAGACAAGCCGAAAATGAGATGGGTCACGATCTATAAAGTACGATCCATCTGGTTCAGCTAAAATGGGGTGTCTTCCAGAGAACATGGTAGCCAATAAACTATTTGTGTCACGTCCAAGTGTACTTAAAGACGTCTAAATTATTATACAGTGAGTAAAACCTTTTTGACCTTGTCAATCAACTTATTATCTTACTTCAAACATATTTCCTCCAACATTTAATCGAACTTTTTCATTAACAAACTTTTGTTCTGATAAAAAGAAAAAAGGTTAGAAATGAATTCTGTATACAAAACAAAAACTCTTTCTTACTTTGCTCAGTCTTTAATAAAGTCTTGTTGACATGTTCTTTTTCTTTTGAAAGCAATTTACATTTTGACATTAATTCCTTTGTCATTTTTATATAATCTTTTTCCATTTCTGACTGATGTTCTAATTTGGATTGAATAAATTTGTTATCCAACTCTTGTATTTTCTCCATAGTGGCATAGATTTCCTTGTAAATTTCTATAAATGAGAAAAAAGTGAAAGTTATTAAAAATTTTCATGTAAATAATACATGTTATGTACTTGCCTTTTTTTACATTGTCATAGGATTCATTTAATGCTCGATATTGTGGCCTATAATCTTTTTTTTTTTTTAAAAGAAAAAAAGTTGGTGATTTTCTTGGGCTAAAATATATATATATATATATATCATACGAGCATTTTACCTTCCCAAATAACTGATGTTTTTACATCTAATTTCATTATGATTGTATCAATGGATTCATGATCTTCGTACTGTGGTAAAGGCAAGTATCCAGATCGTGTATTTTTCTCAGTTGTACTCACTTCTTCTTCTTCCTCTTGATCACTTACTTCTAAATGATCAATTGCTGTAAATAAAGAATTCGAAATACTGACACTATCCGCTTGCCTTCGAAAAGCTTTTTTATCAATACTCTCATTATCTTCTACATCATCATAATCGTCATATCCACTTCGTTCTTCATACTCGTTTCTATCTTCATTTTGATCGCTTGTGGAAATAGTATGTAATGATAGTGAACTGTTTTCAAATCCGTGTAATCGTGAATCGCTACCACTTCCGGAAGAATCGATAAACGAATGTCGCTGATGAAGTTGGCGTCGGTCTTGATAAATCGGATAAACTATATTTGTACAAATGTTAAAACTTTTATAACAAAAACTCTTTATTTTTTTTTTCTACTAGGTTACCATCTTGAATCTCGGTAGTATTACTGTAATCTTGGTATACAATCTCTGAAAGAGAAGGGTGGTGATGGATAGGTGATCGATGAGCATTACCATGGTAACTTAAGTTGTTACCACTATTGTTACTATGTGCCACAGTTGTTGGCCAAGGTGGAGGAGGTTCAAATATATCTGTGAAAAAGTATTGTGGGGGTTGATCTCTCTTTCTCATTTTTTTTTTTTTTTAAGTTCTAACAAAGAAAGGAAAAGAATTAAAAAATACTCTGTTGTTATTGTTGTTGTTGTTATATTGGCTTTTATACTTTCTTGTACCATGTACAGTCGCGTGATAAGTAACAACAGAGTCACAGATGTGTGTGTTAGTAATATTGCTGTGTGTGTATAGGATTATCATATGCCAAAACAGAAAAAAAAGTTTAACCTGTCATGAAAGAACTCCTTCAGTCACAAGTAAACATATGAAATGAAATGATGAAAGAGAGAAAAAAAAAAAAAAAAAAGGAATACATATAGAAGCTTTAAATAGTCTTTTTTTTTTAAAAAAAAAAAAACAGAGAAAAACTTGAATTATTATCTACAAATACAAAAGTCAAAGGCCTTAACACCGTATGAGCACTGCTGCAGCATAAACATTCATGTGTGTTCAAAGAAGCTGATTCAGGTCCCTTTCTTTTTCGCTGGATGAGTTTACCACACTTTGTCCCATGTGGACAATTAAACCGGAATCTCGGAACAAAATTACGTCTTCACGTAGTAAGATCCTTTTTAAATAGGTACAAATGTATCCTGACCAATAATTAGCCTATGTAAACTGAAATATATTTGGAAATTTGTGTTAATGCAAATAATTATGTATATTGTTTAAATGTGATTTTTATTTTATTTTATTGATATGTAGCTAATATAATATAGAAGAATGAAGAAATGATTTTTTATTGTTGCTTATATGTATTTATAATGAATGTATTAACTGGTTATTTTACTTTCTTCCCAAAAACTTCTTGAACAGGTTATGATGTTCTTTGGGAGGAGCACCACCATTACCACGACCACGACCAGCGAACTGACCACCTGAATTACGATTATATTCAAGATAAGCCATATTATCACCACCAGCTAATGTCTTTGTCGTTGTCACTTGTCTCTTTACCAGACCTGAAGTACGATTCTTGGCAGCCACTTTACGATCCGTGATCTTACCCACATCGTCCACATTAATCAACTCTTCGTCTCTTAAATCCGTATCATTTGTTAACAAGACAGCTTTCAAGAGATCCATTTGTTCTTGATGTGTTCTAAACACAATATTTGGATCACTATCCATACCTTCCAAGTTTGTAATCACTTTAAATGCATAACCTTGATCGATCAAGAACTGTTGACGTTTAGTGGAATAATACATTTCTTGTGTATCTCTTGAAACAAGTGAATAAAAGAAAGCATTGAAACCTTCATCATTACGTCTCTTGGCTCTCAAGATACGACCTAAACGTTGTGCTTCTTGACGTCTAGAACCATAATGAGATGAAATTTGAATTAAACAAGTAGCTTCAGGCAAATCAATACTGGTATCACCCACTTTAGATAAAAAGATGGTACTGACAGCTGGATTATATTGGAAGTTTTGTAAAATACGCATACGTTCTTGCTGACCTGTACCACCATAAATATAAGGTTTTCCTAATTTCTTTGCGTACTCAATCAATGCATATACATTATCAGAAAACACAATGATTTTATCACCACGTCTTTCATGATATCCAATAAGGTATTGGCATGCTTGGAATTTCTTTGGGTTCATTACATAAAGTAAAGTACGTTTACGTGAGTTTTCATATAAGTATTCTTTATAGAATTCAGGTGTCATTGGGCACCATACTTCTGCACATTGAACATTTGCAATATGGCCACGACTCGCCAAATCCATCCAATTTGCCTCATACAACTTGGGTCCAATCAAGAAATTCAAATCATCAATCTTTTCATCTTCACGTACTAATGTAGCTGTTAATCCTAATTTAGCATGTGCAGCAATTGTAGTGACCACTGTACGAAACATGTTTGCAGGTACAACATGGACTTCATCTAGTAATAAGAAACCCCACTCTCTTGACTCTAAAAACTCCATCATCTTTTGTGCATCATATGAACGTTTACGTTTATTAGCGACCATTGAATAGGTGGAGATAACAATACCTGATGCACCCGAGAATTTCTCTTTACAGTCGGATGTAAATACAGCCACTTGATTTTCTTTAATACTACTCCATTGTAAAAATTGCTGTTTCCATTGCATAACGGAGACAGATGATGTACATAAGACAAGACAACTCTTTTTAATTGTACAGGCTGCTGTAATACCAACTAAGGTTTTACCTGCACCACAAGGCAACACAATAATACCGGATCTGGCACGACCGTTACCAAACATTTTAGAAAGACTCTTTTCTTGGTAAGGACGAATAGTTGTAGTAGGCTTAAGATCGATTTCAAGGTTAGCATTAAGTGTATCATTACGAAAATCGTACTCTTCCAACATGGGATAATCAATATCATTACATCTCTTTTTAATGTTCTATGTATAAAGCATTCAATATTTTCATCCTGTAAACATATACAAATATATAGCTTACCTCCACATGTTCAGCAGCAATTTCAAATGAATGCACTTGTTCACCACCAAAATCATCTTCTTCATCTTCTTTATCAATCCCTACAACCGCACCAAAATATTTAGCTTCATCCTTTTTACGTTCCTCTTCTTCAGCCGTCAACTCTTTAATCTTTTCAATACTTCCATCATCTGTTTCCTTTAACTTTGAAACACCTGGAATAGTTAAATCCTTTCCAGTAGGTTTTGAAGTAGTTAAAAGAGCCGAGGCACCAGGAGGAGCACTGATGATTGCATCATTTTCATCACGTACAATACGTCCAGAGCTAATAATCGGATCTTTCAATAACATTTGTAATGTCTCTGGATGAGAAGATTCGACAAAATAACGATTGTGTTTCAGTACAAGTTTAACTTTTCCGTAAGATAATGTACATTGTCGAATGAATTGAGTGATTGAATCTGGAACAGGTACTTTACAAAGACGATTCAAGACTTCAATAATATCTTCTGTTTCTAATCCAACAGAAACTGCGGCATAAAGTGAATAAGGGGTTAATTTATATTCATGAATATGCGCAGGACTATTTTACAGATAAGTTTTCAGTTTTTTAATATTAAAATCAATAATATCTTTACTTACCGACTAACAGGTTCACTAATAGCAACCAAGAAATCTTGTGCTTGTTCTGCAATAGGTGAAAATCCTTCTAAAATAATATGACCATCCTCTGGACTGATCCATAAAGGTCTTGAAGCATGATCTTTCTTTAAAGGAAGGTTGGTATAATCTTCACGACCAAAGATATGTGAAATGAAGTCGGATTTATTCGTTTCCTGTAAGTCGTGGCTTTTTAAAGACCCAATCTCTAAATTAGCATTCTTGGGAACTGGATAAACAAAAGTAAATACTTTACTCCCTTTATACAACTCATTTCTTTTTTACCATAAAGTTTAGATTGTAAAGTATCGTCTAATTGAATATCATCGTCTTCTTCGTCACTGTTAACCTCTATTTATTTACATGTTATCAAAAAGAGTTTTATTTATTTATTAACAGAAAGGGCTACCATCGATTCTTCTTTTGCTCATTCCTTATTCTTAGTAATACAAAGTAAGAAAAGAAGAAAAAAAAAAGAATCAAAGAAAAACCGCAGTTTATAACTAGTGGGTTTTGTTGTTTTTGCTTTAAAAGCTGTCACGGTGTTTTTTTTTTGTTAAAAAAAAAAAAAGCAGAAATGAGAACGAATGAACTCTTTCTCTGTAAGCAAAGTTTTACTGCTGGATTTTTATCTCGCTCTATTATATTTATAAGCACCATTGTAATTGAGAACAAAAGAGTGACATAGTAGAGATCTCTTGAGTTGAATTAAATAAAAATGAAGGCGTGACAAAGATCACATTCAATTTAATCCACTCCTTTTCGTGCCTAGTAGAATATTTTTCAGACTTGATTATCGTTTTTAAAAAAAGAGTAACGTTTACGAAAAGTATCTGTAAAAAGAATACAAAAAAAAAAGAAGCAGAACTGTCAGAAAATTAAAATAATTACAATTGGTGAAAACCACGCCTATTCAGTAGTTACAGTTTCATTTGAATAAAAACTTCTTTTCCATGCATTGAAATCGAATGCCAAAATTTGCCTCATTATATATGATTTGCATACCACAACATAACGTACATAATGGAGACTGGAACATAAATTCTTAGTATATATTTTGACTAATTTATAATGAAGCGCAGTAACTTGCGCTTTTCCTCCTAACATTTTATTGGTCACACTGTTACATAAGCAAAGAGTGCGTTGGATTTTTTTTTCCCAGTCGTACCCTGAAGAATTAATTGAATTAAAAAAAAAAAAGGTCTTTTTCATGTAGTACCAAGATTTTTTTTTTTTAAAAAAAAACCATTGAATTTACTGGCGTTCCCGAATTATAAATGAATGCATTAATGAGTAAATAGATATGCACGCGTTGTAAAAACAAATGTTTTCAACAAAAAAAAAAAGAACAATTGAAAAGTGACGGTAAGATAAAAACGCACCCTGTCTTTATTATTAATTTTTTTTTTTTTTTTTTTTTTTTTGTAAATCATTTAAGAAACCTTAAAAGTAACTTGAAATAAGAAACCTATCAAGTTTTTCCCGAGAAAGTTCGTGTGTTACAGTCAATTTGGCTTATAAAAATAAAAAACTGGGCTTTAAATATGAAAGAAGAATAATTTCGTTGCTAAGTGATACTTATTAGCCAAGATTTACGTTATTCATTCATAGCAGATCTTATTCTGTATTCTGCAAGAGGAATACAATGTACCCATTGTGTAAAGAAAAAGAAACGGAAGATCTCTAAATATTTCACATGATCTTTTTATATAAATTTAAAGTGAAACGATGATCACAAACGATTGGTTACTGATTTTAAATACCTTTCGAAAAAAAAAAAAAAAGTTTTAATGGCTATACATTTTTGGTATTTTTCTTTTTTCTTTTTTTTTTCTCTTTATAAATAAATAAATAATAATAATAAAGACAACAAGTATATAATGTCAGTGTATCAACAATCACGGCGGACGTTTGGTAACAAGAGTGTTTTACCTACTTCAAATGACATGGACTCTAAAAACCAAAGTAAGTAACAAAAAAAAAGGAGGAGAGGGAGAAGAGGGATCATCTCATCATCTAGTTACTTATTACTTTTTTTGATTAGGTCAAGCAGTACTTTTCGGTTTAAGTCGAAAGCAACTTTCACTGATTGTGTTGGTAGTTCAGAATAGTACACTTGTATTGATGATGAGGTATTCGCGCATTGTACAAAAACCGGGACAAACAATGTATATTGCTTCTACAGCAGTATTTTTAGCAGAGGTATTAAAGATTATTGCATGTTTAATGGTGATGCGACATCAACAAGGAACTTGGGATAGGTTTAGTACGATGGTCAAAAGAGAGATATTAGGGAAACCGAGCGAGACATTAAAAATGCTTATTCCATCTGGTCTTTACGCACTTCAAAACAATTTATTATATGTCGCATTAAGTAATTTAGAAGCGGCAACATTTCAAGTAACCTACCAAATGAAAATTATGTCAACTGCTATATTCAGTGTGGCTTTATTAGGAAGAAGTTTAACTCGAGATAAATGGTTGGCACTTTTACTATTAATGATTGGTGTCACTCTTGTTCAATCTCAAAGTATGTCTTCTTCTTCTGCTTCTACTTCTTCTTCAAGTACTACTTCAACTACTACAACCAAAGTAGATGAAATCTTATTGGCACCTCAAAATCCTTTTATTGGTTTAATGGCAGTAATCACAAGTTGTATTTCTTCAGGTTTTGCTGGTTGTTATTTTGAAAAGATTTTAAAGACATCGGATACTTCAATGTGGGTACGTAATATTCAATTGGGAATATCAGGAGCTTTATTTTCGCTGGTCGGGATGCTAGCTTATGATATACAACCTATCATGGATGGTGGATTATTACAAGGTTATAATTGGCTTACTTGGGTTGTTGTAGCAAATCAAGCATTAGGTGGTTTATTAGTTGCTATCGTTGTAAAATATGCTGATAATATTTTAAAAGGCTTTGCTACCAGTTTGTCGATCATTGTTTCTGGTGTAATCAGTATTTACTTATTTGGTTTTCAGCCTTCTGGTGTCTTCATCGTTGGTGCATTTATTGTCATGTCTTCGTCTTACCTTTATGGAATAGATTTCTCAAAGCGATTCTCTCGTGTAAAACCACTCTAAAAAAGATTATTTATATACATCTCTTCTTACTTAATAATAACACTAAATAATAATGATATATCAAACCCCCCTTTTTTTTTTCTTTATTTCTTTCTTTCTTTCTATCTATCTGTATATATATACACTCACACACTCACTCACACTCACTCACACTCACTCACACTTCACAAAAGATATAATAAAACCTCTATTTCATATACATAAATCTTATTTTTAGCATCAATCTGCGTTACATGGGACAATTGTCATCCTTTTACTATTTTTCACGTTTTCTTTGATCCATTTACCAATTGTGCAACAATCTTTTTTTATGTATACCTTTCACAACAGCATCACAAACCACAAAATATATATATATATACATAATCATGTTTTTATTATGTAACTATCTTTTGTAAATACAACAACAACAACAACAACAACAACAACAACAAAAAAGACTCGTTCATTTGTTATTTATAGTTTAGAAATTACAAATATGGTGAAATACATCTATAAAAATGAACTCACAACACACTTCATCACATATACCTAGAATAATATTATATGTGCACCTATGTAAATACATCTGTTATAATATACTAAGAACAAAGTATACTGATATACCCTGTTATACTCTGTATCTATTCACTGTCAATACATATAAAGCTATAAAAAAAAAAAATAGACAATGTATCATAAAACAAGCTCTCTTTATACACGCAACTAACCTTTTATAAAGATTATTCACTAAACTATGTAGTGACCCCATTTTATATATTTAACGTTCATATTTTCTTTGATTGCTTTTCTTATAATCAATAGTTAAGTATCACATGCTTACATGGAAATAACTATCAAGCACACGTATAATATGTAAATACTTTTTATAAAAAGAATGTGTTTCTCTTAGTTCTGAGAGTAATAATTAAACTACAATGATACTAACAGGGCAACAGCCACGAGAAGGCAGAAACACGTCTGGTCCCAAAAAGTATAAGAAGACAATTAGCAAAGCAACACTAAAACGCATGTACACCTGCCACTAGTACACACTATAATTAACCAAATAAGAATCATCATCAATTCTTATCCACCACCATATTTTATATCTAACATAGAGGTGTCATCTAACATCACAAATGCTTCATGCCTTTGGAGGATAAGAAGAAGAAAAAAAAAAGCATGAAAAAAGAGGGTTTGATTTATAGGTACTTTTTTTCTGCAGTCAGTTCTTTCTAGTTAAAAAAAAACAGAATTAAAGCCGAGGAATATTTCATAAGAACGATAACCACTGGTTCCATATCAGGTTTAGTTTATAGCAAAAAGGAAACTATTACTTTTTCATGCAATGAAGAAAAAAAAAAAAAAAAAAAAAAAAAAAAAAGTTTTTTCAGAGCGCCGGGTTTGTGCGGGACTAAAAAAAAAAAAAAAAAAAAAAAAAAATTAGGGATGGGGGTATTAGTTCAGCGTAAAAATATGTAAAAGAGAAAATCTCTTTGTTCATTCCACTTTTTAAAAAACAAAATGGGTATGTTGATTTAGACTATATCCATCCATCAAAGTAAAGAGCATTTTTTATCTTTAATGGATGGATTATTATTATTTTTTTTGAAAAAAAAAGCTAGAAACTAACAATATTTTATAATTTTTATTCAACTTCATGACAATTTAGTTGTAAGTATTATTTTGAATTCAAAATGTTAAAAAAAAAAAAAAATACTCTGTAGAATAAATCAGAAAAACTAATAAACCCAAATTATAGAATTTCACTATTGAAGAAATCCGTACCTTAATGGACAAAGTTACCAATGTCCGTAACATGTCCGTTATTGCTCACGTCGATCACGGTAAATCCACCTTAACTGATTCCCTTGTCTCCAAGGCCGGTATTATTTCTTCCGGTCGTGCTGGTGAGGCCCGTTTCATGGATACTCGTAAGGATGAACAAGAACGTGGTATTACTATCAAGTCCACTGCCATTTCTCTTTATTTCCAAATGGCCGATCCTACTGATATTGAGGAAATTAAGGGTCAAAAGACCAACGGTTCTGCTTTCTTGATTAACTTGATCGATTCTCCTGGTCACGTTGATTTCTCTTCTGAAGTTACTGCTGCCCTTCGTGTTACCGATGGTGCCCTTGTTGTTGTTGATTGTATTGATGGTGTCTGTGTCCAAACCGAGACTGTCTTGCGTCAAGCTTTGAACGAACGTATTAAGCCCGTTATCTGTCTTAACAAGATGGATCGTGCTCTTCTCGAACTTCAATTAGATAAGGAAGAACTTTACAACTCTTTCTCTCGTACTATTGAATCCGTTAACGTTATCATCTCCACCTATGTTGATGAAGCTCTCGGTGATGTTCAAGTTTACCCCGAAAAGGGTACCGTTGCTTTCGCTTCCGGTCTTCACGGTTGGGGTTTCACTCTTCGTCAATTCGCTATCCGTTATGCCAAGAAGTTCGGTGTTGATAAGCAAAAGATGATGGGTAAGCTTTGGGGTGAAAACTACTTCAACCCTAAGACCAAGAAGTGGACCACCAAGTCTACTGATGCTGAGGGTAAGCAACTCGAACGTGCTTTCAACATGTTCATTTTGGATCCTATCTACCGTGTCTTTGATTCTGTCATGAACTTCAAGAAGGATCAAACCAAGGTTCTTTTGGAAAAGTTAGAGGTTAACCTCGCTGCTGATGAAAAGGATTTGGAAGGTAAGGCTCTTCTTAAGGTCGTTATGCGTAAGTTCTTGCCTGCTGGTGATGCTCTTTTGGAGATGATCTGTATCCATCTTCCTTCTCCCGTTACCTCTCAAGCTTACCGTTGTGCTCAATTGTACGAAGGTCCCGCTGATGATGAGTGTGCTCGTGGTATCACTGCTTGTGATCCTAACGGTCCTCTTATGTTATACGTCTCCAAGATGGTTCCCACCTCTGATAAGGGTCGTTTCTACGCTTTCGGTCGTGTCTTCTCTGGTACCGTCCGTGCTGGTATGAAGGTCAGAATTCAAGGTCCTAACTACCTTCCCGGTTCCAAGACTGATCTTGCCGTCAAGTCTATCCAACGTACTGTTCTCATGATGGGACGTAACGTTGAAGCTATCGAAGATTGTCCCGCTGGTAACATTATTGGTCTTGTCGGTGTTGATCAATTCTTGGTCAAGTCTGGTACCATTACTACCTCCGAAGTTGCTCACAACATGAAGGTCATGAAGTTCTCTGTCTCTCCTGTTGTTCAAGTTGCTGTTGATGTTAAGAACGCTAACGATCTCCCCAAGCTTGTTGAAGGTCTTAAGCGTCTTGCTAAGTCCGATCCTTGTGTCATGACTTTCACTTCTGACTCTGGTGAACATATTGTTGCCGGTGCTGGTGAACTCCATCTTGAAATTTGTTTGAAGGATCTCGAAGAAGATCACGCTCAAGTTCCCCTCAAGACTGGTGACCCCGTTGTCCAATACCGTGAAACCGTCACTGCTGAATCTACCATTGACTGTCTTTCCAAGTCTCCTAACAAGCATAACCGTATTTACATGCGTGCTCTCCCCTTGAACGATGAACTCGCTGATGAAATTGATGGTGGTAAGATCTCTGCCAAGGATGATTTCAAGCTCCGTGCTCGTGTCCTTGCTGATAAGTACGAATGGGATGTTACTGAAGCTCGTAAGATCTGGTGTTTCGGTCCTGACGGTACTGGTCCTAACGTTCTCGTTGATGTCACTAAGCAAGTTCAATACCTCGGTGAAATCAAGGATTCTTGTGTTGCTGCTTTCCAATGGGCTACCAAGGAAGGTCCCGTTGCTGAAGAAAACGTCCGTTCCGTTCGTTTCAACATTCTCGATGTCACTCTTCATGCTGATGCTATCCATCGTGGTGGTGGACAAATTATCCCTACTTGTCGTCGTGTCATGTATGCTTCTATTCTTACCGCTACTCCCGGTATTCAAGAACCCGTCTACCTCGTCGAAATCCAATGTCCCGATTCCGCTATTGGTGGTATCTACTCTTGTCTTAACAGACGTCGTGGTCAAGTCTTCTCTGAAGAACAAAAGCCTGGTACCCCTATGGTTGCCGTTAAGGCTTACTTGCCCGTTAACGAATCTTTCGGTTTCACTGCTGATCTTCGTGCCGCTACCGGTGGTCAAGCTTTCCCTCAAGCTGTCTTCGATCATTGGCAAATCATGCCCGGAAACCCTACTGAACCCGGAAACAAGGTTTACGATATCATCCGTGCCGTCCGTAAGAGAAAGGGTCTCGTTGAAGATATTCCCGGTCTTGACAAGTACTACGATAAGCTTTAAATTGCTTATTTGTGGACTAGTTGATAATTTAAAAAGGTGGAATAATTTTATGAATTATAGCCATTTTGTTGTTTTAAAATAAACGAATTTTACATATATATATTCAGAAAAAAAAAAAAGAGTTGTGATTTTATTTTTGTTTATTATACAGTGTGTGTGTGTGTGTGTGTGTGAGGGTTTGTATTAGGAAGTACAGAATGGATTAAGAGAGAAAAAATTACCAATGGCTTGCCAAGTTAATATCTCCTAGCACGTTGTTTCGAACATGTGCTGGTACTTTATCCCATTTCTCATTCCAAAGCCTTCTTTTCTTTTGTTTTTCTTCACACTCCTTCTTTCTCCTCCTCTTTTTTTGATAGTCTTCAAGTATAGATAAAGCCTTTTGACCAGCCATTTTCTCAAGACTTTGTACACGACGAGAGGATTGTACGAATTCATATGCCAATACACGCTTCTTAGTAGATACGTACAGATAGGAACCTTCTTTAGACCATTGTAAACCATTAATTTTAGCTAAGATTCGTAACTTTCTATTCTTTTCACCGCGAAATGAAATCATTGTAATTTCATGTCTTGTAACTATATTTTCATGTCGATGATAATCTTTAATAGAGATATAGTTTGTTGGATCATCAGTTGTAATTGCTTCATCTAAATTAACAGTATGCAAGTATCCATATCTATTTGAAAAGACTAAAACACCTTCTTGTTGGGGATGGAATTGTATAGCATAAGTGTAACCACCAGCATCAATTTTATGCAACATTTCAAATTTAGGTTGAGTTTTCCATATAAAGACAGTATTATGTGTATCAGAAGTATGAGCGAAAAATAAAGAAGATTTACTCCAACAAAGATATTGAGAAGAAAAAGTTGGAATAGTGGTTGGAATTTTAAACTTTTCTGGTGATCCAAATACGAGTCGATTCTTTTGTTGGTTAAAAAAGACGGATAAATGAAATATACAGGCATCATCACCTACACAAACTAAATGTTGTCCATCTGGACTCACACGCGCATCGTTTATAGGTACATGATCAAAGCAACGTATATGTTGATTTAGATGACAATTGTTGGTTGTTTGACATTGTCCATGACTAGGTAAATCATAAATTAATATACCTGCATCATTCATACACGCAATTAAAAAATAACTATAGTCGTTATTCTTCTTTTTCCAACGTACTATTTGAACTGAATTGGTCATTAATAATACATTGTCTTTTCCTTTAAATTTCGTTCCCCATATCTTGACTGGTGGTTTCGTTTCATCCATACAACAATATAATTCAAATTCTCCTTCTAATCCACCAATAGCCATATATCCATACTTTTCTGCTAAACATAAAGGCTCAAATCCTAATGTTAAATAAGAATCTTGTGGAAATACCACAGGAAATTGTGATCGTTTAATGTATTTTGTATAGGGTGTAAATTTTGATAAAAAGTTGTCGTTATGTGTTGTAAATGATTTGTTATCGAATGAAGAAGGTTTTTGATATGCTGAATGTTTCGGTAATGAGACAGAAGCATGAGTTTCGTTGAATTTATTAGAAGTATTTGTTAAAGTATTTGGGTCAATAATACAGCTAGTTTCTAACCAAGTTGTAACATTATTTTTAGTATTGGTAGTGGTAGTGTTGTTATTTATATTAACTTTTAAATCATCAATAATATGATTTAATTTTCCACATTCTATAATACGATCTCTATAGACAGCATGAAGTTTTTCAGATAATCCATAATCAGATAACACTAATGATAAAGCACTTGCAGATTGATCATGATTTGAAGTAGAACTAGAAGAAGGTAATTGTTTAGGCCAGCCCTTTTCCTTTCTCCAGAAACTCGAACTTTTCCAGGGAGAAATTTTATTGAGTAACAAAAGTTCTCTTTGTCTTTGTTTTATAAAGCCTGTTAGTCTCATGTCGTTTGATTCCCAAGTAAAGTCGTTTGTACTATATGGATCTTCATCCCACATGTCGAAGCCAGCTTGAGATGTTGAAGAAGAACATGAGAGTTCTGAAGCATCTGAATCAGCGTCTTGTTCACTTCTATAATTTGCTTGACGCGGACCTAGATATTCATAATCGAGTGAATAATCAGATTCCGCTCCATCATCTTCCTCTTCTTCTTCGTCTTGTTCTTTTAACTCTGTTGTTTTTGGTAAAATCCAATCATGATTATAACTAGACATAAATTTCGATTCTTCATAGTAAACCATGCTATGTTTTTAATAGAAAGAAGAAGAAGAAAAAAGGGGATTTTTTTTTACAAAAAGAAGCTATTATATTATTGTTCTGAATTCGAAATTGATCTAAACAAGGAGACTGAAAAGACGAAGAAACACCAGGCTTAATTTTTTTTTTTTTTTTTTTGTACAAAAGGAATCATATAACCTAAAGAGAGGAACTTCAGCCCCTCTCTTCTTTTTCAACTCCTCCCTTTTTCTTATTATATATTTTATAGCATCCAAAAATCTTGTAATATTTTATTGGTTTCATGGCAACAAAAGGTCTCGGATATTGATTCCATCATGTGTGTGTGTATTTATGAAGATTTATCTCTTCTTTCACACACACGGGCTGTTCTCAAAGGCAAAATTTCATAGTTTTTAGAATTAACATGTTTCAATATAAGGAATAGTGAATTAAAAAAAAAAGTAACGGTTAATTAAGCTTAAATAAATATATCTCAGTATAAAAAAAAATGTTTAAGCAACTCCATGTTTATTCCAAGTGCAACCAGTCAAGATGTACCAAAAGAAAAACATTTCTAGTTAGTTAATAACTGTTTTGTTCGTTTTCTTTCTATTTTCTTTTCTCAAAAGGAGTGTGTATATGTCATTGTTTTTTTTCCTCCTATAGATTTAATTTTTCCATTATTTGTTGATATATCCGAAAATACAAAGAAGTTTTGCATGTTAAGAAGAATATGTATAGTTACAGGCAGTAACAAAATAATGCCTTTTTTTTTCTTAATACAGTCACAGTGTACCTATTTTTTTTTTTTAAACTTTTTTTCATACTTCTATCTTTTTTTTTTCTGGCATGTTTCATATATTGAGAAGAACAGTGTTCACGAGAACATGGTCAAGAACGTTTATTACGACAAAACCTTTACTAAAAAAAGTTTCTAAACTAAACCTAAGTGAACTTGTTTTAGAAACTGATTCTTGTATACCCGTTGCATCACCACTTTTACGAAAAGAGATCTCGACAGGTTCAATAGTACTGGATACAGTACGCGAGTATACCAAAAAGTATCCATTATGTGTTCTTTTAGTTCAAGTAGGCGATTTTTATGAGGTAAAAGGAAAACTTCTTTTTTACATGTGCATAATTTTTTTTTTTTAATCCCTGATAAATCTTTATTAAGCTGTATGAATCCCATGCAACTACATATGCACCACAACTTGATTTAAAATTGACCAAAAAAACAATCACAACCGAATCAACCGTAGATTTCGCTGGTTTTCCATTAAAAGCACTTGATAGATACTTGGATATACTTGTGAATCGACTTGGATGTAGAGTAGCCCTTTGTGAACAATTCGGTTCTGTTTCTCGAGAAGATAAATCTGCATTAGGAATTCATCGTAAAATTACTCGCATCATTACTCCAGGTACAGTTATAGAAGAGCGATTCTTGGAATCAAATCAATACAATTATTTACTATCCATATTTCCTAATAAGGATAATACACTTGGTTTGGCTTGGGTAGATGTCTCTGTAGGAGAATTCGTGATGCAGCAAACTACTTTGGATGCTTTAAAAGACGATATTGCTAGAATCAGACCGAGAGAAGTTTTATTGCCTTTATCTATGAAACCTTCTGACTCCTTATTACAACAAGGTTTATTTGATCAAGAAGTTTATGATCCAATAACAAGATTATTGATTGCAGATTCAACGATTGCAATTAGTTACATACCTGATCACCAATATAATGCGGGAGCTGCTGTAAGAACACTACAGAACATGTTTAAGAGTCATACTCTTGAGTTTAGTCAAATTGAATTCTCTGCAAGCATGGCTTTAATGATGTACGTGAATGAGACTCATATCAATAGAAAACCAAAATGGCAAAAACCATCCCGATTTACTATGCATGATTCTGTGTGTATTGATAGTGCTGCAATGGCGTCACTCGAGATTGTCAAAAGTTTACAGGGGAGAAGAACAGATAGTTTATTAAGTGTTATAGATTGTACTTCTACAAGTGCCGGTTCAAGATTATTGACACGTTGGATATCTTCTCCTTTAACCTCTGTAGAACAAATTAAACAAAGATTAGACATTGTTGGTTACTTTAAAGAAGAAGGTTTTTTATTAGATGATCTTCGAAATTTGTTGAGACAAAGCACGGATGCACAAAGAGCAATACAACGTCTTGTTTTAAAAAGAGGTCAGCATTCGGATTTAATGGAAGTTTGGTATACTTTGGATATTATGAGAAATATTCATGATATGTTAAAGCGCTCTGATGCAGAACCTACACAAGATTTACTCCTCTCAATGGATCCACATACTTCATTAGCTAATTATATTCGTGATGCATTTGATCATGAAAAAATTCAAGCCAAGGAGAACAGAGATTATGGATTCGTAAACCATGCATTTCATCCCGACCTATTACAACTACATACCCAACTAGATGAATTAGATACACAACGCATTGCGCTTCAAACTGAACTTCGTACACTGTGTGGCAACTCAATTTCTCTCTTGGCAGACGGTCCTTTCAAACACGTTGTTGAAGTCAATACCAGAAAGGCCTCTAATTTATTAGAAAAGTTCCCCAACGCAATTCTTTTAAATAGTACAAAGGTTAAAAAAAGATTTCAGATAGAGGAATGGACAGATATCTCAGTGCGTATCAGTACAGTTCAATCACAAATCATTGAAATCGAAAGTGAAGTATTTGATCGAGTCGTAGATAAAGTGTTGGACCAAAGTGCAACTATTTTACAAAGCTGTAGAAAATTAGCTGAATTAGATGTCTTGACGTCTTTTTCACACTTGGCACGACAAAATGGATATGTAAGACCTCGTATGACCCAAGTAAACCGTACCATGATTTTAGGCGGACGGCATCCAGTGGTAGAAGCCAATTTATCAAGAAAGGGGCAAACATTTGTACGCAACGATTGCGATCTTGGTGCAGATCAGCGTATTTGGTTATTAACTGGACCCAACATGGGTGGAAAGAGTACGTTCTTAAGACAACATGTTATTATAGTGATAATGGCACACATGGGTTCTTTTGTTCCCGCTGACCGTGCTTGGATTGGTATCACCGATAGAATCTTTAGTCGTGTAGGTGCGGCAGACAACTTGGCACAAAACCAATCTACATTTATGGTGGAGATGTCTGAGGTATCTACCATCTTGAAACAAGCTACTTCAAAATCAACTGTGATTATGGATGAAGTGGGTAGGGGTACCTCAACTACAGATGGGTTTTCATTAGCGTTCGGTATTTTGGATTTCTTACATAATCAAATCAAGTGCCGTACCATTTACGCAACCCATTATCATGAGTTAGCTGACACCATGACAAATTACGAGAATATTAAATGTTATAAAACAAGTATTCAAAAAAATTCTTTAGGAGGATTTCGTTTTGTACATAAAGTAGAGCCAGGTATTTGCAGACAATCACATGGATTAAAAGTTGCTCAATTGGCAGGTAACGTGTTTTTTTTTAAGAAAAAAAACTTGTTTTCTTTTACATATGGAATCTTATTTATTTTTCTCGTAATAGGTTTACCAGCAGAAGTAATAGATAAAGCAGAATCAATGTGGAATGTTTTACAACAAAATCAATCTTATATCGTGCCTCAAATAATCGACTCACATCATGAAGAGAAAAAGAAAAGCGTTATTTAAGTCTGATCACATTATACCTTTTTACTGTACATATCTTAATGTTGATGTTATAATAAAGAAGCAAGTTTTTTCACTGTTCTATAATATTTCCCCCACAATGTACGAAACAGGTTTATTATTTATGTTCTTCTCTTACCAACAAACACGTTGTAACAAGTGATCAAAAAAGTTAAACAACACTTCAAAAAAAAAACTCCTTATTTAAGGAGTGAGAAGAAATATTTACAGTTGAGAATGATCGTAGGTCATCCGCTTACAGAAGGAGAGAAGGGATATAAAAGTGTCACTAATTCACATACACCAAATCTGCAGCTTCCGCATGAACAGTTTCATCTGTATATATCGTCATATTACAAGCGAAATAGTTATATAATTCCAATAATAAGGTGCAAATATATAAATATGGTAAAGAATGTTCTCTGCAAATGATTCAATGGAACACTTTTTTTTTTTATTTATTCTTTATTCGTGTCTGATAAATTAGCTCAAGAGTGTACACAATACACAGCATCCATTTCGGAACAAAATATTTTTTTTTTCAAGTTGAACCTAATATAAAACCCGGCAGTGGATCTCTCCATTGTTGGTTAAATTACCTTCTAGATTGAAAAAAAGGCTTCTGATTAAATATGAGTATTAGGAGAGGAATTTTACCTTTAGGGGGAGGGGGATGTGAGTTTTTTTTTTCTTTTTTTGCTCTTTTAAAAAATTTAATAATGAATCTTTTTTCTCTGTTTTGTCTTGTAACCTGCCCCTTTTACATAAAACTGCTTGGAATCCAATTATGAAACTGTAAGATCTTTATTTTTTGCATATATTTTTATGCAGATTTAAAATTGGCATTTTGTATTTACATGGTTTGAAAGCGTCCAGATGATTCTCTTGCAGATAGATTTTTTTTTCTTCTAATTTAACTATAAATAGGAGTTTTTGTTTATTTGTTTGTTTGTGTATATCTGTTAAGTTACAATAAATCCAGCTTGCTCTAGAAACAAAAACAAAAAAACCAAGTTTTTATTTTTTTTGTAGACTGCACGATGATAATTAAGTTATCCCTATTATATATATTTCCTTTTTTTGAAATGATCCTATCTTCTGTTTCCAAGTTGATAATAATTGGAGCATAATTGGGCTTGTGATGTAATCATGTACTGTCTCTCTTCGAGGTTATACAGGTACTTGTTTGTTGCTGACAACGTAAAAAGTTTTATCTGTGAAAAATATTACTCTGTCAGAATACTTATATATCAGTCTCTTCAAATTAAGGGCATAAAACTGCCATGCTCCGGGTTACAATAACAAAAGAAACAATAAAATGCACTATTTGACAGCCGCATTAATATAAATTGTAGCTATAAAGAGTCATATGGAGCCAAAACGAACTATGGAGATAATGATAACTTAAATCTTAAAAGAGATAAACATTCTACTAATATGTAGTTCTAATGCTATGTTTATTATAATTAATTACAGTATGTTTTGCTATATGCTAATGTAAGTATGTAAAAAGTAAGGAAGAGTGGGGAATATATAATTGAAATATGTATAAGTGTTTTAAAACTCGAAAGTTTCGTTATGTACATGGAAATCATGTCGAATAGCCTCATTAATAACAGTTCTTGTGAAAGCCATGGAACCACATGCGTGAGCCCAGACAGTTTGATGAGAATTGGTAGCCTTGATCCTATCCATTTCAGAGTTGATAACAGGTCGTTCACCATAAATAATTTGGAAACCATTGAGGTCTTTTGTGTAATCAGGTCCTTCCTTCATACGAGTAACATAGATAGAAACATGGAGTTGAAGACTTTGAACAGCGTTCTTTGCCTTATCTGACCAGTAAGTAAACATATCCAAGAAGGGAATGATCTCATCTATTGTAACATATATATATGTATAAGTACGTGAAAATCTCTGTTGCCGATTTTTAATGTTACTTACCAGCGGAACGGATAGCCCAAGTAACATAAATATGTTCAACAGCTACTGTCTTGACACCATCAGATCTACGTTCAATACATTCTTTTACGATAGCTAAAGCAGGTGTGATACCGATACCAGCAGCAAATAAAGCCAAAACTTGATAATCTTGGTATTCCAAACTAGGTCCATAAGGGCCATCAATTCTAACAGCGAGATTTTCCTTAGCAGCAGCAGCATTCAATAAATCACGAGTTTTACCACCTAAAGCCTTAATATGGAAGGTACCGATGTTAGTTGTATCATCATGTGCGTAATTGTGAGCCCGATGGCGAAGATTTGTAACATCTGATAAGGAGTCCGTTTCGGAAGAACTACCTACGGAGGATGGTGCTTTCTTTTCATTTTTACCGTTCTTTTCACCGCTTCCTACGACACGCTCTTCGATAGAGGCATCAGCAGTAGAACTGCTGCTAACACGGAAAGTTTCAGACACCGTAATAGGATGCCAGTTAGCATATTCCCAGATTTTACGACCCCCGTCTCTGACAATTGAAATAAACATATATTGACCAGGCTTGAATCGGTTGAGGCTAGTATTTTCAAACAAAATTCTAACGATACCTTCTTGCACAGCAGAATATGGCAGAACTTGATCTACCTTTACAAATGTTGACTTGATGTACCAAGATTGATAAGAACGAATAACACGATCAACAACCCAGAGAATAAGTGCAGGAATGAAGAAAACCAAACAGGTGTGTTCGTGCCAACAAGCAAATGCGATACCGACAAGCATACCAATGACGTGACTGTAATAGAATACTTCAAAGTAGTTACGACGAATATATTCTAAAGAAGTGACAAACATAATGATGAAACCAAACATAGAAATGGAACCTGAAGTATATTCATCGTCCAAAAAAAGAGAATCGGCTACAACATAATGCTTTTGGTAACCTTTAATACTAAATAGGAAAGAAAAGTTCGTTAGTTACGGGTATTACTTTATTTCTTTTTAATTTACTTACATACGCCATACAAAATGGGGCATAAACTGAGCCATTCCGACACGAGCGACCCAACGATGGAAAGGAAGAAGTTCCTCGACAGTAAAACCAGACATTCTAGGCAAAACAGAGTTTCTTTGGGCAAGGAAAAACACGAACCCCCAGTTGACCATTCCTACAAAAGCAGCACGACGATCAAATTGGCCAATAGCGGGGAGCTCATAACTCATACCGGGATTCAACTTGAAGGGAGCGAAGAACATGAAGAGCATGTTGACAATAACGAATAAGGACATGCCAATGATATGTTTGATGGGAATCATTTCAGTTACAAAAGGAATGGGGACGACCATATTCATATATGAAAGAAACTTCGAGTGCACCACAGGCTTAACGACCTTTGCATCGTTACCAGCAATTCTTTGTTTTCTTGTTCTATAGACACGGAATTTATTGATTTGATAACCAATACAGTAGATAGCAAACAAGGCCCAACAAAAGAAAGCATAGGATATGCCACAAACAAAAAAATTTGAGGTACTTCTGATAGTGTACGCCATTTTTTAATTTTAGGTTATGTCAAAGAAGAAAGGAAAAAACTTTACTGGACTGTTTTCAAGGAATATATATCCATTTTTTTTTAAAAAGAATATATAACCAAATCCGTAACAAAATTGAATTTAATTACCCAAATGAAGTAAATTTTTATCTGATTTTTTTTTAGTATTATCTGATTTTTTTTGTGGGGGTGTTACACCATAAAGATTCTTACTTTAATTGTCAAATTCCGGTAATTTCATGAGTTGCTGGTATTCAGTACAGATAAATTGACCTGGAGATAAAAAAAGAATGGTCTAAATAGAGAATAAGGATGAAATACCAAAAAAAAAAATCATTGTATAGAATCAGATGAGGGTACAAACAAAAGTAAAAATCTGATATCTTAATTCGCAAGGAAGATCTTTTCAATTTATAGATCCGTTTAAGTATATATTTTTCAAATCGAGGTTTACTTGTACCACAAGTGGAAATATCAGATCATTCCTTTTAACCTGATTTAAGAGCCTTTCTAATCTGTGCTTTTCATTTCAACTGAACTTTTCCGATATGCGTTTACTCTAATGATTTATCTTATACATATTTGAATACGATCTTGTTGCAAATTTTTTATTTAGAAATATTATAACCTGTTTAAAAAAAACTTGAAATACTCAACCAAATACTGCAGGCATTGATCTGTCGCATTTTACAAACTGTAGTATAAATGAATAATATTAGCCGTAAATTTTTCTAATAGCGAATATAACGGTACAAAATGAAATATCTGATTTTGAAACCGTTACGTATATTACCGGCCGATCTTTCCAATTACATAAATAACGCTTATAACCATTTCTGACACTTGAAACGGCCATTTGATTTTCCAAGACAGTTATGACAATAGATGTCTCCCTTTACAGGAAACAATAATATATCGTATAAAAAAAAGGGATTTTATTATGATAAAATTAAAAAGCATTGCAAAATAACTTTAATATATTGCAATTAAAAAAAAAAACAGAAAGAAAAAATTCAAAATATGTGTGAATATTGACTAATTGATTTTTTTAAATTCATAAAATGCAAAGCTATAAAAATAAACGGGTATCGATACACAAAAAACATTGTTTTATCTTGAAATGTTTTACTTTTATCAGACCACGATAGAACAAAAGATATTATATTTTGTAGCTGCAATTCACACCCATTAGATGTATATGTATTACTACTTTTGTATCACCCTCCAAAGTCGTATTCCCTTAAAACCTTTGGTTGATCATGCATGCCTGTCATTCCCAGCTCGTCTCTGTTTCAAATATAATCTGATCTTTTTTATCTACCCTTTCACAAACATCAATCCCCAAAATTGCGATTGAAATTGTGATTAAAGTTTTAGGCCAACCCGCCTAATATTTTTTTTTTCTTTTATTAGATCAGCTTAAACAATAATTGAAATCAGATATAATACTCATCCACACATCCGTTTTACTTCTACTACCTTCCAAAGGAATATGTTACACTAATTTGTTTTGACAATAATAGGCTCGTTGTGTACTGAAAACCCAAAGATATGGTATTCGTTTCGGTAACCGTATTAAACGATTGGTCTATCCCATAGTAATTCTTAATGACTAATTTAATATACATATATAAAAATAAAAGCAGACAATCTTTACGTTTCAAATTTATAGATATAAACTCTATAAAGGTAAACTTTTATTGTTATTTTCTACTCTCATATTTTAATTGTTTGGAGCATACGAAAGTAATAAGGCTTCCTTAATATCTTTGAATCCTTATCAATTTAATTGTGTTCTAAGCTCCCTTTCGGGCGAAATTGATTGAATGATAATGTATATTTTTTACTTTTGCAGTCATTCTTATTTTACATTATATAAGAAACAAAATTATCAAAATTCAAGCGAAGATACATAAAGCATATCAAATATGCCATGTTATTTGAATTCTATGGATACAGTGTTTAGCAATTCACCTATTATATTTATTAAATTGTATTCTAATCAGATCTAAATCGTTACTTAAAAAAATGTTTTTCCTAATAGATGAATATTTTGGCCTTCAAATTTATTTGCTGTCTTATATGTACATATTTATATTTTATAGCATTTTTTGCTCGTTAGTTACTTATTTTTTAGTTTATAATAATCCTACATATCAGGCATGTTTTTTATAAGTTAGTTAAGTTAGTAAAATTAGTGAAGTTATAGATATATGGTATCCGCTTATCTTGTTGAAACGCACTATTGTCATTAAACTCTTCCTTACTAGCACATGCTTGATATATTATCACATATTATATGGAAATGTAGGCTAACCCCTCAGTAATATATAACGATTTAGATTTATTTTTAAGAAACAGATTGTTGGATATTCTGAAGGGGCGTTCAAGGGTTAAGCTACTAGCTTTTATTAATAGACATTAAAGTTAAAGACTTCAGACCCAAGCTGGGAGTTTGTTTTAAATACTTAAAGTTAGTCCACTTTGAAATATTTACTACTTTTGTTATATGTAAATAAATGGGTTTTACGAATTTACAAAATGTATTGTCGAATATTACAGATTGATAGATTGGCAAGTGGTAATGATGCAGATAAGGCATTTCTGCAAACTAAATGGTGATAATATTCAGCCGTAATATCCAATCTTAATGAATTAGTTATGGCGGTCCTTTGTTTTCTGGAAAAGTGCCAGCTTGACTAACTGGTTTAAACTAATAGCATTTTTAGGCTTATTTTACTGGAGCTCCATCAACCTTTTTTCTTGTAGAAATTTGAATCAGAAGAAGGAGAGTTCATAAGTGTCTTTTGAAATACAAACAAAGTAAGTTTTATTCTGGTAAATTTGGCTTATTAGTAGGTAGATACCCTAATAGATTCTCGACTGATAAGTTTATAAACCCAGAAATGTTCAAAGCTGTTTTGATAATAATGTAATACCTATTCTAGGTTATTCCGTCTTGTTAAGTTTTATTCTTGACTTGAGAGATTTCGAAATTCCCTTCACTTATATTGCAAGCAAACAAGTAACTCATTGATTAAGATGGTATTTATTACTGCGTTTTAATTATATGCAGAAATATGCAGTAGCGCAATTCTTATTAGGGAATTACTAAACCTTCAGTACAATGTGAGGGCATATTGGCTAATAATTTAACGTCTGAAAATGTTCACTCCATACATATAAAATTAGCAGTAAACCTTTCTAGGTTTGCCATGAAGCTTTTTGGAGAAAATCTCAAATTTTGACACAATCAAATTGAATCGTACTTTGGTCCAATTTATAAAATAGAAGCTTTTCGATTACAGAGTGTAGAAATATAAACTATTGTAGCATAATAAGTTTACAGGACTCCCAAAATATTTTGATTAATTAATATCCCCTCCAGCGGCAAACGACAGCAAGTGTTCACGCACAATTTTTTTTCATGTGTTTCTTATTGGAAGTACAATTTTCTTATTTAATTGCTTTTTTCCATGTACTTTTTTTCTAATCATCAACAAGCTATATTCTAATAGGTTTTCCGTCGTGCTTTCTGATCGGCTGTTTAGGTAGATTTAGGGTGCTTTAGGTTCGAGCTGCAATTATATGCCTGGTAAGTCTTTGGATTTGATCTAAAGGCATGGTGTATCCTAATAATGTTAGACTTCCTAACACTAATGATGCCGTTTGAGGCAGTTTGATGCTATTAATATTAAATGTAATTATGTAGGTATCTCGGAGTTCTGGGGCGAGATTGTTTATATGTGTCTTTACCTTCTCGTGGTTACTTCTGTCAGTAAAAGGATTTTGATTTGGAGCTAAAATCGACATATTTGATTTTTATGATCCTGATGATAAATAACGACATACTTTTAAACCATAAACCTTTTTGTTTCGCCTTATTTTTAATAAGTACGTATTATCGGCTCTGCTCAAATGAGTATATTAAAAGCTGAATATCTCCAAAACGAATAGTTGCCTTTTTTTTTTTAAGAAAAAATGACTCCAAATAAAACTATCCAGCATGGATATTTTTAGTTTTCCGTACATATATTTATTATAATCAGGGTGATCAGACCACTTTCATCTAAAAAGGCCATCATATCATGTCAAATAAATATGTCATATCATTTATTTTTGCTGGTTGCATCGAGATAACTATTTAGGAGTTTCTTCCGTGCAGACCATTAATCCCAACTGACCATAACACTATTGAATGAATGCAAAACTTTGTATCATAGTTATTGAAATATTGGTAGATGTATTTCCAAAAAAAAAAATTGAGTAGCTAGCCTTCTTCTATTTTATAGATAATGTAACATACAAAATGACAAGTTCTTTAAGAGCGTCACTTAGCTTTATATCTACATATTGATACTTATACACACTTGATTATTCATTTAACGCAATGATATATCTGCATGTGTAAGGATAATAAATTGCCTTTATTCAAAATTCAAAGGGTATGTTATATTAAAGATAAAGCTCTAAAATTGAACTCATCGCGATAGAATCTGAAGTTGCAAATAATCTTTGTCAATTCCCAAAAGGTACCAGCCAATAATATTATCAGAAACCTAATTTTGACCTCACGTGGATAAAAGACTTGTATAAATAACTAAGCTTTTTTTTATGTTTTAAAAATACTTATTTCACCTTGACCTAAAAAAAAATAGAAATTTCTTCAAAGCATATAATTTTAAACTTTGACGTATTCTTTTAGTATTTCAAACATAGATATATGCTTTAGACAGAAAAGCTTTAATAACAAATCCCTATGCATAGCTTTTACAAACCTCATGATAACGTCACGTGATCCTAAATTAATCACTCAATAGAATTTGCCACTAAAAAGGTTAAATATTAGTGATACTTCTCCAAATTATCAATAAATTCTAAAGATGTAATGAAAAATTTTTTCTCGAAAAGCAAATCTTCTCACTATCACCAGTTATATTTATTTAACCGCCCTTTGGGATATCTAATTTTCTATCCTTAAATCGTAACTATAGAGTTTCGCATTCAAAAACAAGAAGATCAAAATTTACTTGAAAAAGACAGTACCAACAAAGATGTACTAGATTTCCCACCTTTTATTGAAAAAAAAAAAAATCTCAATTTTTGAAAACAATGTTAGAAATTTTTGAAAAAAAAAAACGTTTTATTGAGGAAATTTTAGAGCATTTCTTCTTTAGCAATACATTGAGGGAAAAGGCTTACATCAAACTTCATTTGGTATTAGTTGATATATATTTTCCGGGTAACTTCTCTTTCATGGTTATCGTTAATATCTGACTCATTAATTCGAATATCGTCAATACTCATGATATTTAAATCAAAAAAGTTAATTAAATTGGTTCAGACTACTTTACTTTTTTTTCAATAATTATAAGTTTTTTTTTTTCAATAAAAGGTGGGAAATCCAGTAATAACGTAATCAAAAAAAGCTAGCGTTACTTTTTCTCAGTAAAAAAAATATTTGAGAAAAAAAGAATGGTGATTTCAGTTCGCTGACCACCCTGACCAGGAAATAACAAAAGTAATTACGTACATAGCTTTCTCTACTTCCACATGGCCCTAAAATTTGTCACAGCAGGGATAGTTGACAAGCCTAATAGAACTGAGCTGGGCGATAAACTACTTGTCTTATAATTTCCTCAAAAAGCACTTACGGGTCTCCTTTCGGGTAATTCCAGACCCAACTCACTGAAAGCAATCTCAGTTCTTACACTTTTGTAGTTTCCAAACTAAGCACAAGAATATAACCAAGAGATGAGCATAAATCCTAGAGCCATGTCCAACATTTTGATTTGTGAATACTAATCCGGTTGGAAGCATACATCACAGTTATGTCTTAGAAGCATATGATAGAATGTTATCAATCCATCTTCAAATATAAATGTAAGCCAGACTTATAAGGAGCTTTTGTATAATGTAAGAATGTACACAAGGTTAACCAATTGGAAGTCAAAGGCGGCATTTTAACGTACATGACTTTTTACCAGGACTATTTTTCATTTTACATAAAGACAGGTGGCTTATAAGTTTATTTGATGGATATTTTCTTTTGGAAACGAGATCTTTTTTTTTTGAAAAAGAAAAACAGTAAGAATCTTCAATGTCAACCGTTACTGATACCAAGAAGAGACGTGTGGAAAACAGCAAGAAGTTAGTGGCTCACTCCAAAATTTACCAACCTTTTAGAGCAATTGGTTATGTCACCAATGAAGTCCCTTATATTATCAACAATCATGGACAAGATTATTTTTTGACAACCTGTGTTGGCAATAGTTTCCAAACTTACAATGTAAAGACAGAATACTCGAATAGGAAAAAGAAGAAAATATGAAATACTAAACTTTTTTTTTAATTGTTAGCTTGGACGTATGAACCTTTTATTTGTCAGTACACCTACCGAGAAACCCATTACTTGCATGGCATCGCACAAACGATTGATCTATGCAGCAGCTGGAAATGTAGTTATTGGATACAAGCGTGGTAGAGAAGTTTCGAGAGTTGGAGGCGAAGGCGAGTTTAATATTTCAGAGATTATTATTCTCGGCGCTTATATCGCAGCACTTTGTGATGATAACACCTTAAAGTTATGGGATACTACTAGTGGTGATTTATATACTGAAATTGAGTTTGGAGAAGAGTTTACAGCTACCCATATTCTTCATCCTAGCACATATCTTAACAAGATTTTAGTATCTAGTACACAAGGCACAATGCAAATTTGGAATATTAGAACCAACAAGATGGTGTATCAATTTAGATTTATGGGATCTCCCATCACTTGTCTCGCACAATCACCTGTAGTAGATGTTGTTGCTGTTGGCTTATTGGATGGCACTGTTGTGCTTCATAATATTAAAGCAGATGAAAAGATTGATAGTGTACGTCAAGATGATAAAGTGACAGCTATTACCTTTAGAACAGATGATGAACAAGTTATGGCTACTGGCAATATGCAAGGTGATGTTGCTTTATGGGATCTCTCTGATCGTAGATTAAATCATATTATGAAGAACGCCCATGATGGATATGTTACTTCGTTGACCTTTTTAAATAATCAACCTATTTTAGTTACTGGTGGTAATGATAATTCAATCAAGGTAATTATAGAGAATATCAATATATATTAAGTTCGAATCTAACCTGTCGTTAAATAGCAATGGATCTTTGAAAAACATAACGCCGTACCTCACCCTTTTAAGTCTCGTAGTGGTCATCATGCACCGCCTTCCAAACTTCAATACTATGGTGAAGATAGAAAGACGATTTTGAGTGCAGGAAGAGATCACTCACTCCGATCATTTAGTACAGTTCGTGATGCACAAAACTTCGAATTTTCCCAAGGTCGTCTCGCTAAAAAGGCAAAGGATAGAGGAGTTAGTATGGACGATTTGAAACTTCCTCAAATCGTGGATCTTGATGTGAATGATTCAAAGACAAAGGATTGGGACAATATTATTACTTGTCATGCAAACGATAACGCATGTCGTACGTGGTCTTCCAAGTCCAAGAGAATCGGTAAACATGTATTAATTAGTAGTGATAAAACAGCAGTAAAATCTACATGTATCTCGACTTGTGGTAATTTCGGTTTCTTGGGCTGTGCATCAGGTGCAGTGGATATGTTTAATATGCAATCTGGTCAATACCGTAAAACATTTGTAGAAAATGGACACAAAAAACCTATTACTGGTTTAACTACCGATACTATCAATCGCTATTTAATTACTTCATCAGTTGACAAAACTATAAAGGTAAAGTTTCGATTTTTTATTAAATTACCAATCTTTCAGCTGAATTAATATCTATTATTTGTTGCACATAATTTTATTTAGATTTGGGAAATTAAAACTGCTAAAGTTGTACATACCATTGAACTTGAATCTCCTGTAGTTTCTATGCGTTATCATATTGATAATGACCTTTTAGCTGTCGTTTGTGATGATTTAGGTATTCGCGTTATTGACCTTGAAACAAAGAGAATTGTAAGAGAATTTTGGGGACATAGAAACCGTATTACAGATTTTGTAAGTGATTGAAAACCTATTATTCATGTAAGATCTAGACCTAATCTAGTGTATTATTAGACTTTCAGTCCCGACAGTAGGTGGATCGTATCTGCATCATTGGATGGTACAGTCCGTACTTGGGATTTACCCACTGGAGCTATGATTGATATTTTCAAAGTAGAAGATATTGTAACTTGTTTAGCATTTTCCCCAGATTCTGACTTTTTAGCCACGGCCCATGTTGATAATGTGGGTATTTTCCTTTGGTCTAACCGTACACAATATGCCAACGTTTCATTACGTAGTATTCCAGATGATTATGACGCTCAATTGTTGCAATTACCTAGTTTGACTGGTACAGAAGATGATTCCGACGTAGAATCCGAAGAGGAGTCAGTTAAAGATGATGAAAATATGCAAGATACAGTAGATCAATTAAGTGAAAAGATGATTACAATGTCTATGGAGCCCAGATCAAAATGGCAAAATTTATTGCATTTGGATACAATTAAATCACGTAATAAGCCTAAAGAAGCACCCAAGTTACCAGAGAAAGCACCTTTCTTCTTACCAACCTTACCTGGTGCTAAAAATCAATTCGACTTAACTACTGTCAGTACATTTGATAAAGAAAATCCTGAATCAAAGAGAATCAACTTTTCCCAATTGAATACTGATACTGAATTCGATAAATTATTAAGATCCGGATATGAGGCCGATAAGAAATGTAAGTCTGTGTGAATTTATAATGTTATTGTGTAAATATGAGCTAATGTTTGCTATTTTTTGTAGTCGAGACCTTTGTTGAATATGCTAAATCACTGAGTCCCTCAGCTATTGATCTTGAACTTCGATCATTTGCTATTGATGGTGAACTCACACTTCTCAATTACTACTTAGATGCTATTTTATATATGCTTAAATCACGAAAGAACTTTGAACTTGCACAAGCTTGGTTATCTACATTCTTGAATATCCATGGTGATTTAATTGTAGCCAATCCTACTAACCCAATTCATCAAAAATTAAAGGATATCCTTGCTATTCAAGATTCTGAATTTGGTAGATTATCACAACAAATTCATTATAGTTTATGTTTAATCGATTTTGCTCGTAGAACATAATAATTTAGATATTGTAATAAATTTAAAGAATTTCATATTTTTATTTTAGACAAGATAGGGAAATTAGTATTTATTGTTTGTGTAAAAAAGTGAGCAGATTTGAACTTGTGATAGAGTCTAAATCCAGAATTCCGCCTTCTATTTATTTTCCCATTTTACTTTTTTTCCCCTCATTCTGATTAGTTAGATGCAAAGATTGTTTTCATACAGCAGATCAAAGCCTTATTTGGCAGAATAAGAACGAACCATATCAACACATGACCATTTTAAATTCGGGTCGGGAACTCTTGTAAAACCATATGATTGCAAGAAAAAATAAGAATAAAAAAGAAAATATGGATATTTACTTTATTGAATTATATATATATATATATATATATTTGTATGTACTATTAATATTTTATTTTGCGGTGTATGCTATTGGCAATAGTTGGATGAAATGAATAAACTACAGAATTTGTGTCTATGATGCTATTGTTATGATTTGTTTGATTATGAGTGGTATGATGATCATTTTCTTGATGAGCGAACCATCTACCAATAAAACTATTTTGTTCAGCGGAAGAGGAATAACTGCTACTATTACTACTACTGGTACTACTACTACTGTGACTATTGCTTCTGCTGATGCTGGTTGCAGCAATTGTATGATGTTTTGTGTTGTTTTGTTTATCTTGTATTGATTTTTCACATGCTACCTTTTGACTCAGTCGTTTAAACGACTCTTGCACTGGATCTTCAAACCTTCGAACGCATCTATATTCACGATTAACTCTGTCAAGTTCCTTTGTTAACCTTTTCATATTTTTGGGATGGTCCAAATAGTTCTTGTCATTGGTCAACACAAATAATCTTTGCAACTGTAATTTATGTTGTGTCCTACTAGATGTCGAAGGTGCGGCGTATCTCTTTTCTTCTTCTCCAAAAGAACGTCTCATCATTGGCTGTTCTTCATAGAATGGTAACATGATCAATTTAAGTTAAATAGTTTTTTTTTTAAAAAAAAAAGAAAAAAAAAGAAGAGTTATTGTGATGAAAAAGCGAAAAAGAAGTTTGAATTCAACTTTATTTATATACATTTTTTTAGGTAGCAAAAAAAGTTGATTTTAAATTTTATAAACACATGATGTACGTATTGGAAATAGAAAGATCTTATTTTTTGATGCATAAATTATTACAATAAAAAGCTTAAAATGTTATAGTAGTGTCAGAATTTATAAAGTCTTTTCATATAATACATAAGCTACGGATTTTGCAACTTTGTAAAAGAAATAGAGTAGAACAATTCCTGTCGTTAGATTGTTCATACTTGCATATTTAGCTACGATCTAGTTGTAAAATTATACTTAATATGCTATAATATATTGATGCATATAGTTACCTTGACTATCCAATGCCATCTACCTTTGTTATCATCTGACTGGTAGCTAACATCAGACTTTTTATTGTTTACCACTTGATGCTTGTCTCTTTCTACCAGTTCTCGTCGAAGTTCATTTATACGATCATTTAGTACACCTACCTCACTTTGTAAAGTATCCAATATTCTCTTTGCATCAGGTCCCAAAGTCACTTTAGGATTGAATGATGGTTCGCTGTTTGGGAGAGTACAGCCATAACATGATGATGGTAATAAGCTTTCATTCTCTTGTCCTGAAATAGTAGATGTAGATACATACCCATTTCTATTAGTCATATAATTTCTACTCTGATTACAATTGGTAGTATTATCACAAAGATGATGATTGGAATGAGCTGTTGCAGTAACATCATCTGTTGCTGTATTAAGTACCACATTAGGTTGATTCTGCTGATCGTATTTACTTTTTTTGGTCTGGTTTGTATCAAAAGCATATTGATTCATGGTTTGTGTTGTAGTAGGTTTAGGATGGTTAGTTTTATCAGATATGTGTTGCCATGGATTCACTCCTGCTTCTGCTAATGGCTTGTCATCAAATTCGACGTTGAACGAAAGCTTATTAGGTAACACATTCAAGTCATTCCTCGTCATGTGTTGTGAGTGTTTCTCATACTCGCGATTTTCAGTTCGATCCAACACACTATATTGTATGCTATTAGCAACTGAACTCGGTCTTACCAATATGGGTGATTGACGAGGTGTGCTTGGTGCAGTAACCATTGTTTGTATTGAAGTGACGGATGATGGTCTATTCTTAGTATTTCTTGATAAAACTGGCGATGCTTTTTGTGATGGAAGTGAGTCTTGTGATATCAATAATGGCTCAGAAATGACCTTCATATTTTCCTCGATATCACGAAGATACTCTCTCTCTTCTGATGCGGTAATACTCCTTTCTAAAAAATATACATAAATATCATATTAGTCAGCTAGTTATATACTATGTACCAGCAGTTTCACCTTCTGCATCACTTTCATCCTCTTCATCTTCTTTTGGGGGTCTCATTGCAGCAAATGACTGAATAATTTGTTGTGCTTCCTTTTTACCTATATTTTTTTGATAGGCCTATACACAATAAAATCACGGTTACCACTTTTGAAAAAAAAAATTATGTAATATATTGGATATTTTTGTTAATTACTTGTGTCGCCATCCTTAAAAGTGCTTCAACGTAAATATGCCTTGCTTCCATACTTGAAGTACCTTCCAATTTTTTCCACGCATCCCTTGTATATTCGTATATTCATTAACTGGATGTTTTTATAATACTTGATTTAATATATATATATATATATATGTTGTTTATACCATTTCGCTCTACCAACAACATCAAATATACCAGGTCTTGATTTACCAACATTGCCTTGTGATACTTGCTTATAAAGTGAGTATAACTATTTTATTGAAAATTAAGTTTTTATTGTTCTTTTTTTTTTAAAAAAAAAAATTAATCACCTCTAATTTTTGGTTATTAGTGGGTTGAAAGCCAGAACTATTATTCGGTAAGCTGCGAATAAAGTTCAAGGCCTTTTCGTAACGTTCAATAATAAACCCCTCAGAGTAAAGGGGAGGAATGGTGCTAATGGTGGTCATTAAAAAAAAAAAAAAAAAAAAAAAAAAAAAGTAATTGATTAAAAGAGAGGATCCGTTACACGCAGGATAGCAAACGGCATTTATAATTATATTTGGAAGGACGTCACAATACTTGTAACTTACTCTTATCAGGAATATAAAAGAGACCCACTCTTTTAAATGCGTCTCTTTTCATTGAAATACTTATAATATTTTATATATTTATTTCTGAATTGACAAAATAATAGAACGTAGATCTTGATTAAATTAAATTTGCCCTACTAACGTAAATAAATCCTACATGTTTCAACTTTCTCTTAGCGAAAAGCAATGCGAATTCTGTTTATGATGTATTGAATTCTGCTAATATGGATACTGTGTGTTTAATACACAGTTCTAATTCAGAAGCTCCTCGTAAAATACATAGAGTTATAAGAATATAAACTGTCGGATCACAGTAACTTAGCCCAAAATTTTCGAATATACATTGAATAAAAGTAAGCGTTAAGTCTATAATTTTATTTCACTTCGGATGCCTAAAAAAACTGGTCAATAAATTTTGAAATAAACTATACGATTTGCAAGATATAGACTTTTCTTGTAATACTTATCAAGCATTTACGCTATCGCTTTAAAATGCTGTCAAACCTTAAATAAATGGGGTTACACGGTCTTCTCGTGTTGAATTATTTAAGTAGATTATCAAGTTTTACCGCTTAAAAAGTAATGTATATCAGCCCTTTACTGCCAAGGCACTCCAAACAAAAAAAAGTGAAATACCAAAATGTATGACGTAAATTTTTTTTATAAATAGCAATTTTTTTGGTGAATTCTTGGGGCACGATTTGTGACGCAGACTTTTGGCCTTTGGAGTTCCTGATTGTGGTGTAGATGAGTTTATGTGGTATCATTTGAGCTTATACATTAACCAAAGGCTTCATAATAAATGTTAAGATAAATAATAATAATAATAAAAAGTCTAGTTATAAAAAAATAGTGTAATCTTGTTACGGGCAATCTTGAAGAAAACTTATTGGATAGTACATAAAAAGACAAGAAACTTTAGCAAAAAAGAATGGTTTTATTTATGTATATGTATATCACAACATGTCAAAGGAAATTAAGTTTAATCTGGACTTTTGTTTATTACTTTTTTTTTTTTTTTTTTTTTTTTTTTTTTTTTTTTTTTATTTTATTATTACAATAATCATTTAAAAAAGTTACTAGTGCTTTAGCCTTTACAATCCAGAAAGAGAAAGTTTCTGAATTCAAAGTTTCCCAAGACAAACCACGAGGAGGTCCACTAGCTGAAGTCTCGAGGATACAACGGATAAGTACAACAACACAACAATCAATCATAATATTTTTCTTAGAGATGACTACCAAGATAAGAACCATCAATCCAACTCTCCCTTCGATATTCGTATGGTTTTACGTGCCATTACACCCAGGATTAAACTGCACGAACCGCTCGTAAACGAGGACGGAAGAGAAGGAGACAGGACTTACCAAGATAGAACATACTCGCCAAAAAATAGAATCACTAACTGCTGCGGTGTTGTGGCAACAATCAACCTTTGATCATAATACTTTCCTTTGAGATGACATCCACCGAGATGAGAACCATCAATCCAACTCTCCCTACGATATCCGTATGGTTTTACGTGCCATTACACCCAGGATTGAACTGCACGAACCGCTCGTAAACGAGGACGGAAGAGAAGGAGACAGGACCCATCAAGATAGAGCATACTCGCCAGAAAATAGAACTCACAAAACTTGATCATTGCTTTTACAAACCCGTTGCATTGCTGAAACTGTTAGAAACTGCTTGGAAACATAATATAAAAAAAAAAATAACTTACCTCATAACAACAACCGTTTTGTCCTTTTGATTTCAAGTTCCAGCAGATACAAATAGCGATATTTTTAAAATGAGTGTTAGAAACTGTTAGAAACTGTTTGGAAGCATAATAAATATATAAAAAAAAAAAAAAAAAAAAAAACTTACCATCATAACAACAACAACTAAAGCAGCACCAGTATTAGTCAGAGCAATACCTATCATAGCAACACCTGTCATAGCAGCACCTGTCATAGCAACACCACCAGCCATAACAATAACCGGTAACACCAATAAACAAACACCCGGTGATGACAGCAGAAAATCGATACTATGGCACCATATTAACTGTATCACAAATAGAACAAGATACCCGACAAAAGAAACCCAGAAGCAACTGGTATTCAAATCTTTAAATCTTTATGCAGCAATACACTTTACCTCCCAGAAGTAAACTTCTAGGACCAGGAACTATCCCATGGTAAGTTAATTACAGATGAAGAATAAAGAAATGTCGAGATCTATACTAATCTGCAAGTAGAGAACTAATGCATTACACTTCGAGAAGTGCTGATTGCGGCATGTCAAAACATTGTAAATGTTCCACGGTAAGAAAACCGCTACATTCGCATCACAATCAAACAATAGAACACCATACTTTGCAAAAGAAAAGATAATAATGGGTATAAAAGGAGGAACAACAGGGTTATTTTGTATTTTTTTTTTATTCGTAATTTGATGATGACGTTTCCAAAAAAAAAATTATGATAAAAAAAAAAGTGTGTCACAAAAAAAAACCACAGAGACTGAAGCGCCGTAGAAACAGAATTTATTATTATCTCACCTTAACATAAACGTAAAGGCTTTATTATTTTCAAACTAATATTGTAGTTACAGTCTTTGGTTAGATTGAAAGTTTAATTGAGCTCCATGGGTGAATTTAACAGTAGGTAAAGAGCAACAGCGGAAATATTATTACTCTATATTATGTATAAAAAGAGGATATCTTTCAATTAACGAGTGTGTAAACACAACTATAACATTACTTTTGATTTGTGGTCTTATGTAAGCGTATTATCAACAAGTTATCTTTGTAGGATTACCCGTCTTTATATATTTATATATACATACATATAGACAATGACAGAAAATAAAGGACATCATGTATATATTATTTGCCACCTTTTTTTTTTCTTTTCATACATATCCCTTAGTATAAAGTGAAATGAGTTGAATGATCTTCTACAGTTAGTGTTAGTTACTATTCGATAAGTTGGGCTCTTTGTTGACTGAATGTTTGATAATTGGTTCAAGTCAAATAAATAACTACCATCAAAACTTTCATTATCCTGTGTTTTAAAGGAAGCTATTTTCGTGTTACCAATCTTGTCTTTATTGGTTTAATTATTCAAAGAAAAAAAAGATAATAACTAAAATGGTATCTTTAATAATTATAAGGTCTGATCATCTTTTCTTTTGCTTTTGGTACTTTACTTTCTAAAATATTGCCTTTTTGTATTTCAACAATAGGCGAAATACAAAATCAACATTATCGCTTCCCTCAACTTTCTCAAACACAACATATTAGTTATAATCGAAGCAGAAGTAACGGAAAGGATTCATACACTATCATTTAGGTTTTCGTTCGACATTGTTTACTGTGATATTTACAAAACCATGAAAATAAAATTGAACAAAAACTATCAGGTCTAGACTTCTTGGTCAACCAAAAGAAATCCAAGTAGCTCCTTCTTCAACCACAATTCAACGTCTTGGTTTTCTCATCAACAAAGAAAGTATGACCCTCACAGTATCTACCAACAAAATATGAGACATACGTTGTATAACTCAAAATTATTACATCAAACTACTCTAAAACTAACGGCATTAATACCTTTTTTTGGTATTATTGCTATCAAGGCTACATATTAGACAGTTAATTGAACAGAGGATTGCTACGGAATCATCAACACTCATCCGTTAACTAAATTATACAACGATGGATTCAACATTTACAACAATGGAGTGATCATTCTTTTATCCACAAAAAGCATCATCACAAACTTTATACGGGATCATTTATGACAGGTTCGGGTATAGTTGATGGAATAAAAACTATTTTTGACACTTGAAATCAAGAAAAAAACCAGCTGCAACATAATATAGACTATCTCGAGTGATTTATTCATTTATTATATTATACGAAATCAACGACATCAAGGTAAATAATTACAAACTTATCGCAACAATTCAACTACTGTTGTCTCCTGCCATATTTAATTTAACAGATGTACAATCTCTTCAACAGTTAACTAGAGCTCGAAACAACGCTGTTTACTATTGTCAAGTATTTTAATGAATAGCAGATACGCAGGGCTTGAAAATATTGAAAAAACAAGAGAGTAACGAATTTAATGTGCTTATAAATACTAAATAATTTCAATATATATATATATATTTTTTTTTTACACTGGTATGTACTCCTTTAAAGACAGCTAGTCGCTAAATACCATTTCTCATAAACTAAATATAATAAAATCTTTCTAAGTTGACAACTAAATAGTCTGGTGCTCACTTTTTTATTTACTTCTTCGTTATCTGTATCGTCTTTTTACATTTAATAACTATCCCCAACCTCTATCTCTACCTGCACTAATGTATTAAATAGTAGGCTCTAACTTAGTTACAATTACGGTTACTCTAAAACTCTCAAAATCACAATAATAAAAGCATATCTTTTATCCCTAATTGTCAAATCTTCATTACTTATTTCTCAAAAATTTGACACCATACTTGGCGTCAAATTTTCAAAGAATTAATCTGTTTTATGGGTATACGGCTCCATATAAAAATAAAAAAAAAACATTATTGTTGATTAGATTCACGTTTTTAGTTTAAATAAATATTTAAACTCGACAAGATCTACAAAGACCTACGATGACCATCTCTCCAGAAAAGAAAAGGAAAAAGAAAACGCCGTAAATTATTAAGATTGGATTAACTAGAAGATCCTTTTTTTATGTCACCTTAATAAAGAAGATGGTATATGTATATACATACATATGCAGCACAAGATTTTTTTAATCCTCCTTCTTCTAGTTACAAAGAAAAAATAAATAAATATATCTTTAAAGCTCCAAACTATTGTATTAAAAAATGAGGAATTTATGATAATAAATGTATAAAATTGCAAGATTAATGATTTAATTTACTTCAAAGGTTGAGTTGTTGTTATAGACAGAAAACTCACAATATCTCGAAAATTCTCTTACAGATAAAATGGTATTTATATGCATCCGCTTTAAAACTTATAACTAACCCCAAAAATATAAAGACAGAAAAGAACTGTTGTTTTATTACTAATTTATTCAAATCTTTGTGATGTGTTTTATAGCCATTCAACTAAGCAAAAATTTATTTTTTAATATATGTACGTAGAGAAAAAAAATATATAAATTTGCAAACTAGATAGTGTGCATGTATATATAGTAATAGATTTATATGTAACTAGAGTTAAAACGCCAAGTTGGATATCAAGAAATTATACACTTCTCACTTTTTTTTACAGGTTTCTTGCTTGGAGATGAAACTGATTCAGTACTACTACTGATATGGCTATTTCTTTTTTCCTGCTTATCTTGTTTTACTATGTGTTTTTGCTGTTGCCTCCGTTGTTGTTGTCTTTCTTCTTCATCCTGGATAGAGATAGCAATAGCATAACTAAAAAAAAAAAAAAAAAAAAAAAAAAAAAAAAAAAAAAAAAAAGAACGTTTAATGATATTTCATCCAAAGAATTAATTACATTAGTATGCTATTTTCTTTACTCTAAATCGGTATTGGCATCTTTAATTGAAATGTCTTCCTCCTGGCGAGTTTTAAAGTTTCCATTGTAAAATTGTGAAGCTCCTTGATCGATATCAGTAATATTCTCCCAAATAACAGAACGCTCCAATACAAGACCAGAGTCAGTAACCAACATAAATAGACCGTTTGGATGTCTATAAACGGTTGAGAACTAAAATAAACTTAATTAAAAATAAACTTATATACATATACATCTTACATGATTATTTCTAAACAAAACAAATAAAGAATCAATTGAGATTGATTCCAATAAGAGTTCGAGACCAAAATAAGTCAATTGGGTCGCTGTATTATGTAAAAATTCAGTGGCAATAAATCCTTAAAAATAGATGTTAATTTCTCTTTTTCTTAATATATATGTAATCAACATTTCGGTATACCTTGATGTAGTTTTTCTTCTTCTTCTAAAGATAAAGTTTGTTGTTTAACACTCGAAGTTATTTCATCTGCTTGAACGATACATTCTACGATTTGGTTGTATGATTTATATTTATTTACCACAACATCATATGTTTCAATATCCTAATTTTTTCTTAAAATTAAAATCTTTGTTTTCACCTTTCTTTTAAATTTTTTCCCTTACTTGAGGGTCTGCAATCCAACCATGAACAAGATCAACGTTAAATAGTTCAAACATAGCTAATTCTTTAGTTGGCTCAAATCCATGAATAGAATCAAACTTTACGTTCACATCTAAACCTGTTTTCAACCTTGGTAAAATAGAAAGCGCGTCGTCTAAATCATATTCTGAAGTAGCACGCCTCTTTTCTAGTTTTCGTTGTGATGCCTGAGTTTAAATGAATTAAAAATAAATTGCATAACATCAATTATGTAGGACATTTTACCTCTTCTTGTGATGCATGATTTAATAAGTAATCACCTAATCTATCAACCAAATACTCAAATTTAACGATTTCTCTATCTGGTGGCTGTATATCCAAATCACCTCTTAAGAATAAAACGTTACAGATAGCTACTAAAGGACAAGGACCGTTCTCTATTTTAAGACAGCCATGTTTTAATATGTGATAGACAACGTAGTTATGTTTAGAGTTTTACCATTCTGTGTAATGATTCGAACAGTTTGACCCTTAAAATCAATCGTTTTTACTAAATATTCATCTTCACCACATTGACTGGCAATATTAGGTAAAGTAACAGGTGCTGTTGTCTCTTGCTCAATGGACGCGTCTTTGTTCAAGTCGATTGCCTTTAGTTTTGAATCGATATCTTCCATCTTGCCACAGAAAAAGAAAAAAAAAAGATAAAAGACCAAAAAAAAAAAAAAATAATAATAATAATAAGAAATACAAGGCTAGAAACTTTATTTTGAAAAATATACATGTGACACTTTTTTTTTTTTTTTTTTTTTTTTTTTTTTTTTTTTTTTTTTTTTTTTTTTTTTTAGGTTAGGCTGGTGGTAAAGGAGGTTCTTCAATATCAGACAACTCTAGATCTGACACTTCTTCGTAAATCTCCTCTACGTCACTTCCATCCTCTTCACTTCCGTCCTCTTCATCCTCACTCTCACCTTCACTCTCATCATCTTCCCCTTCCCCTTCCCCTTCCTCTTCCTCTTCCTCTTCCTCTTCCTCTTCCTCTTCCTCTTCCTCTTCCTCTTCCTCTTCCTCTTCCTCTTCCTCATCATCGTCATCGTCATCGTCATCGTCACCAAATCGAAGTGATTTTATATCACTATCGCTTTCTCTTTCGAATTGACTCCAGCCATCATCTTCATCACTATCATTAAATAATCTAACAAAGCCATCTTCCTCTTCGTTTTCTTTGCCTTCTTCTACTTTTTCTTCCTCTTCCTCCATCAGATCATCTTGAGGCTTTGTCCAAACCTTTGAAGCTGAAGCTTTTTCAACGGCCTTCTTCTTTTCCAGTTTAGCCATTTTTTGAGCATGAAAATATTGGGGACTAACCCAACTACCTAATCTAATGATACCGGATGTTTTGGCAGTAGACGCAGTACGTTTAGCAACATGAGGTAACCTACAATTAGCGTTTGAACATTGTCCTGTTTCCGCGAATTCGGGGCATACATGAACATGCTTTTCAGCACAATCTGTGCCCTTGGGACAATAGCCTTCCATTGCAAAGGCTTTACATACAGGTGCATCTGGGCTAGTTCGAACGTGCATATACATACAAGGATCATTTTTACAACTTCCTTTCTGAAAGTGAACACAATGAGGCATATTAAACTGGTTAGGTGTATGTGATAATTTACAAACTTTTTGGCATTTGTTTTGTAAGAAACGGGGGCATATCGCTCTTCGGTTCATATCATGTTTGAACGGACAACGACCTGCGTTGGGGCATTTACCGTATCGTGTAAAGAATCCACAGTAACGTTCTTTTTTGGTTTGCGTACGAAGAACCAGTGATTTACCTGATCTACCTTGTCGAATATAACCTTCAGGACCTCGGGTAAATACCATATTACCTCCTTTACTTCTTTGCGAAGGTTTTTTTTGTTTCACCCGAGCAGTTGCTTGACCAAGTACCATATTTTGGTTCATATCTCGTCTAAGAAAATGGTTAGCTTCTCTTTTTTTATATCTATATGTATTGTACATAATAAATATGTTTAGATTTATATACCTTTTTGACGAACGTCGAACCAATACTTTAGGGCCCATAAAATTGGATTTAATAGCTTTAGAATCAAATAAATCCTTTCGAATTAATTTTTTCCCCTTAACTACAAAATCGATACCGTTGATGGCAACTTGTTTTCTTCCAGTAAGAGCATCAACAGATTTAACCATTGTGTTATTAGTAGTTGAGCTACCTTTATGATTAATAATTAATTTACGATGTTGACTCTTTTGTGGTGTTAAGGATGAAGAATTTGCAGAAGGAGTAGTAGGTGTTGTGTTTAAAACAAGTTTACGGTTATGGCTTACAGGTGAAGGTTGGGGTCTATTATAAGGTCCAGGTCTACTATAAGGTTTTGATCTCGAGTAAGGTGCATATGATTGTGGTGGTGGTAGTACAGATGTTGGTCTAGTATAAGAACGGACGTTATTCGGATTAGGTCGAACTATTGACATGTTTCCTCCTCGACCTCGAGAATTATATGGTCTTGCATGGTATGCAGGTGAAGTATTATAAGTGGGTATATATCCTCCTTGAATACTTTTTTGTTGCTGAATAGCTGAACTTAGCTTTGCAATGCGATCGAGCATTTCTTGATCGGTAGCCATTTTTTTCTTCCTATTTATGTACTGTTTACTTAAAAAAAAAAAAAGCTGTATCAGTGAAAAAAAAAAAAAAAAAAAAAAAAAAAAAAAAAAAACTATGCAAACAGTGAAACGGTCACAAACAACATTGAATTTTGACAAATCAGGAGAAATTGAAGCGGGGTATAACGGTGATAACAAATGTAAAGCAGGTGTAGTTCCTCAAACAATCATGTGCACATGTAAGAAATAAATAGTAGAGAAAAAACTTGGTTTCGTATTCTTAACAAAAGGCTGTTTTTGAAACAGTTTAACCTATATTTCGATTTAGAGAAAGAGATAACAATAAAATAAAAGGTCATACGATATGTTCTCATGATAAAACATATGTTTTATACATTTAAATATGTATACATATATAATCGCTATACGTGTAGCTGAAGCATATCTGTAGGTAAAAGTAGCCCTATTATATTAAGGCAAATATCTATTGGATATGAATTGCATTTCCCATCAACCCTTATAATATATATATAGAAGTTGTGGCAAACATTGTACGTTTATTATTATGATAGAATACAAAAATAGCTATATTAAACTCTACATCGAAGTGTAACTTTTAAAAGTCCTGACCATTTTGTTTGCATAGCTAATAGATGTTCTTCACTAGATATAATAATATCTTGAGTATCGGAACATAGAATGGAAGAAGCGGATGAGTACCGTGCGTTTTCACAATAAGAAAAAGATAATTGTTTTGCAGGTAAATCTATACCAAGTAAAGCAAATTTGTGTATTACATGTAATTGCAATTGCTCTAAGGATATATTTCTAGTAACACGAATGATGATAATATTTTGATAATCATACACAATTTTAAATTTGATATTATCATCATCTTCGGAAGATAAAACACTTGTAGTAGGTGATGGTAATGATTGTTGTGAAGTTGTAGTTGATGATAGAAATAAGGAGGATGTTGTTACTGATTGTATCATAGAAGGCGTGCTTGATAACATGCTTGACGGCCTTATTGAAAATATTCTTTTTAATGTGCTGACTGGATAGTTATAGGTTTTTGGTGAAGAAAAGAACGAGATCAATAAATCTGAACATGTAATGTTTGTTTCAAGTAATAATAATTGGTTACAAAACGATTCTATTTCTAATTGTCTATCGATATATTTTTGATTACTCTTCTTTATAAAACCGAAATCTTTTTTGATCATTTTTAAGCTTTTCTTGACATTGAACTGTTGGTGTATATCTCGAGAAAACCGAATAAAATCAGAATACGTGTACCTCATTTCAGTAAATTGATTTGTATACCATTCGATTTGAAGAGGATACCATGTAACTGTTTCATCTTGTCTTTGATATGGTTTAACAGTTATTCCAAGTATAGGACATGTAACTATGTGTGGAAAGATACTAGCCATATTAACAATAATGGGAAAAAGAAAGAAAAGAGAAGAAAAAGGAACGAAGAAAGGGAAAAAACAAAAATAGGGAAAAACTCAAGTACATTTTTTAATCCTCCCATCATCTGTGCGCGTAATTAAGTAGTTGGATAAATCATCTATTCATGTTTAAAATAAAAAAGGGAATTTTTGAACACCAGATTTTCTAATTTTTTTTTATTCTTATTTACCACCAAGCATGTTTAATGTGGCAAGATCAGAACAGGAAACTTGGAATAGTTGTGTCAAAACTATTTTGGGCTTATTAGGTTAGAAGTAAATATCTCGTCGAGCGTCTATTGTTATTTACCAGTGTATACGTATAGAGGATAGTCTTTTTAATGGTGTTATACCTAGCACGAAAATAAACTTTCAAGGCTCGAATGAATGGTTAAAAAAGAATGAAAGCACAGGTAAACTAGAAAAGAACACGATTTATTATGCACTTTATTAAAAACTCGAATAGAACCTTTATCTACTCCACAATCACCTAGTATTCATACAATGAAACGAAAGCGTAGTTTTTCTGACTCGGCACAAGAACGCAAGCAACAAAAATTATCAAGCAACTTGGCTAACGACATTGCACGTAGTTTATCTGTGTCCATGGAAGACGATGTTGACATGTCAAGTCTCCCTATTAATATCTATAGTAAACCCATTGACCAAGAAAATCCTGTACCCACATTACGACGCATATCATTAAGTGGTACTTTAAACCATACTTCTTCTTCTCTGTCGCAATGGTTAGAAAAGCAAGCTCAAGCTAACCACATATCAGTAGCAGAGTTTAAAATTTTATTCCATGAAAAGCAAAAATTGTTACGACAACATTTGGATTTATTACAAATACCCAACCAACCGTTTGACTCAATTCGTGAAAACTTGTCAAAAGTTTTACGTTTAGCGGATGATTTGAGTGGCGATCATACAATTCCCTTTAGTGTAAATATTCACATGTGTATAGCATTTTATGTGCATCCTTTGACATAACCTATTTATAGGAAATTTTCCCGGAATGGACACTTTATGAGAACAAAATCAACAAACTGGCAACTTATGTACAGGTAAAATGAGATACAAAAATAAACCTATGACATCAAACACTAAAATGCATGTCAATGTAGTCAATAGAAGATATGAGTTTCTCTATCAGTAATGTTATACCACAAACCAATGATTTATTGCAAGATATTAAAGGACTTCAAAGTACACTTGATAGCAAAATAGCTTTATACGGTGACGCATTAATTCAAAACGGCTTAGAATGGAAAGCTATGGGAATGCCTGTAGATGATCAATTGTTAAATGCTACATCACAATGGATTCATAATCTATGTATTGGCGTATTAGATGCATTGGATAAAGAATGTAAAAAAGCACAACAACAAGCTCAGAATATGCAAGATCTTATTCATCTACCTATTGGCCAAAATGTAAATATAAAAACTTTATTTTCGACATATGTGTACATACTAATTTGTTTATTGTTGTTAGTTGATGTCATCTATTTTAGTAGGCCTCGAATTTATATCAGAAGCATCTGCATTTATTGGATTTACAGCACAAAAGCTTTTATATGACTGTCGAATTTTAGCAACAATTTATGGACAATGGGTATCTGAAAACTTGGAACATATTCATGATAAACCTCCAGATAAAAAGACTACACCAAAAAGAATTGCCATTCGGTATATGCAATGGATGGATAATATGACACGTATCATATCATCTTTATATTCTTTGGGAGAATTAGAAATGCGATATCGCGACCCAAGTCTTTTATCGAAACTATCCGTAGAGGGTTTGTCTGCTATTTTCGTTGAAGTGACAATAAAGGCTTTAGGTATCATTGAAATGGAACGAAAAAATCCATCGGTTTCTGTAAATAGTAAAATTGCTGGCAATATTATGACAAATCCACATACAACATTTATATATATGGGTGAATCTTTACTAAATTATGCAAATAAAATCATTGAATTAGCTGGCAGAGAATGGTCAGATGGAAACAGAATTCAGGTAAATGATAATCTTATATATATATATATATATATATATATCAAATAAAACACATTAGACTCATCTATTGTTATTGTATAATTCAGGCACTACATTTATACCTAAAAGATTTAGAAAATTCACTTGAGTCATCATGATTGTAAATATATAGCATTAAATAAATAATAAGCTGTAGTAACTATCAACTGTAAAGTGGGAGTTTATTTTGTTTAATCCTTATATTTTTGGAATAATTGTACAGCATTTACGATATCAACATTTCCGCCACTAAGAACAATACCAATACGCTTAACACCATCCTTCTTTATCTTTTCTTGGAATTCCTTATTATGAAGAGCGACAGCAACACCAACAACTGCACTAGGTTCGAGGCATAATTTCATGCGTCCCCAAATAAGTTCCATAGTGTTAATAATTTTTTTTTCAGATACAATAAATACATCATCTACATGTTTATGAATTTCTGCATATGCAATATCACCCAAGTTTGTTAATAAACCATCAGCAACAGATGAGGATGTATTAGTGTTGACTAATCGTTCCTTGTTCTTGAAAGAACGATAGCAGTCATTGACATTTGTCGGTTCAGCAGCATATACTTTAATAGCAGGGTTCAAAGACTTTGCAGCAATAGAACAACCTGTCAACATACCACCGCCCCCAACCGGTACAATAATAGCATCTAAATCATTGACTTGAGATAACAATTCAAGAGCAATGGTCCCCTGACCAGCAATTACATTTGGATGATTGAAAGGATGGATAAAAGTAGCGCCCGTTTCTTGTGCAACATCATTTGCCTAATTATTCAGTGTGTTGGTTTAGATTGCAAATACAAAATTACTCATCATATGTAAACTTACAGTTTTCTCACGACTCGCTTGAGTTGGCTCACATTCTGTAACAGTTGCGCCATAGCCAATGACTGCAGTCTTTTTGATAATTGGTGTGGTGGTAGGCATGACAACATATGCTTTTATACCTTGATTTTTAGCAGCTAAAGCGATCGCCTGTGCATGATTACCCGAGGAATGAGTGACTACACCGCGTTCAGCTTCTTCTTTGGATAATAAGGCAATAGCATTACTGGCTCCTCTATATTTAAATGCTTTTTTTTTTCATTTTTAAAAAAAAATTGTTATCAGCCACTGAGCCCCAAAAGTAAAATAAATAAAATAAAAAATAACGTACAACCGGTTTTTTGAAACAATTCACATTTCAAAAATAATTCAACAGGATTGTGAGGTTGGGAGGCAAGCAAATCTAATGTGGCACTAGTCAGTACAGGTGTACGACGTACGTTTATGCGTTCCGCAGCTTGTAATATATGGTCAATAGTAATTTGAGGCGCCATGATATAATTAAACAGAAGAAGAGGGAAATAATGAACATGAAAGAAAAAGTTCGAAAAAAGAGAACCTTTGTACAACGTGAAAAAAGATTTATAAAAAAAAAATATTTATACATGATCTACATACTAGGCAGGTGGTAAAAAACTGGAAAACAAAACAATCCCGATCAAACCATAGAGTACAAAGTATGTGAGCACCACGTTGGCCAATGTGAATTTCTTGTCGTTTAAACCCTTTATCCATAAATCACCAACGTACCAATAGAGAGGGGGTAATGAAGTAAAGAAGCGGATGATAACTTGGATATGCATACTAGTTACTACGTAAAATAATAGGAAGGTCCAAAGATACATGTAGACAGATAATTTGGGACTAGCATACGTTTGATCGTTTGCAGTTGTTTTACTTTTGATAATACCCAAAGAGAAAAATGTAGCTGGGTCAGATTGGATATATGTCTTTAAACCCAATACACTTAAAGTGATAATAGGTGCTGCTAAAACAAAATTTGGTATTTGTTTCATTTCGTAATAGCTAAGAAATCCATTATCCCTAAATATATAATTACTTAGCATTGCCATCCAAGTGAATGAATTGAATGGTATTTTACCAGTACTCTTTTTGAACAAAACTATACAGTAAAGGAATTTTGTTTGTACACCATGGTCTATCTAATGAACAGAATTGGATATATCCATAATACTGAAATAATCCAATTCCAGATAACACAACTAATGTATAAAAAACAGATAGTATAACTCCTACTACAAAATTCTATTTCCTAATTTTATTAATATTAGAAGAACATGTTTACAGCTTCTATTTTTTTTATACCTTGCGTTGAATAAAACGAACCCAGATCAAATCGTACCAAAAGAATCCAGAATAAATAATGGCATTAGATCGAATAAGAGAGGTAAATCCCCATATCATAGCAGCACTTGTATACTTTTTTTCTACAATCCATCTCATACCTGTAAAACTCATTAAAGCAAAAATAGATTCAGTGTAAAATGAAGACATGAACATAGCAGGCGGTGATAAGCAAAATGCAATTGACGATACATATGCTAGTCGTTGATTCCTTGGTAATAAGGCGAGTGTTAACCTAATTATTAAAAACAGGATAAGGAAGGGGACTTACTGTGTTAAATATATCATTTCTTACTTGTATAAAGCTCCTGCTGCTAAAACAAATGACACATTAGCGATGGTTACACCAGATATAAGTAAAGTATATTTGATTCCCACAATTTGTTGTAAAGGTAAAAATACTATTTTTTTTGGAAGTAAATTAAAGGGAATAATGCAGACTGTTTCCTTTCCTACCTGTATTTGATACTAATCTGGCCAGTAATGGCATTAAAGGAAAGAAGGCAGTTTCCTGCTCATAAACGTAACCATGCTCAGCAATATGTAGAAAGTAAAGTGCATCCCATCGTAAAAAGACATTCAGAATGTGGTGTGAAGTTGACTCAAGTTGAATCTCTGCAGAGGAATCGTAACTTCCTGTAAAGAAATATGATATAAAAGCTAAAGTTATTGTGATTAAACGGGATGCAATAGCAACCGAATAAACTTTGTTTAACATATCGTGAAGAGAAAGGACGAGAAAAGCTTCGGTTGTTCAATGAACTGTGGAAGCGGGGTTCCATGAAATCTTTTTTAGTTTGTAACTTTTTTCTCTTTTTCTCTTTTTCTCATAGCTCTTTCTTTTGTTTTAAGTCATGTCAATACTAGCTCTTAAAAGCTTACCTAGAAAAATATCTGTTCCAAACAGTTTAGTTAAACAGGTATCTTGCTTACTCGGTACAAGACGCTTAAACCATTCTACTACAACTACCATTCACCGTTCAAACATTCCAGAACCTACCGAAAAAGAAGACTTTATTCGCAAGATCTTTGATGATAGTTCAGTATGGAGAATTCAAACAGAAACCACAAAATCCAGTCCGGATTTTGTAGGGTTATTCGAAAACCAACACTTTGCAGATATCCATGGTATTAATTATGCTGCACAACAAGCGATCCAACGAGCACAAATCATTGTCGAACGTATTTGTAATGCACCTGAAAATGGGCCCGAAGAGATGAGTCGAATCGTTAAGAATTTGGATAGACTATCAGATACCCTTTGTAGTGTAATTGATATGGCTGAATTTATTAGAAATGCTCATCCAGATCAAGTGATTATGGAAGCAGCTAATAAAGCTTATGGTGATTTATGCTCTTACATGAACACGTTAAATACTGATACTCGAATTCATCAAGTAAGTAATTATCAATAATCAAATATATAGCCATCTCTCTAAATACTGTTTCAGGTTTTGTCACAAGCGTTGGCGGATAAATCCATTGTTAACAAATTCAGCCCTGATGAATATGCAGCAGCCATTGTATTTTTAAGAGATTTTGAAAAATCTGGTATTCATTTACCAAACAAGCAACGAGCGGATTTTGTTGGATTATCAGATCAAATCATTCATGTTGGTCGTGAATTTATTCAAATGAATCCTAGAGCAGTTCATACCGTAAAGATCAATAAATCTGATTTAGCTGGTGTTGGTCCCTCTGTCATTCGTAATGTAGCGAATCGAGATGGATATGTTTATGTAAAAACTGATTCTACTGAATGTCAAATGATTTTAAAATATGCAAAAGATGAAAAGGTTCGAAAATTAGTATATGAATCAATGAATTCTGCCACCGAGGAAAGTATTGCGACATTGGAAGATTTGATGTTGACAAGAGCGGAATTAGCTAGACTTGTTGGCCGAGATTCTTATGCAGAATTGCAATTACAAGATAAAATGGCTAAAAATCCTAGTAAGTATAGACAATGAAGCCGCACCCGCTTTTTTTTTTTTTTTTTTTTTTTTTTTTTTTTTTTTTTTTTTTTTTTTTACCGTGAAAGACTTACAAAATGAAATAGAAAACATAGATACATTTTTGCGAACACTTTTAAGACATCAAGAACCAACATTTAAAAACGATATAAACTTATTACAAAAAACAAAGCAGCAGATTCTGCAACTTAATTCAACATCTACAATCAATGCATGGGATCGTGATTATTATATGCAAATTTATAGCGCTAGTCAATCGACCCCAGTCAATTCACCTTGCTTTTCTGTGGGTTCAGTCATTCAAGGCCTTTCTCGATTATTTAAGCATTTATATGGTGTAGAATTTGAGCCTGCGCCATTAAAAATAGGAGAACAATGGCACGATCAAGTGCGTAAATTAGATGTTGTATGTGAACGTGAAGGAAAGATTGGTACAATCTATTGTGATTTATTCTCTAGATTTGGAAAAACGACCAACGCAGCACATTATACCATTCGCACTTCTAGACGTATTGATGATGATGATGCAGAAAATGATATCAAGTACGCCTTTGCCGGACGTAATGTCGATCCAACTCGTTTCTTACCACCTATTATACCACCTGCTGAAACCGTTCGTGGAAAAGATGGGTTGTATCAATTGCCTGTGATTGCATTGACGTGTGATTTCTCTTATAGCTCAAATGGGCAAGCCACTTTATTATCCATGTTTGAAGTGGAGACCTTATTTCATGAAATGGGCCATGCTATGCATTCTATGCTTGGGCGTACAGATTTCCATAATGTTGCCGGTACAAGATGTGCGTCTGATTTTGTAGAGTTACCCTCAATTTTGATGGAGCATTTTGTTTGGCATCCTAAAGTACTTCCATTATTTGCTAATTCAAGTTACGGTAAAAAAGTAACACCTGAAGCAGTAGACGCTTTCTTGAAACAACGCAAAAGATTTAGCGGCATTGAAGTTAATAGCCAGATTTTAATGGCTCTTGTAGATCAACAATATCATTCTTCCAAGGTGAATGAATCTACTTTCTCTAGTGTGAGTGAATGGTATAAACTTCAAGATCAAGTTGGATTATTCCCTAGTGTACCGGGCACTATGTGGCCTGTACAATTTGGTCACTTATTTGGTTATGGATCAAATTATTATTCATATCTTTTTGATAGAACACTTGCAAGAAGAGTGTGGGAAACTAGTTTTAAATCAAATCCATTAGATAGAGAAAAGGGTCAAGCGCTTCGAGATAATTTATTAAAAGTGGGTGGTGCACGTGATCCATGGAAATGTGTTGCTGATGTATTAGGCGGTGAAGATGGTGCAAAGATTGTTAACGGTGATGAAGAAGCAATGAGAACTGTAGGTGATTGGGGAATTGATGTATAAATAAAATTATTAGAAAATAATAAGAATAAGACCGCATAAATACAAATAAAGTTAGTGCTTTTTTTTTGGATCTTTTTCATTTTTTCTTTTTACTTTTCATTTTTTTTTATTCTACAATAAACACGTTAAAAAGTTAGAAAATGACAAGCGTATTAGAGACAAGGAGGTAACTTACTTGGAAGCTATATTTGAACCTCAAATAGCTAACACAAACTCTGAATTACCATTCTATATAAAGGAAAGCCTGGGATGTAATATTCAGTGACCCTAATTTATCTTTGAATTCACTACGACACCGAGCCGTAGCAGGTACAGTTTGTCAAACAGGCTTGCGTTCAGTCTGTTGGAAGGTAAATATTCAACAAAAGGGAATATAAAGGCAAAAAGAGCTGAAATATGATGATTAGATATTTCTAGGGTATCTTCCTACTTTAGAAGTTTCTAGTTGGTCTTCTATTCAACTACAAGAACGTCAACGTTACTCAGATTTGAGACGAAAATATATTGATGAACCTGCTGAACAAATGAATAAGAAAGGTGAAGAGGATCTTACAGACAATAATCCTCTTGCATTAAATGAAAGTGTAAAGTATTTTTTGTTTTGCTTTATCAGTTTTATATAACGTCTAAACAAGTTATTATGATTTTAGAATCCATGGCAACAGTACTTTGCGGACTCGGAAATTCGTAAAGTTATCAGACAAGATGTAGAACGCACGTATGTATTATTTTTATTAAAAAAGTAATTTTGTGGTGTTGAATATATAAGTTAGATTTCCTGATGTTGATTTCTTTCGACAAAATGACGTTCAACAACGTTTAACTGATATCCTATTTATTTATTGCAAGTTAAACCGTGATGTATCTTATCGACAAGGTATGCATGAGTTACTTGCCCCGTTCTATTGGATTATTGCTCTAGAAAGTCTAGATACTGCAAATATTGACTATGACCCTTCCGAGTAAATTTTATACAATTGTTTAGCTATTACTGTTCTAAATCATTCTCTCTCCCTCTCTATGTTTACTCTCATTTTAGTCCTGCTACCAAATTAATGACTCAAGTTTTAGACTCAGCCTTTGTGGAGCATGATGCATACATTTTATTTGATAAGTTGATGACTTATGGTAAATCTTGGTATGAGTTTAATGATGATGTACCAAGTCGTAGAGCTCAAACAAAAACAAAGGTAAACCCAAAGAAAAGAGGGAGGGAAATATGCTTAAAATACTCACCCTTTTGGTTATAGTCTGATGTCTTATCTAATAATATACCCAAGCCCACTGACGTAAAAAAATATAATCCTCTATATGAATTTTCATTCTTTACTAATATATTTTTTAGAGCGCTAGATTAAATCCAATTGTAACGACTTGTCATCGTATTCATCATCAATATCTTCGTGCGGTTGACCCACTCTTGTATAAACACTTGGAGAACTTTGGCATTGAACCTCAACTCTATGGGATGTAAGTATTTTGTTTTTTATAAAATAATATTAAAAAAAAAAAAAAAAAAAAAAATCTCAAATTGTATACATACTTTTTTTTTAGTCGATGGATTCGTTTATTATTTGGTCGGGAATTTGATATTTATGACCTTTTAAAACTTTGGGATGCCATCTTTGCCCAAGATCCGACACTTAAAATTGTTGATTATATTTGTTTGGTTATACTTTTAAGAATGAGGGATCAATGTAAGCTAAATTACATACACATCTATTCCTTCTATTAATTATAACTATAAATCTAGTGTTTTCTAAAGATTATGCAGAATGTCTTAGTTTATTGATGAGACCTTCTCAAATAAGTAAACCAGCATCACTCGTGGAACAAGCTAAACAATTACAAGATAATTTATCTCAAGACACCGCATTACAAATATTACAACAAAATGATGTTCGAGCTGGAAAAGAGCCCCGAATTTCGTTATCAGACGGTGTAATAGAATTCGCTCCTCCTTCTCAAATCAATCATACAAGACGTACACTGCAACATAGAACCTCTCAAGGATCTAACCTGGATAGTAGCTTCTCTCGAATTACCAGTGGTATGATGAAGAATCCTCAAATGCGAGATTTTAATAAAGCCATTGCTGGTGTTATGGGGACTGTCCAGGTAAAAGGATGAGATTAAATCAGGGGGGGGGGGGGTTTGACTGACTAACTGACTGACTGACTCGACTCGCAATTTTGTTTTTAAATAGAAAAATGTAAACACATTTGGTGATAATGTTCTAGGACGAAACGAAGGAATAGGATCAAGAAGATCAACTGTTTCTTCTGAATTTCCTTCGGGTATTGATCGTGTTGCAACTAGTTATAAACACGAGCGGGTTACACCTATTTCTAAATCTGACGATCGATCTGTAGCCAAGTTACAAGCTGTCAATAGACAAATGGGCGATATGATGGCTAAATGCATCTCCATTTTGGAAAACGAGATCTTTCCTCCTACTACCAAGTCAACAGCTGTACCTTCTTCTACTAAATCCTTCAGTTCGGATAAAATCGACGATACAAATCCGTCTAGCTCCGTGGAATCATCTATTATAGAGGAGAAGGATGAAAATAATGACATTGTAGAATATGAAGGCAGTGAATCCTCAATCAATCTTGATGATGAACCCAAAGCAGAGGAAACTAAAGTAGATGAAGCAAAAGAAGGCAACCCTAAAGAGGATGAGATAAATATAACGAAAACTAAAGTAAAGGTAGAAGAGCCAAAAACACCTGTACAGAATGAAGCGACTATAATTATGGCTCTTGCGGGCCTTAAGCATGTACGAGATGTTTTGCTCGGAAAGCAACAATTTGACTCTAGCGGAATCGATATCAAACTGAATGACCAAACGTCTCCAGACATTAATTTTGTCAATGATGAATGGAAATGGGACTTGGTAGACCGCAAAGAAGCCACAATCAATTCGTCTACTCTCCCATTGAATGATTATTCTCAGCCGACAAGAACCTCCATCTTTATTCCCCAAACTTCGTCATCTCTTATATCAAATGATATGGATAACAGTTATGTTAAGGATAAGCCTTTACCACCTATCATTGATATATCTTCTCAGGCCAGCTCTCCAGTCCCAAAACTGCCTTCTACGCCTATTACTTATGTCTCTACGAACCCTACACCACCTAAACAACCTATAAAATATCGAATTGAAGACTTATTATCTGACCCTGATCTTCAATTATCTAGTCCGAAGGCATCTAATAACACCAAATTTAAATGGATGTTATCTAATGAAAAAGAAAACCAACAAGATTCTTTAAATCATAGTAATAGTGATTTATTTAAATCTGAACAAACACCGCGTATGTCACCTAGAAAGCGTAGTAGTTTCATTATTAACAAGACAACAACAATTATTGATCAAACAAATGAAAGTTCCGTTGATCCTTTGGATGCCAAGAACGTAGATAACAGAAAAGCTTACGAATTTGATATGTTTTAATAACATCCTCATTTTTATTGTATTACGTAATAAAAATTTCTTTTTGATTGTATGTTATGTTATAAAGAAAAAGGAGCTTTAATTATAAAAACGGAAGCATAATGGAAATACAGGATGAATGATAATAAAACAAATGATATGACTGGAAATAAAGCAAAATAGAGTGTATTAACAAGCAGGAAGATATGCTCGACAAACGGGACACTCCAACTTGATTCTCATCCACTACATCAAATATTATTTTGTTATTAATTTTTACGATTTTTTTTCTTTAAAAAACTTACTCTTTCAAGACATTCAGTATGGAACATATGATGACAAGGGGTCATCATATAATTAGTTCTTGATAATACATTCAATCCAGTATGCTTATTATTACTTGTGTCAATTGGTAACATACAGATAGCGCAGTCTCTGGGTTGAAGATTTGATTTTGTGTCTGCGTTCTCTTCTCCATCCTGTAACATCTCTTCATCATTCGTTGATAGAATTGGGTGATAGTTGTAGGTTTGAGGTAAATACTGTAAACACAAAAATTTAGTTTCATACTTAGGAAAAAGAATATATTTACTCTACCTTAGAAGGTACAAAAAAGCGTGGACCAAAAGCATCTTGAAGGAGTAGAATGCATACTTGTAAAGCAACATAGGCTACGAGTAACCAAACCCAGGATGTTGTTTCATGCCCAATCAAGTTTTTAGGGCAACCATAAAAATATAGAGGCACCATTAGACGAGTTATACTCATAACAAATATGTAACGGTGACTCAATGGATGCCTACAGCCTCTAAATACATTTCGTACAATCTGGGGAACCCAGAATGAGTAAAAAACAAATCCAAGTGTACTTACAATTATATTTTGAACAAATGCAGATCTTGTAACAGATTGATAGAACAGGAATAATCCAAGTAATAAGACCGCATCTATAAAAAAAAAAAGTTTATAAACACACATCTTTATAACTTCTATAAAATAAGAACCTTACAAAGTCTATAATACAGAAAAGTAATATCACGTTGAGAATTTGATTCTTCATTTGTATTTGGCCTTCTAACGTTAGCAACTGGTAATAAATTTTCGGTGTCAGGTGAACGATTATCATTACCCAATTCTGGTGTTGGCGTAGGAGGTGTACTTGGTCGGATAGATTCTGGTCTTTGAATTCTCCAGACTACAAGTAAATAACGCATACCGAAGATAGATACTAATACAAATGTGAAAAATGCAGTAGTAGCAAATGGTATAAAAACATTTTCAATAACTACACCAGTAGTTAAATACAATAAGCATTGATACCCATCCATGACAGCTTGCATAGCAATTGTCCAATAAGAAACATTTGATACACTCTAATATATTCATGATTAAGATTTGAAAATGTCGAAAATAAAAAAATTTGAACTTACTGAAGGTGTTGGTGTGTGTTCCATTTGGTGAATTAACGAAAATATTTGAATCACCGCAATGACACTGGCAATGCCAGCATAAGTGACAGCCTTACTGTAATACTTTTCAATCTTGATACCAGGCTGTTTACTACTTGATAATAGAAACCAACAGTTTGGTGAAAACATTTCTGATGAAAGTAAAAGTGGTGGAGGACTAATTGTAGAAACACCTTGAGGAAATTCCAATTCTGTGATTTAAATTAAGTCAATTGCATAAATTTGATAAAATAGGTTGTAAACTCACCTCTTTCATATTCAATTAATTCAGACATTTTGATATTAGAAGGAACTGGATGAAGTTGTCCAAACATTTGAAAACTACAAGAAAAGGGTGAAGAGCTAGAACGATCTTTTTTTTTAAAAAAAAAAAAGTAAGTCAAAATGATGGAGCTATATTATCAAATCAAAACTTTTTACCTGATTCATCGTCAGTTGGTTGCCAATCCCAATATTTCTCTCGTTCTATTTCATCCATTCTTTTATCAAGTTGTTCTTCAATTGCTTCCCTTGTAGTGATTAATGTTTCGTTCGTTGGTAACATATGTAATAGATCTTCAAGAGGGATTGGATTACTAGAATATATAAATATCCAGGTAAATATTCAATGAGTATCCAAACATATATTGCCAATTAAATTTACCCGTCAGGAACTATCATTAAGTAAAGCGATCCATTACTTAGAAAATGAACACCTCCTGCCAGCAGTAAGGCTCCATAATCACTTTTCTCGTGGTCTTTTAGTCGAACATATCCCTACATAAAACAATTAAAAGAGATGCGTATTTAGAATGAAAGTAGAGAAAATTAATATACCTCAATGTAATTTATATCTTCGTTTTTTGTGGCCAAAGATTTCAAGTTGATAGAAAATATTCCAGGTCCATCAAACTTGAATTTACTTCTTGCTTCTTCCATTTCTGTTTTGTTTACTGTATCTGGAATACTGATATTTTGATTCTCCCATTGACCTTTTTTTTTTTACATGCAATTAATAAATACGTGTCATGGATATTCATTGTTCAAGTAAATACCTCTGAATATTCCAGTGACATTATGATAGTAATGTGAGTTTGGTGATTCTTGAATTGACGACAGTTTTTTTAATGAGGTTAAAACTGAGGTAGGTAAAGGCTTTTATATATATATATATATATATATAACATTAAGTTAGTGTTTATAACACTTTCAATTCTATATGAATATATGTTTAGATATTGTAATTACATGAGATACATTAACACCAAAAGTCAAGTTGTTTAATATTTCTTTTTCATGTCGTAATTCGTCGAGTAAGTCAGCTTTTGTAGGTTTTCCATTTCTAACAGTATTATCGTCTGAAAAGTTGAAGAATAGCAAAGAAAATAGAAATAATAACATGTAAAAACTTGAACGGTTCATTTGGTTTCGTTGTGTCGCTCCTTGTTGTTCATTTTCTGGAGTTGCCGCTGTTTCCATCCCTGATTTTATTCAAAAATAAAAAAGTTGGGTTTTTTTTATCAAAGCAAAAAATAGAACATGAGCTGTTTATTATCATCCTTTTTTAAGCGGCGATTATAAAATATCATGACTTTGCAGCTCAACTTATCCAAATGTAGAGGCTATGTGTATAACTTTCAGTTACTGAGGGTACATGTTTGATTATTTGATTATGTAGTTCTTTGTAAGCTCAATTACTTTAATTGTACAAAGAGAAGATTAAGGGAGAAATTTTTATCTAAAGGACCTTTTTCAAACTAGCAGTTATAAAGCTAAAAGAGGTTACATATCCACCACCCTGATTACAATGCACCTATTCTTAACTAGAAAAAAAAAAATTCTGTTTAGAAAATGTAGCAAATATACTTTCTTTGAATATTTGAAAATACATTTAAAAGACTAGACTGATTTTTGAAAATTATATGTACAAAAGTCGCAATAGTTTTTAATGCAGGAAACAATTTATTTTATCAATAAAAATAAACCAATATGGTCCTTCTGACAGCTGTATTTCTTAAAAAATATTATAATCAGCATAGTAAAATGATTTATTATTTTAATCTTTAATTAATCTCATTATATTTCGCATCGTAAACATAATGATTATTTTACTATGATTTTTTTGATGTACGTAATTAGCATTGAAATCTAGCAATCGCAATTTGCCCTTTATACATGGGACATATTTAGATGCCAATGGGGTAGATAGATCGACATATTTGAGTCAAATAGTTTCCGTTCGATCGTTATTTATTTTTAAGAGTAAATCTTTAACGGCATTAATGGTTAGAAAGATTATCTCCAATTTGTTATGTTATGTAAGCTTTAAGCTTGAAACTGGTTTCAATAACAATTTCTACAGTATGTATATCAATATACTTGTTTGTAGATTTGCTTTCAAAATAAAAAGGCTATTTAAATTCGAGCATTTATAATAAATTATGTATCATATGTAATTGAATAATACCATAAAAATATTTGGCTGTTTTTTTTATAGACAGCAAGACATTTTCCCTGATTCGAATGAAATCCTCGTGTTTATTTGTTTACGTTAAAAAACAACTGGGTCTTTTAAACCATTATATTGATAAAATAAAAAGAAATGAGGATATTTTGAAGCCCAAGTAATAAGCCTAACATATAAATACTTTATAGGTATATATGTAAAAGCAATATACATAATCAAATGTCAATCTTCTTTGGTAGTGCATACACATTACACAAAGACATGTTTATAAAATAAACGATTTATATTCCGGAGTGTCAAAAAAAAGTATATTAGAAAAAGGGGGAGAACAAAAAGTTTTTGTTCTTTGAACCTATAGATCAACTTTTTTTTTTTTTTTGTAAATAAAAGAAGACATATAGAAATATAACATGGCCTTAAGAGTACCTAAAAGCACCCTTCCTCAACTTTTTAAGGATGGTTATAAGGTAAAAAATAGATAAAAAAAGAGTTTTAGATGATGATGGTGATCTAATAAAACTCAATAGTTCCAATCAGGTATTGAAGAAGCCGTTTTGCGTAATATTGATGCAACCCACGAGTTCTCTGAAGTAGTTCGTACCTCTATGGGACCTAATGGTATAGTTTAGCAGATAAAAAAGAGAAAGAGGTACAGGAAGAGCAATTAACTTAAATATATATATATATATATATATATATAAATAGGTCGTAACAAGATGATCATCAATCATCTCGAAAAGCTTTTTGTCACAAACGATGCTGCGACCATTATTCGTGAATTAGACGTAGTTCATCCTGCAGCTAAATTATTAGTTATGGCTTCTCAACAACAAGAAAGTGAAATTGGTGATAATACTAACTTTGTTGTTGTGTTTGCTGGTGCACTTTTACAAAAGGCTGAATACCTTATCAAAATGGGTCTCCATCCTTCTGAAATTTGTTTAGGTTATCAATTAGCTAGAGATCGCGCTTTGCAAATTTTACCTGGTAACGTCATTAAGGGAAAATACGTGTTTTGTTAATACGACTAACATAAATTTAATAGAGCTTGAGGTTGATCAAATCAAGTCCATGACTGATAAGACAGAATTATTAAAGATTATTAAATCGCCCATTTCTTCAAAGCAGTATGGCTATGAAGATCTCTTGAGTGAACTTGTCGTTGAAGCTGCTTTAAACATTATGCCCAAGAACCCTAAAGATTTCAATGTTGATAACATTCGTGTTGTAAAGGTAATGGGTTCTAGTATTCATGAATCTAGAGTAGTAAAGGGTATGGTTTTCGGACGTGAGCCTGAAGGTGTTATTCGTGCTACCAAGAAGGCAAAGATTGCTGTTTTTACTTGTCCTTTGGATCTTACTCAAACTGAAACTAAGGGTACAGTATTGATTCATAACGCCAAGGAAATGTTAAATTTCAGTAAGGATGAAGAAAAGCAAGTAGAAAAGACTTTCCAAGATTTGGCTGATGCTGGTGTCACTGTTGTTGTCACTGGTAACGGTATCGGTGAATTGGCTTTACATTATTTAAATAGATATAACATTATGGCTGTCAAGGTACTTTCAAAGTTTGATCTTCGTCGTCTTTGTCGTGTTATTGGTGCTACTGCTCTTGCCCGTTTAGGTACACCCATGGCTGAAGAGATGGGTGAATGTGATATTGTTGAAACCGTCGAAATTGGTTCTGACATGGTTACTGTCTTCCGTCAAGAAGAGGATGTCAGTACTCGTACTACTACTATTGTTATTCGTGGCGCTACTCAAAACCACATGGACGATATTGAACGTGCTATTGATGATGGTGTTAGTGTTATTAAGGCTGCTACCCGTGATAACCGTTTATTACCTGGTGCTGGTGCCATGGAGATGGAATTAAACAAGCGTTTGCAAGAAGTTGCTGCAAAGACTCCTGGTTTAAATCAACATGCTATCAAGAAATTCGCCGAAGCTTTAGAAGTTATTCCTCGTACTCTTTGTGAAAATGCTGGTATGGAAGCCACAGCTGTTTTATCTCGTTTATATGCTGCTCATTATCAAGAAGATAAGTCTGGTAACTCTGTTGGTGTCGATATTGAGAACCCTGCTGAAGGAACTATGGACGCTACCAGGGCCGGTATCTTTGATTCTTTGGCCGCTAAATCATGTGCTTTGAAATTAGCTGCTGATACTGCCATCACTATTCTCAGTGTTGATCAAATTATCATGTCCAAGCCTGCTGGTGGTCCCAAGCCTCTCAAGAAGGAGGGTCATTGGGATGAAGAGGACTAAATTTATTTTTTACATTTTTCAGTTTATCTACAAAATACTCTTTTCCTTTTTTAAAAAAAAAAACAAAATATACAACTATTCCCATTTTCTATGTACTTTTTCGCGCCAATTATCCTAAAAAACTTTTGTATAAATTTTTATTATGCCAAATGTTCATATTTGTAATAAAAAATCCAATAACAAAAAGAAAAAAAGGTAACGTTTTTCCATCGTAGAAACGATTTTTGATATTTTATGTAATTTACTAAATTTTAATTATTCATGTATTCTGTTTAAATGCAATAAAAGTGATTTCAAGATGATTTCAAATTATAAGCTTGTGAAACTCTTCGAGAGTGTTTACCCGATCCATCATCAGACAAAATAGGCGTACTTGAAGCAGCCTTCAGTGAATAGACTAATTGAATCATTTGATCCTCATCTTTATCCAAATTCATACCATGTTGAGTAGCATAACTTTGATCAGCTCTTAAAATGGATCGAATCTGGTTTTGGCATTTGTCAAATACTTGTGCATTAGAACGCAAGTTAACGTTATCTGTTACAAAACGATATTTTTCAATTTCGTGACAAAGAGAGGCAATATCAGCAAGATTTAAAAGAATATTTTCACTTTCATGAACATCAGTGGCCTATTTATAAATAAGGTTCATTAGTCATTGTACATATGTATAATTTATCTTATTAAAAGACTTACAGATTCATTTGCTTCAATGTTTCTGCTAGATACCATAACGAGATCCTCGTTCGTAGTAACACCTAATTCAAGTAATAATATTTGAGCATCAGGAGAAAGTTTCGTCTTTGGATGTACAGCATCAATAAAACCAATAGCTAAAAAGTTATCCACAGCATTTTGACTTGCTTCAGTAGATAAAACTTCACGATATACAGTTCTTCTTCCAGTAATTAAATGAGCGGCGATCCATTGAGATAATACTGGTACTATTTTACGTGGCATGTAGGGTAAATCACGAAGAGCAGAAAGTGAGCAAGATGTAATCCAATAAGCGTCCAAAGTTGGGTATACAAATGAAGCTAATAGACAAACGCGGGTATACTCAGCTTCATTGTTCTCAATTGTGACGACTTTGGTATATAGACCCTCTTCGTTTTTAAGAAGCAGGTTCTTTCGAACGAACCATTCTAAAAGTGTGTTGAATTTCTATGTAATAAGTAGTTAGTTCATAGTTTCTCGCCGTTCTTATTTTTACTGTGTTTACCTCTTCTCTGCTCCAAGGGTAGATAAATTCGTGTTTGAATAAACGGACCAAAAATGTAAAATGAGCATAGAGTTCTTTTTTTGTCATTTTCTTAACTGTTCCAGAAAGATAAACAACAGCAAATAATGCTTCAGGTAAGAAAATTTCGATCAACTGACTTGCCATATAAGAAAGATCCATTACATTATCAGCATGTTCAACTACTCTGATAATAGTATGCTCAGTGACACGTTTACCATCCATAGTTACATTATTACGAGCATCCAACAGATTAAGTGAGTAAGATACAATAGTAGCAACATCTTCATCATGTTGCCAATCAATGCTAATTCCTCTTTCAGAAATTTCTTCACGAAGCCAAGTGACATGCTTGTTAATCTTACCTAATGTGATACCACTTGTAACTCGCCCAAACAATAATGTAGCTGCAACAAGACTTACTGGGCTCACAACTGCTGCTTCATGTTGGCCACGTTGAATTTTACGAACAACAAAATCTGCAATAGTATCTTCATCTCTCACTGCAATTGTACTGGGGATTTTTTAAAAAAAAATTAGTTTAACAAAAAAAAATATATATATATATATATCTAAGACTCATTTTTTTTTAAAAAAAAAAAAAAGTACCTTAATCTTTTGTTGGTATTGACAGGTAAACTAGCTTCTTTTACGGTATCTCTTACACTAATCGGTTTACCGAATCCAATAAAGGCACGACCGTATTTACCTTGTTCAATAATCCCATTTTCCTTTGTAGCAGCTCTATCGGCCAAAGTGGCGCTTGGACGAAGGAAAGTAGAGTTGATAGTTAAGCTACGAGGTTTTTGATCTAACACTTGATCAATTAAAGTACGTAACTCTGGAATCTTTTCATAGGTAATATTGACGGGAACAAAAACAGTTTCTTTTTTAACAGATAAAGAGGAAAACGAACCAGTGGGAGTTGGAAGAGGAGATAGCTTTTGTGTGGGTGTACTAGGTTGAGGAGAATGAGGTGGTGAAGGAGATTGATTTTTTCCTAATGTGCCGTCAATAACCATATTGATAAGACCGTCATGGTAGGCGGTTTGAAGTCTACCGGTACGAGAGCGAGCTCTCTCAACAACCATGGATAATGCGCCGTGTTCTTTTAAGAGTACTTCCGTATAGGCAGCCGCAACAGCTGTATTCAAAGGCGAGCGAGATGCGAGGTCACGACGAACAAAGTAAGCACCTGAAATACGAAGAATATCTGAAATCGGACCAAGTAATGCTAATGCTAATAGTTATAAAAGGAAGAAAATTAGGCTTTTAAGATTTTTTTAAAAAAAAAATTAACTTATACAAACCTTCATCACAAACAATAGCTGGAACAGGTAATTTGTAACGTAAACAGATGTACCAAACTAATAACTGATCGATAATTGTTTTTGAAACAGGAACATAAACTACATTCTTTTCCTGAATTTTTTCTTTCAATTTAGCTATATCCAATTCATTGATACGTAAACTACTGAATAAACGTTTGAATAAAGTATTGAGAAAAGCACCAGCAGACCAAATATAAGGCAGTTGGGTTCTTTCTTTCATACGTTGAAGAATTTTAAGTGATTCGCCTACAACAGTCTTTTGAGGAACACCTGATGTTTCAATTATCTATATTGACGTATAAACAATCAGCCCCATTACTGAATATAATTTTTATTTTACATTACCTGTCTAATGCTTTGTCCTACTCTTTTATCATTTAACACTTCAATTCGAATATGTTCCTCATGAGAATCAGATCGGTTAACCCAATGGCCTAGATGTGTCATTTTTTTAGTATCTTTTAAAATATCAGAATCATCATGACACCAATCATCTAAACTTGCATCAAAATCATTCACCCATTCTTCCATCTTTTTCTTATCTTTTAATTCTTGACCTGGTTTTTCAAGTGAAGCAATCAACTCTTGTAACATGCGATCCGTTCTCTTTTGAATATCAGAAACACTAAATATAACAGACTCAATTTGTTTATCAATAATTGAATGAGCAGTTGAGCCAGGTTGTAAGTAAAGAGCACATGCCCAACCTGCAGGTACTGTGATATTTCTTAGCCCGGCTGGTGGTGATTGGCTGACATAAGCATGCACACCAAATGCAAAATTAATCATATATGTCTCCCAGTCTATGTATTTATACTCTCCAAGTGAAAATTGTGTATCATTCGACATATCTTTCTCCATTTGTTGTACGTTTTGATGATCAAATATCCAGCGGTGACGTAAAAATGGTTGTACTGATTCAGCAACACGAGAAGCGACTTCAATTGTTCTATTTGTGGCATTGGCATCCGAAGAAGCAGCATTTTTACCACCGCCTCCGCCTACATTACTTATTGCACTTGTAACAGAAGAAATAGATTGAGGTAAATGATATTTCATAAAGAACTTGGCTTTGAATAAAGATCTGTTTGGAACAAAATATTCTTCAGCAGAAGGTAAAACAAGTTTTGTATTTCTATGCCAATAAGAACGAACAGCGTTGTATGCTGAGCACCATGTTGTTCTATTAAATCCACTTGCAGAGACTTGATAAATGTATGGAAAATATTGAATATTGGGTACAATAATACTATCCGTATCGTCTCCGTCAGCTAAAACTTCATTGTACGGTAATAAGAACCGATATCCGGGTAATGTCATGAATGCGGCACTTCCAAGTATAGTACGTACTAAGTAATCTACAGGTACAATATCAGCTAATAATTCACCCATGTCAGGTTGTAATGCTTGAATCCCTTTTCCCATCAAAAAAATTGCACCATTTGCACCAGTGACACCATCCACCTATACAAGAAATAAATAAATAAATAAATAAAACTTTAAATTATGATGTAAAAATAAAAAAATTTAATGTTAAAAATAAACTTTACCCAGCCAGGAAGAGGTTCAAAGGCTCCAGCACCGACTTGTGTGGCTCTCACAATGGCTACAGGCCATTGAGCTTTACCGCCCTGAGCTTCTTCTATACGATTTAAATCAACTCTTTTCATAATTAAATGTTCTGTTAATGATTTTGTAAAGGTGTAAGTATTAGGATAATAAGCTAAGATACGTTGGGTCATTTTAGGAATATCTTGAAGTTCAAGATCAACTATTTCAGTTAAAAGTTCCTCAGGATCACCTACTTTCATAGGATAGACTCTTTCTTGAATATGACCATCAGGAATGTTTGGATCAGTATAAGCTAATGACATGTGAACAAAAGCCTCTACAAATAATCGTGTTGGTTAACTCTAATGATCAGAAAGAGCAAATATTTTTATAGTGTTTTACCCATATGTTTACATTCGTCTGCTAAATCCATCATTCGAAGTGTACCCAAAGTGTTTGTCTAATGTCAAAACTATTAGAATTTAATTCAGCGCAAAAAAAGTTAAAAAATGAATATTTTTTTTTTTTTTGTTACCTCTAAAGCTAAATCCAACCTTTCGTTATAATTCAATGTGGCTGCGCAGTGTATCACAACATTTACATTTTCAGTAATTTTCTCTCTATCAAATTCAGTCATGGATAAATCTGGAGAGATAATATCACCGGCGATAGGGATAATTTTATTCTTGACAATAGAATCAAAAGTGGATTTTCCCATCATGCGTCTCAAGATCAAAAAAGCCTGTTGTTGTTACATATTAAAATACAATGACTTATATATATATATACATATGTATATATGGTTTAGCATACCTTATTATTAAATATCTCATTTCGAAGTCTTTCTTCTGGTTTACCGATTTTACTACGTTTTATACTTCCACTTCGAACTAAAATGTAAATCGAACCAATCTCTTGACGCAGTGCCTGAATTAATTTCCATAAAATAGCCTTTCCAACGAATCCAGTAGCGCCTGTCATTAAAATATTCTTATTTTTGTAGAAATCAATTACAGGACCCTGAAAATCACTTTCATCTACAATAATGGGCTTAGTATCATCATTTAATGATTCAGGTGTAACTGTAGAATATGAAGATTCATCATCTGGAATAGTGGTTTCAGATTCTTCTGCCATGTTATCTATTGGAATAGGTGTTTGAGGTTCTTCCATAATTAATTCATTATTTTTGACTAGGTCTTCTTCTGTTGTATCTTGTTTCTCTTGACCTTCTTCTGTAACAATCACAATTTGTGGTGGTGAAGGTACCTCTTCTTTTTCTTCCTCTTTTACATGTTCAGTAACTACAACTATTGGGCTTTTATCAATAGGTGTTACTTCTGATATCTGCCCTTCCTCTTCAAGGTTAGTTTCAGAATGTATAGGTGAAGGTGGTGTCACAGTTATCGAATGAGACTTGGAATCGACTTCTTGTTCTGACATTATGTTTCTTGAAAAATACTAATAAAAAGCGAGTTTTCTCTTTTATAAAAATATAAATAATTGTTTTTTATTTATTTATTTATTTACATACAACAAGAGGTTTTAATATTTACTATTTACTGTTCTGCTAAATACTTGAACTATAAGTTAAAAAGGAAAAGGAAGAAAGAAGAAGAAGAAAAAAGTTACAAAAGGGCTAAAAAAAACTAAAATAAAAAAAGTGTATAAGCCCCGCTGTGGTACTTTCTCGTACACAAAAGGTTTTTATTGATTTACCGATAAATTATTGTAATATGCATTTATTCTCTCTATTTCTCAGTTGCTTAAAGCATTAATGGTGCTAGTAGTGCTAAAAGAACCGATCAACTACTTGTATTCAAACATTACTTATTTTTACCATCGGTTAGTATACCACTCAATTAGATTAGATCATTGTGTCTATGGATTAGTAACCAGGAGCCTTATCTAATAAAAATAGATAAAAAATGTTTAACATCGATTGAAATTCTTTCCACGGTTCAATATTATTTAAGCATGTATATAGGATCGAAATTGAAAATTAATACTCGTATTATCCCACTAAATTTCAGAGATATAATTACATCAGAATCTCCAGCAAATCTAGTTGTCATTTACGACTCCAGTTACCACTTAAATTATCAACTTGCTGAGACATAACGAAAACGGTTGAAGCATCAGCTTTTCTTAATCCGTTTATATTAAACTTATTATCCTTTAAGATATACGCCCAACTATTCTTCCAAAATAATTAGTTATCCTAAACAAAAACCGAATTCAGCTTAAATAAATAGTTATTTTACATGAAGTAATTTGTTTCTGATAACCGACGACTTGCAAATACTCCGAGTTGATAATGGATCAGTATAATTATTGATTAAGAGCAAAACTTTAATTTTTTTTAAGATACACTAACGTCTCATCCTCATTTTAAAGACTGTTGTCATGTATTTTTTATTTGTTAGGATTTTATATCTTCTGAGAATTCTGTAGAGAAACTTGTATCTATATACATCAAATTACATTTTGTATTATTAGAATAAGTCTTGGACCTCTCTTCAACGTTATGGGTCACCTTATCTATCTATTTTAATATTATACCCTGATTCAAAAAGAGTGCACTTGTTAGTTGATATAGCTTGCATAACATCAGCATGGACGTGATGGGATTTTTTTTAAAAAAGGTTAGATACAAATGAGTATATTCTGGTAAAAAGCTACTGCAGCAATACATAAATATTCTAAAAAAAAAGCTCAAACAAGCGCTATTATAGTTACTACTGTTGTTGGATTTCGTTTAGTTGAACTGTTAGTGTCAGTAATAGTTTATAAAATTCAATGACTGGTCCAATTAAAACATGATGATGGTTATAAATAAAAGAAGTGATAAAACTCTAAGACACTTTGAAGAAAGAGTATTAATTGGCTATTTACCACATTAGTGTATTTATCGTGTTTTAATTCTTACTGAAATACTCAGCACGTTGGAAAAAAAAAGCTTTGACTCATTTGAAAACGAACTTTTTTATAAAAATGATAAGCAAGCAATGAACCATAAGAAATGGAATCTTCATCCAAAAGTGAATAATTAAAAGAAACCGATCTAAAGTTTTCTATGTTGAAAAAATATTATTTCGGTTTTCAAAATTGTCATTAATATCGCTATGCTCTCATCCGAAATATGCAGCTTGGTGTTAACATGGATATTTTAGTCTTACCACTCTACATACCTAGGAGTCAAAATTTCATGATCTAAAACTTTTGAAAAAATGTGATTCAGTGTTACTGTACCCACTCTATTAAAGGCTGAAAAAAATTTCGGACTTTCGTGGCCTTAAGTCGTATCATGGCCTTATTTCTGACTCGAGAAAGTTAAATATGGCCAAATTATTCAGAGAATTGCGGTCTTAAATCGGAAACGGTCTTAAATAGAGCGGGTACTGTAAAATTTTGAATATGTAATCGATTAAAATGATTCAGTGACACTGATAGTCGTTTAGTAATTATTTCACTAAATTATTAAGTATTTTGAAGTGTTTTTCCATTACGGTGCGCACAATGGATAGATATAATATATAAAATAGTTTTTATTAAAGAGGACTATCTTTAAGGATAAGATGATACCCAAGGCAATCGACAAGCTTGACTCTTTGTCGCTTCATAATTTCAAACAACTCTTCTTGTTGTGCTGCTCTTTCTAAAGACATTTGAGGAGGATGCGTGTTGTTTTGGATGGGAAAGAGGAAATAGGTAAAACTTAAAGAAATAAAAAGATAAAAAGAAAGTATTGTTAAAACTCTGCTACGATAGTTTTTATTGAGAAAGAAAGATATAAAATCAGACCAGGGGAAAACTATCTAAATGATGGTCATATTTATATGTTTTCTTTAGCGGAAACATACGGAAAGTGATATCAATTGATATCATAGAAGATGTATATAAATATGGTAAAGGTAAGTATGTTCATGATGATTATTGGTTATAAGTTATAATGATGATAATAAAGATGTGATGTAATTTGCTATGATATAATTTTGTTATGATAATAATTTGATATGATATAATGTCTTCTTCCTGTGTTACATTCTAGATTCTTCTCAGTTATAATTACGCGTATCTATTGGCGAGTTACTTTGATCGGAAATTCATGCAAGGTTAAACAAACTCTTGTTACTGTCACTTTCCATATATGACAACCTGTTATGTTATTTACCTATGAGTAAGTAATGTGGTTTGCCTATGCCAGCATTAAACCATGATCTTGCTTTAATAATAATAATAATAAAATAATATATATATAATAACTACAATAATCACGTATTTATTTAGCTGTGTCTATAAGCATCCTCAACAAAGCTAAATCTAAAAAGCGCGGAGGCTCTACTAAAGGTCGTGTGGTAATCCAAAGGGATCGTCAAAGGGCTGAGGCTGCTTTGAATCTGAATTACTTTGACGCAGTTCCTACATATCCACCTGAAATTTTTCGTCGTCGTTTCAGAATGCGTCGTGAGCTATTCAATAGAATCGTAGAAGGTGTTGAAAAGCAGGATAGCTACTTCGAGCAAAGACAAGATGCACGTAAGGTCTGGGGGTTTACGGCCAGACAAAAATGTACTGCTGCTATCCGTCAGCTTGCATATGGTGTATCGCCTGATTCATATGACGAGTACTTGCAAATGGCAGAATCTACTGGAATGGAATCATTGAAGCGTTTCTGTAAGGCAGTCATTGATCATTTTGGAAAGGAATACCTTCGAAACCCTACTGCTGATGATCTCAAGACAATCTTGAAGGTAAACGAAGAAAGAGGTTTCCGGGGAATGCTAGGATCAATTGATTGCATGCATTGGGAATGGAAAAACTGCCCTACCAGCTGGCATGGTCAGTATACTGGTAAGGAAAAGTACCCAACAATCATTCTTGAAGCAGTAGCTACTCAAGATTTGTGGATCTGCTGGCATTGCTTTTTTGGTTTACCTGGTGCCCTTAATGATATCAATGTTTTGGATCGATCCTTCGTATTCAACGATTTTTATACTGGTGAAGCTCCAAAAGTATCATATGTGTTAAATGGTCATCAGTACGAGATGGGTTATTACCTGGGTGATGGTATTTATCCAAAGTATGCCAATTTGGTAAAAACCATACCCAATCCTACGACATTAGAGGCGAAAAGGTATATTTTTATTCATTACAAAAATAACGAGAATGTTTTTAACGAACCATATTCAACTTGTAGAACTTTTCTTCAGCTCAGGAAGTGGTAAGAAAAGATGTCGAGCGTGCCTTTGGCGTTTTACAAGGAAGATTTAAGATATTGACGGCTCCAGCCAAATTGTGGGATGAAAGGCAGCTGAAAAATGTCATGCTTGCTTGTGTCATTATTCATAACATGATAGTAGAAGATGAGAGAGATGTAGAGGGACTTGAAAACTTGTTTGAATCTGAATGTACAATTGATGATTCAAACATTAATTCTGGTAGAAGCTCTTATGCAGCTGAAAACGAGCTGTACTTTCAAGCCTTCCATAAAAGAGACAGTGCAATGAGAGATGCCAGCAAACATCAAATGCTTCGTGATGATCTTGTTAGCCATCTGTGGATGCGTCAATCCCACCATCAATAATAATATATATATATATATAAAATAAAAATATACATATATAAATATATATATTTTTTAACATTTTTTTCTCTTTTTATTTTATTTTTTAATTAAAAAATATCTATCTATAATTCATTATCATCATCATTCTCCTCCAAATCAACAACTTCGGCATCGTCTTCCAAAACAACAACTTCAGGATCTTCTCCCAAAACAACAATCTCTCGCTCTTCACTTTCAGCCTCTTCTACAGTAGGCTGCTGTTCTTCATCTTCGCTTTCACCTTCCTCTTCCACCAAAGTTTCCTCTTCTTCTTCAACATCACCAGTAATATCTGCGATGGATTCTTTATTAAGCCTATCGCATGCATCTTTTTTATGCTTACGCAACGTACGAAGGATATATAGATCAGTTTTTCCTGAAGTACTGATGCTTAACATCTTCATGTCGAAAAAGCGACGCACCTGCTTTGCCTTCATAGCAGTCTTTCTCTTTTTTACTGCCTCTGCTTCTGCCTCTGCTTTCATCTTGCCATCCAAATAGTGACCGAACCTTTCCAAGAAGCTGTCCATATTTCTTTTCTCGACCCTTTTATCTTCTTTAAGCTTTCTACGGCCATTCTCGGGGCGAGCAGGATGAGCAGCATCATCAGTTGAAGAAGAACCGCTTCCCTCAGGAGCTTGATAGTTAGAATAAACAACCAAGTCTCAGATTCATTCTTTTTCATCTCGCGAGGATACCACTTAGGATGCTTTACCATGATCTCATAGCAATGCTCAAGGGTAAAATTTTCACCTACGGTTTCTTTTCCCTTCTTTGTAGGAGCAGTAACAGTCTTACCGTTCTCCAATTCCACAATACGTTTACGATACAACTTCTTGGCTAATGCTATCTATAAGGGGTCGTAATTTTGTTAATGCATTACCCATTTTTATGTACTTCATTAATAAAACATACTCTATCTTTGGGAACATATCCGCTTCCTAACTGGATGGATGCGGTATCAAGGCATCCAACGTATTTTGACACCTTTCTGTTGATGATACCCCAACGATTTTTCAAGGAACCGCAATGCGGATATCATCAGGACCATTTCCCATGTTAAAAATGTCAGCTATGCTTCTCCAAAAAGCGGCTCCGTCTTGATTGTTTCCTCTATCTCCATCTTCGCTTATGCGTATGTAAGCGTTAACAAGCTTGATGTCTTCAGATTGACGGAAGTTCTTCTTGCCGGTTTTTCCTGACTGGAAGCTCTCAACATTATCGATGGGTGTAGAAGAAGATTGTTCAGTAGGAGTACTCATTTGTAATATATTTAGAAACGAAGTAAAGAAGATTTAACAATGATTAGCTATTTTACATTACTTTTATTGCAGAGTTTAATTTTTTTTTTAATTAATTTATTTTTCATAAATCTTTCTAAAAACCGACGGTTGGGAGACCCTCTAATTTAACACGGTTGTACAATAAATTTGAGTTGTAAATTTTTTTTTAAAACCTAAAAACTAAAATCTCGGCTGGGGATGCTCTAATAATGTTATAGTATTATTTAGTCTATATATCAGCTCTAATGTCTAGCGTGATATATGTCGTATTTGCGTCATCTCTACTTATAAATATAAGTAGATCAGGGTTATAA